>CM076573.1:178126728-178412397 GCA_034641835.2 Pinus albicaulis | reverse complement strand
TAATCACGACTTTCAATATGACAGAGGGTCTATTATATTGAAAGGTTATTTTTTCAGACAAAATAATCAAAGTGGAGACTTTGTTTACTTTGAAGACTATGAACTTGATTCCATAAGTCGTCAATATAGTCACTTGGTGTGTGCAGCATGCATAAAGTCGATAGAAGTTCAATAAAAGAAAAAATCAAAAATTAAGAGATGGAAAATGTCAAAATCCGATCATGAACGGATTATTGAAGATGGAATTCCATTAGAATTTTTTTGAGTGAATTGTCCAAAAATTTATTCTCTTTGGATTAAATATGTTTTAGAACTTCCAGTACTCAACTAAAAATTGAGCTGCTTATGTTATTTGTGCAAGTGTTTGCACATATACAAATTGTTTTGGTACAAGCACGTGCTCTAGTATCAACTGAAAGTAGCTCTTCTATACATGTGCATTGATGAAAAATGTTATATGCATTGGATATATATATATATATCTTCTAGAATGAAATTAATTGTTCTAGTTTTACTATGTGCATTGATGAAAAACTAGTTGGATTTTCTGGTAAAAAGTATGGACACAATGTAAATAAATCATCTGCAGTATAGTTTTGTACGAAAATTCCTTTTAGACAAGAGACTCGGAGCACTTCTCCGACTTTTGGTGGGATTTGACCCACATCTCTAATTCTGATTGAAAATCTAGTACAAAAGTTGCTTGTCCAATGGTCGGATATGTTCAATGTGAATTGATGAAAAATGTTACTTGTCTTGGATAGATATGTTCTAGAATGCACAATTAATTATTCCAAGTAGTTTTTCTATGTGCATTGATGAAAAACTAGTTGGATTTTTTGGTAAAAAGTTTCCACAATGTAAATAAATCGACAAGGCTACCTATTTGAGTGCATTAACGATATTGACCCAAATTCAACAAACATATATATGTACTAGACTTATATTTCCAATCAAAATTAAAGGGATAATTTGTACATATATCTACTTCTTTAAACTCTTTTTTCAATTAGAGCTCAATTGATACATGGTTAGTTGCATTGAAAATCTATGTTCTTCCTATTGGAAATTTTTTCATTCAAACAAAGCTACATGGAGAGATCAAAAGCAATCTTAAAATTCCAAATGTACTTCAACCATCCAAAAGGGATTTGTGCAACATTACTTGACATGCCATGCCAATTATAGTGAACAAATATCCAATAGAAACATTTAACATTATATACCACATGTGCCAAATGTAGATTGAAACCATCCAAAACTTTAAAATTTTAAATTTTTTTGATAATATATCGTGCAACATTAAAACATTAAACATCACATGCGAAATGTATATTGAAACCGTTCAAAACTTGAGTTTAAAAAACTTTTTGATTATATATAGATCGTTACTTCACATGCCATGCCAATTATAGTTCAACTAGATCCAATAGAAACATTTAACATTATATACCACATGTGCAAATGTAGATTGAAACCATCCAAAACTTTAAGTTTTAAAAACCTTTTGATTATATATTGTGCAACATTAAAACATTAAACATTTAAACTTCATTAAATATCACATGCAAAATGTCGATTGAAACCATCCAAAACTTGAGTTTTAAAAACTTCACATGCCATGCCAATTATAATTCAACTGTCCAACAAAAACATTTAACATTAAATATCACATGCCAAATGTAGATTGAAACCATCCAAAAATTTTAACTTTAATTTAACAAAAAAATATAGATCACAACATTACTTCACATGCCAAATGTACTCCAAGCATCCAAAACATAAATTTTAAAAACAAAACAAATTATAACACATGTCATTACATAACATGCCAAATGTAGTTCAGATGACAACATTAATTTATAGATGACAACATTACTTCACATTCACATGCAAAAAGTACTAAAACCATCCAAAAATTAAATAAAACAAATTATATTAACAATGTAATAAAATATGTCCAAAAATTGTAAATCTCACAAGTATCAAACTGTATCAAGTTTACCAAATTTTAAGACCATCTAAATTTTGAAATCAAATCTACTGTAAATCATGTCCATCAAATAGAGACGGATCTAGCGTCTTCCCTACTAGGGTCTCAGTCCGCGCCCTATCATGTGAATGGGAAACCTACATACACAATGCACATGTACTTGAACATTAAAATTTGATGTTTTAAAAATGAATGAGAATATATATATCTAGAACTTCATGTAAAAAACAAAATATAAGAAAAAAATCATGCAATACCTCATAAGGTTCCCTCTCCATTTGATGAACAAGTTCTCCCATAGGAACATCTGCAGTGGTAAACTGTACAATATACATGTATAGTTAAATATATATATATATATATATATATATATATATATATGTATATATAATTTATATAAATAAAAAACTTTCAAATGAAAATGCACGTGTACATATATAAACTTATTTTCAATAATATTAAAAAAGGAACTAAAGACAACTTGTTCAAATGCTGTGGATGTTCCTATCTCCGTCGCTAGAGTCCGCGGATTAAAGAAATCTTCTATAGGAACATAAATTCAAAAAATTTTAAATAACTCAAAATATAGATATATATATATATATATATATATATATATATATAACTTTTAAACGTAAATTTTAAACTTGTGAAAAATTGTCCATACTTGTGGCTCATATCCCAAGGAAGAAGAAGGTACCGCCATCCCAAAAACATCAGACGGAATCGGTACCTGTTAAAACATTTTATAAAATTATATATATACATACATGTACATGTGTGGCAACAATTATTTATTTTAAAGTCACTTAAAAAACACTAACATTTTCCAACATATCTTGATGGTTAGACTCATCTACATTGTTTGAACCAGAGGTCCCGAACGTGATATTAACATTTTCATCACGCATCATGTGTGAGAACTGCAAATGGTGTTTTAACATATAATCATACATTTTTGTTAGATTAATGTACAAATACAAATAAATGTATACATGTACATACACATGTATTTATTACAAATTTTACACATGTATATGTAAAAATAATTTCAAACCCTAAGGTCACTAACACATACCGTTCCAGTGCCCTCTTCCTCATGCAAAATTAGGTCTTGCAAACCATTGCGACAATTTTTTGCATATGTTCGGAGATATTCAACATTCATGTTGTCAATCTCCTCATCTGTACAATAAAAAAAATTGGCACGTGCATTTTCACGTGCTCTTTGTCGATTTAAACAAAGATCGACTCCACCCAATCCGCTATGAACATTGTCGATCATAACATCCCTTGCTTCTCGACTTATTTGAGAAGTCGCATCCATCTTTGATAAAAAAATTTCGACTCGAAACAGTTGACTCACCAATGGCGGCTCAGGGCAAGGCAGCTCCACATCTCGCTTAGCCCCCTTACAGTCATATAATCGACCTTTCCCCGGGCCAAAAAATTCTGAAGGAAGATCATTGTAATTGGGTTTCATACCCAAAAAAAATTCTGCATAAAACATTTGTGCAAAATAAACAGGAACCTCATCATTCCATGGAAGCCTTCCATAGGCCGCAAGGTGGCTATCATACAAATAACGAGCTATGTCTGGGTGCTTGAAATACTGCACCTTCAACATTTTTCTTTTTGGCCCTTCCTTGTAATTAAACATTGACTTGGCCATTTATTTTGTAACTTTTTTTTTTACGTCCTCCCATTTATCGGGACCCATCACTGTTTCTTTTCTCTTTCTCATCATTTCTACAAATGAATCAGTTGTTGGCCCAAGATTTATGTACACATTTACCATTTCACCCCATGAATGTGTAACTATTTCAAGGCTTTGTCGACTCTCAGCAGGTAGAGACAAAGCCATGAGATCTCTTTGCAATTTTGCATGAAGTCTTTCACACCTTTGTAAGGTGCATTCCGCCATGTTGGTTTCCCATGGTATATCAGTAATCTCGGCCGGATAAGTTGTGCTGGGTTGACAACCTTCTTCTTGAATGTAGCGGGCTGCCCTGCGTCTATTTTGACCACTAGTTCGAACATTTTCGGCCTCTACATCAATATATATAAAATTTCGTATATTAAAAAAAACACGTGTAAAAAGAATTGTATAAATTTAATGAAAAAATATTGAAATTGATGGCAACCTTGATGTTGTTGGTTAACATCTTCTCCAACATGACCCTGCTGAGAACCAGACCCAGAATGACGTTGTTGAGAACCAGACCTAAAATGACCCTGTTGAGAACCAACAACCATTGATTGGCCTTTGGGGGAATAAATATCACCCCCTTCAGGCAACTTGCTACCACTCATAACTCGACCGGTTGAACCATGGCCACGCTCCATGGATGGAGTAGAAACCCTTCTCATCTTACCTCCTAAAAATTAAAATATGAAACTTATTAACAACTAATTTAACTCACAAAGTTAATAAAAAATCAATTCCATATGTACACACATGTATGAAGATTTAAGATTATATTTAAATACCGTGAACATTCCCCGATCCCTGAACCTCCATATGGGATTCGGCTGATCTTCATTGTTCATCCTCCATGATATATATCTATTGGTTGACATTTACACAAAATAGATTTCAAAAAATCAATTTGTAATTTAGTGTACACAAATTATGTAGAACACAACTTTCAAAGCAATAATTGATCATGTGTGAAACTAAATTTAATTGAAAAAGAAATTATAAAAATGATAAGTTCACCAAATTGCACTTTACATGGTGGGAGCACACTTGGTATAAAATTTACCACTTATACACTTTAGTTTGTAGGAGAAATGACACATGTACATAGTTTACCTTAAAGTTGTTGTGTTTTATAGATATTAAAATGAAGAACTTCTATTTAGATCCATTCCAGAGATTGACTGTAGGGGCATTTACTAGATATGTCACCTTTCATAAAAGATGAGATCCAGAGGCTACCTGGCCCTTTACAGACTCCGCCTATAGAACTTGTAGAAGTAAACACTAGAGGCATTAACAATATCAAAGAACGTTTTCATGCTCAGACATGGGAATGTGTCTCTTTCCCTACGCAAAAAAATAGTTCAAGGTAGTTAATCTTCATAGACACGTCATCAAGCAGGTCAATGTGATCATCCCCAACTTACTTTTCATGAAATTAGGCTTGGAATCCTCTACAACCTAGTGGATGGAGTTGAATGTGAACTAGGTCAAGGCCTTTACAAAATACATGCTAGTGAATAACACTTATTAGGTTATGCCAACAAATAAAGTGGGAGAAATGTTTTCTCCTCGAGGTTATCCAATTGGGTGTGTAATACCAACTTCACCCATTTCCTAACAGGTTTCTCTCTTAGGTTACAAAGTGTCTTCACCTTATTAGTTATATATTTTTCAATTTCCCGTGGATTCCTTGAATTTTTTCTCCTACCATCTCCCTCTCTCACTCACCAAATTATTGTCATCAAACATGCCCCATTGAGGATCTGGAGCAATGTTTGCACCATACTTAGAACTTTCATTGCTGCTAATTGAAATTGGAGAGTCATGTATACTATATTACTTGCTTAAGTGGCTCTTACTTGGACAATATCCTGAGATGAGTTTGACATGATGGTCATATGAGGTTGGAAGCTACTTGGTGTAATTTTCCTTAAATCTTCAAAAAAAAAGAGAAAAAATGTCATTTTCGATCATTTTTTATTAGCTTCTGCATACAGTAGATGTTATCACAATTACAACACAATCATGTTCCATGAGCATGAATTATGAATGTCGCAAGCCAAATTGAAAGGAAATTTGCATTCATTTTAGGCAAAAGAAGGCTATGACATCAAGGTCCATGCTAGAAAAAATTATGCAAATAAGGTTGCTAAGTCTTGATACTTACCATGTGTTTCAAAGCCATAATGAAGGTTGGCTTTGAGAGTGTCCTCCCAAAGCCCTGTCTTGAGATGAAATTTAATTCAATGTCTCTTAGAGTTGCAAGGTGGAATTGATAGAACTATTTGATTTCTTTACCATAGATGGATATCTCCTTTCATCTATACCTTTCTCTACCATCTTCTTTCCAAGTGAAATGGGAATTTTCACATTTTGAATGCCATTACCATGTAATTTGGTAGTCTGTTAGCTAGATATATCACAAGTAAGGTTGTCATACCAAACTATTTCTCTTGCTCAACTCAGTGAACATGACTCTCTTCTCACACTGCTTACCATAAGATCTTCAATTGTACATGTCACACAAAGTTGGGGGTTCTAGGTCTACACCTATTAGGTAAAGTTGTATTTTATGGCATTGTGGTCCTTAAATTTGGAGGTGTTCCACCTGAAAAAGTAGGCATTAAATATGGATGAAAAGGATTTTTTTCAACTTTGATAGAATTTCCTCATGGAATTACTGAATTTAACGATGACATCATGCTAGCTTTACTCAGAGAAGAAGGTTTTGGAGGAGAAATTGAATTATTTTGACTTATTTTTGGCATTGAAGTTTGAAATAGTAGTTTTGATGACTCCATTGATGGCCTTGCTGAGGAATTTGATGCACACAATATTGACTTTGAAGATGGTTTAGAAGACGTTGAAGAAGTTGTAGATTTTGGTGTTCTCACTGAATGTTTCTTTGTTGTTGGACTTGATCTTTACGAGTAGATTGAAGACCTTGAAGAGGTTTTAGATTTTGTTGTTCTCACTGAAGGTTTTTGTCTAGTTTTGTTTCTTAAACCATCATTTCCATAGGACATTTTTGGTGAATAGATTCTTGACCTTGATGAGAGGATATGATACCTTGAAGAGGCTACATCTTTTGGTGACGTCACTAATTGTTAATTGTTTCTCTATTATTATGTTTGTTAAACATCTCGCTTAGGGCGAGGCAACTCCACATATATCGTACAGTTTATGGGACATAAATCAATATGTAGAAATATTCACTTGGTTTTTATAATTGGATAGAAGAATGACTTAAAATGACCTTGTATGTCTTCTCGTTTTAGAGCTCAAATTTTTAGGAAGGATTTAAGTATCCACCTTTCAAGAATCACTAGAAGAGGTTGATAAAGAATATAGGAAGACAAAAAACTAACCAGTGGTGTGATAAATGGATTTCTTGGGAGGTAGATTGGCATATGGAATTTTGGTAGCTAGAACTTTTCCAAATAAGTGAATGTATTTGAAAACCAAACCTCTAGTTTATTTTGGTTTAGACAAGGTCTAGAATTTGAAAAGTGAATTCCCTCTTTCTTCCTCTTACATGTCCAATGATCGGAATCTGGATTGAGGGAAAAAATTTTCCTAAATAAAAATTTTTCATTTTATTTGTTGTACACATGAGTTTTTAAAAGCTAATTAACTCATAAATTTCTCACAAAATACACTTAAAGCTTTACACATAAACCCCTTCCCAATTGGCTAACTTTAGACGATCCTAAACACATTTTTATTTAACTAATGAGGGAGATAACCCAACAAAACTAGTTTGTCCATATTCAAATCAAGTTGGTATCAAAGTACAATTTAGCTCATTTTAGTCAAGGTTAGTTAGAAGAATTAGCTATTGGTTTTTGTCTTCAATTTCCTCTCAAAATGAATGTGTACGTGCTTTTGAGAGACACACTAGAGAAATAAGGTCCAAATTTTTGATGAAAATGTGCTATGAAAGTAAAGGTTTAAAGGCAAACATGTACAAGGCATAGTTGAGCCAAATGTCGTTGAGGAAGGGCCTAATTATTTGGGTCTTGGTTATGGAAAACATGATGGAGAATGCTCCAAAGCCAATGAGGCACATGAAGCTGTTCCAAGAAGGAATTTTATTTCGTGTTCATTACCTCAAGCTTGTGAAGTTTGTGTTCATGATGAATGGAAAATTTTGACACCCACTTTGCAAGAAGATGTTAATAAACATGAAGCTAATGAGAATGTAAAAGAAGAGGATGTTGAAAGCTCTATCTAGTCATTGAATTCATTGCTAGTATTCAGAGGAGAGCCACTACCTCATCAAATTCACCTCCTCAAGAAGGCGACAATGGTGAATGTTCAAGGTATAGATTTGCCTTTAATCAAATTGCTTTTGATTATGATAAACATGGTAAATATTCACATAAGATATAGAAAAGAACTTGCACATGTTCCTTTTGTGGTTTGAATAATCATAATGTTTATAGATGTTGGAAGAAGATATCCATGCACATTGAAAGTTTCTAAATAAATGAGGCAAAAATTCAAAGGCCCATTGGACAAGGAAAATGATGTTGAAAATAAGATGCAATTGTTTATTACTCATTTCCATAAGAAAGGTCACCTTGTAGAAAAGTGTTGGACTTTGTATCCAACAAGTCATCAACAACATTTGAAGAAGGTGGAAAGAGATAACGACAAGAATGGAAAAGAGGATTCCATAATCGATGAGGGTTAGGATGATTCACATGATGATGAAGTGTAGCTAAAAGAAGCGCCATTGAAATGGTTTGCTAACAGATGGGTAGATTTCTTATCCAATTAAGGCCTTGAATGTATTTAGATGTTTCATGAATTTCTTTGCAAATTAAAATTATGGTCCATGTTGCATGAAGCAAGATGTTGAAAGTAGAGTTATGTTGACACACCTAAATGCAACAAATATGGAAATTTGTACATGAGCTATTATTTGACTTGAGAGTCAGTTGTTTGAAGAGGCATGTTTTGTCGACTTGTGTTTGGTTGATGGTTTTGTACACCAATATGTAAGAGTACATGGAGATATTCACATGATGTGAATTTTTTTCTTTGAAGGAGAAAAAAGATATGTCAGGGAGCTATGTTTCTTGCATGATGTGTTTTCAGTTTGATGGTTTTGTTTGTGACAAGAAGTCACAAGATTTTGGGAAGGTCCACTCTTGAGCGAGAGCCTCATGATTACAACCTAATCATGAGAATCAAATGGGAGTGCATCCTTATTTTGAAAACAAATAGGATTCTAAACTACCTAGGACTCAAACCATTATTTTTAAATTTGAAATATCATGGTGTGTTGTTTCAATGCTTGAATCCACAACCCTAACATAAATTGTTTTATTCTTTTTTTGCAGGATTTAGTTGGTTATATTAAAATTCAGTTGAATTTAAAATTCTTGGCTTAGTGGCATGAACCAAACATATTGTACATATTAAATTCAAGGAATTTCGCTCTCCCAATAATTTCTAAATCACCCATATCACCAAGAAAACATGTTTTAAAAGAACATACTTTGGTATGGGAAAGACCTTAGGTTTCAAATATTATAAGAAGGTTTTTGATATGGTTGAGAGAATGTGGAAAATAGAATCCATAAACAAATTATTTTTCAAAACGTATTACTTTCAAAGTATCAACAAGGAATGTACAAGAGTGTTCAATGAATTAACACTATTTATTTAAATTCCATGATGTATATCTTACTCATAATTTTAAAAAATTATTAAATAATGATCTAGATTGGATAATTATATTATTTGTCATATATTTTGATGCTTATAGAGTGAAAAAACTGAAAGAATCAACTTGTAGGGTCATTTTAATGGTGGGTGGAGAATTGGGATCTAAAACCTTTTGGAGTCATTTTGAGGTATTAAATGACATTTTTGGGGGTCAAACGATTATTCCTTGTGCCAAAATCTTGACCATTATTCTACACTTAAAGACATATATCCAATGGTGCAAGAAAAACATCAAATGAAGTTCATTCAAAATTTATGCCTTTAGTAAGTTGACCTATATCATGTTGACCACCATGGTACGAGAGAATGACATTTTAGCCCCATTACTCATGCATAGAAAGCTAGCTACATGTGGAATTTTAACAAGACTCTAAAAGGTCTAAAATCACAAACCTCGTTAAAGGTTGACGGAGTCAAATCTTACACCTAGTTGTATATCACGCTATGTTAAATACTTGGCCACTAGGAGGAATAAGAGTTCCATTTTGTGTTATTGTATTTTGTTCCATAGTTGAAAATACAACTAGGAGTGTGAAGTTAGAGAGAAAAATGTATGAAGTTAAGTTTTTATAGCAACCTTACACGCCAAAAGTCTTAGCTAACTCTAGAGAGATAACCTTAAACATATTTTCCATACCAAAAAAGAGAGAGTAGAGCATGTTTACATTTTAGTGTTGTTTTTCTCCCATAAGGATTTCTTAGGGAAAAAGGAGTCTAGAGCATCATTACTTTTTAGGGTTGCTTGTCTCCCATAAGGATTTCCTAGGAAAATAATTGTGTTGATTGTCTAGAGATATGTATGTGTGTGTTTCATTATGTTCTCTATTTCTTACGTTGTGTTTCATTATGTTTTATATTTCTTACATTTATGCCCTCCTATTTTTCTTTCCAATCAAGGTTTATAAAGTAACATGAGAAGCAACATGAGACTTAGAAATCATTTTCATTATCTATATGGAAGGCAAGAAGGATTATATCCCCTTAAGCTTAAACTTATGTAGTTTGTCAATTTTTATCATATATTTTTTGGTAAGGGTAAATGTTTTTTTATCTATAGTACAAGTCATGAGTTCCCCAATTTTACCTTATGTAAAGCATGATTCTAGGATTACTACGATTTGTACTTGGTTTTTTATTGTGATGATGCCCTGCCCCAATCACTTGGCCATCTCTCTATGGGTAGTTAAATATTTATAACAATACTTAAGTAATATTTATTTATTTGTATTATGTGAAATGTAAAAAATGGTATACTATTTTTCATAAAATTGGGTTGAGTTTATCATATATTTTGATTAAAGTTGATTATATGATACGTTTTCTTTAAAAGGATCTAATAATTTTGTTAAGGTATGAATTTGCAATTTTGTGTGGCTCTCTATCAACCTTCACTTCCTCATTTCTAGAAAAAATCTACTTGCTCATTCGTATACCCACTTTCTATTCAAATGCATGAGTTTTGAACTCTCGGTAACTATGTTTTTCCACACAGGAAAATTATATGTCACATTTTATACTAAAATTATAAATATTATTTTGAAGTTTGGATTACTGTTATTCTTTTATATAATTTAACATTAGATATAAGTTTAAATTGAAAGCTACTTAGATGAAATATAGCTTAGATATGGCATTTGCAAATTATTATCTATTTATTGAACTAGAAAGGACATAATTATTACACATGTTTAATTTACATTCAAATGCTTCTTTGATTTATCTCCTATAGCTTAATGTAATGCTAGTTATATAATTTAAGTTGAAGGCCCATGAGATAAATATGACTTCTATGTGACATTTGTATTGAGTCATCTATTTGTTGTGTTATATGAACATAATTGGTACACATATCTAATTTGCATTACTAATATGTCATGCTTCTTTAATTTATCTTTTATAGATGACCGGAGCATCCCTTTTTAATCTATCCCTTTTGACTTCGGATATGTGGGCAATATTCATCCGCATATTTTTCTATCATAAAGTAGTGAGTAAAATTGTATTCCATTTGTGTCAATGTTAAGGTTAAGCACATGGATTAAAGTTTTATATATTAGACGAGGAGGCTATGTATTACATATGGTCTTGAATGAGCTTTTGGACTCTTTAGATATATATCTAAAGAGTCCAAATGCTCATTCAAGACCATATGTAATACATAGCCTCCTCATCTAACTTAGCCAGGGATTTGCAATAATATATTTGAGTTGGCTAGCTCCATTTCAAGATATTATAATGTCAGATTATTATTTCTATAGATTTTGATTATGGTAGTAAAATGTTACAAAAAACCAGAAACTGTACAAATAATATTATTCTAGATATATGTAAAAAGGACATGGTAGAGAAGATCAAACAATATTAAACTTTTCATAAATAGTTTAGATAAAATTACATTTTCTAATTTTGATTGTAAATTCTAAGGCTTAAAGCAATAATTTTTCTAATAATTTTTTTAAATTAATAAATAAAAAAGAAACATTTTCAATCAAAATCACATCCAACACATAATAAAAATAATAAAAACAATTTAAAACTTCACACACTATATGACATTACTATGACAAAGAGCATAAAAATATACAAGCAAAAAATCCTTTTCTATAATAATGGAGAGCTTCAAATATACAAGAAAAAAATCTTTGAGCCTCCTTGTATCCCAAAGAAAGAGTTGCTCAAACAATCATATTTTAAACAATTAAAACTTGGAGAAATCATCTGTTTTTGAATTTCAATTATATAAAAAATTAGTCAAATATAAGACAAGAGTTACTCATACTATAAAAGTTTAAATAATATTAACTTTCAAAAAAAATATTTGTAAATGAACCAATTTTTTTTTTTTTTTTTTATAAATTTCATTTACAGTAACTTAAATCCATATTTAACACCTCTTGATAAATCTGAAATTAAATTAAATCTATATTACTTACTTTAATAGTTTAAATTCCTATTTGTGGTGTGCCAAATAGAAATATTCAAAGCGAAAGTTACAACTTACAAATATTACTCAAATATATCACAAAAGGAAATAGAATAACAAACATAATGGACAATATGAACCAAAGTATTATACCTTTATTGATATGGATGAAATATTCAATGGCTGCTAACTAGTCTAAAAAGAAGGCAACAGAAGATAAAAAGGATCTTTTAGAAGTAGAAGAGGTCATTTCTAGGCTTTTTGACAATAATGTAAATGCAATTTTTACTGAAAAAGACTTGCAGTCTTTGAAAATTTTGGAGGGGAGAAAGCAAGCACCATTAGAAAAGGAAACAGTTCAATGAAGACTTCAAATTAGAGCCATCTAGTTCGCTGGAGGTGATAACAACACTAATTTTTACAGAAACATGTAAATCATAGAAAAAATGTCAATACTATTTGGGGAATGGACCTCCAAAATTGAAATCCAGAAATACTACTGACATATGGGGGGGAAAGTAATTCGTTCGGGAAGGTAAGGTCAGGCAATGCCTAGTTGGTACAGTCCATATTTCATTCTGAAGCAAATCACGTTGGGCCCAAACATCACGGGTTGCAGTGTTCATAGTATTCCTCTCTTTTTCTAACAACTACTGCAACAGCTACAAAAACAACAACATAAATAGCGGCCAGAAGGAAACAACAACTTATCCAGAAACTGCTACTGAAGCGGTGGCCGGGCAGTCTTAGTATTCTCCTTTTCGTGGTGGGCGATGACCAAGCCGGGCGAGCGGTATCGTTTGTTTATATTTGGAGCTGGCAAACAATATTTTCAAGATCTCTTCAAAGAACCACTAGACTCAAACGTCTAGACTCAACTCACCAATCAGATAAAACACTGTCCCATAAAACTAACAGAGAAAGAAGATGAATTAAAATGGTCCAAAAAGAATATTTCAGGAAACTATATAGGAAAATTAGGGTATGGTGCTAAGAAAAAAGAACTAGAGGTGGAGGGATTCAGATGGTGGTGGAAGATAGTTTGGAATCTCAATGGTCCTTAGAAGAAAAATATATTTATTTGGTTAGCTCTCTCAAACGAAAAAATTAACATGGTATAATGGCCAAAAGAGAAACTGGGAAATGCATTTTGTGGAAAACCAGTGAAGATGTTGATCACATCTTGGTTAAATGTTTCAACTTTCACTAAAGAGGTCTAGAAGGAAGTCTTACAAGTAGATGGTGGAAATAATAGATGGTAAAAAGATTCTTTGCTAATCTGCTTTAAAAGTTGGTTCTTTGATGATTCTGTAGCTGAACATAGCACCCTCCCTCTTTTTGTCATCTGGGGACACTGGATTTCAAGAAATTACTTGATATTTCAAGGAATCGAAAGAAACCCCAGGCTGTCTGCTTATCAAATTAGAATATCATACAGTGGTTCCTGAAAGCCAAAAAGACAAAGCCACAAAAGATTCTCAGAATGCCTGAAATAAATTACACAAAAGTATGGAGTTCTTTGAGGGAGCCTGTCAGGGAATGTGTGGCTACAGGGGTAATTCATTCTGAACAGGAAACAACTAAATTTATCTAAAATATGCAGGAGGTCAGGGCACTGATAATAGGGCTGAACACATGGTTCCTATGGATACTCTTGAAAAATGCAGCAGACAGGTATCTGGAGATTCAAAGCTTTTAATGGATTGGGCTAAGGATAAATGCTAAGTTGCAAGAAACGGTGAAACGGAAACGAGTTTCCGAAATGGGAAATGATACGAAACACAACCTCCCCAAAATTTGGAAACGGGGAAACACGAAACCAATACGCTCTCGAATAAAAAAAAATGAACTCAAATGGTCAAAAAACACAACAAACAAAGCTAAAAAACAAACAATGGAACAGTTGATCATTTTTTTGTTCATTATTCCTACTCAAAATTACTGTGGAAAGGAGTCATACAAGTTGCAAGAGGTTCGCTCGAACATACCCGATATAAAACAGCAACAGTGCCGACGAAAGGAGCAATAAACAAAGCAGCGAGCAGTCATGGACGGGAGGAGCAACAGGCTGACAGGAAAAAAACGCGCGAACAGAGCAACGAACAGTCACAGACAACGCACAAATAATCAAACCGGTAAACAAAACAACATTGTGGGCGATTTATTTATAAAAACTAGTTCGACCGAAATTTTTTATAAGTAAAAGTTCGACCGAACTCACAGTTTGGCTGAACTTTTGTTAGAAGTTCGGCCGAACTTTTGTCGTCGGTTTTCCCATCTCTGACGAAAATTATTTTTGCCCATGCCGTCAGTGTGCCGTCAATCTAAACGGAATCACAAGTTCGGCCGAACTATTGCCGAAAAAAGTTTTCGGCCCCCGATTCTCACAAAAGTGTAACCCAACTTCACGTTTCCGCCCACATCATACAAACTTAAAAATATCCTTATGTGGAATTTCGTTGTCCAAAATATACAACAACTGCACTACTGTCCATTGAATTTTCCAAACCCCAACATCTCCCTTGTTTTAGTTGAATTGGATGTGCCCTCAAATTGGATTCATCTACCTCCATTGCTGATGTTGTAGCTAAAAAAATCTACACACTCATCCAATTGGGCTTTCTCTTGAGAAAATACTTCTGCAAGCTCATAATACAGTGTAAAGCAAGGAGTTTCGAAAGAGACCTTGGCATATATCCATTTTCCAGGTCTCAAAGGTTAGCTAGGTTCCAAAAAAAGTTTATTGTTGGGTTTAGCATTGATCTGTGTTTTTGAACAGCCGTTGGGCTCGCTCTAGGCCCAATGTAAAGCCTCGCCCACCCAAGTAAGTATGTTGTAATTCTCTCCATGGGCTGCCTCAGCCCGACCCCGTGAACTCAATAGGCTTGCTGCTAACAGAGACTAGGAACATGCGGATGATGTTCGTATGTGACCCTTGCGTCGATCTTACCTCTGCTGCTTGCCCGTGCGCGGGTCAAATCAGAATAAATGCAACTAGCTCGCCAACCAACTGTTCATGTTTGAGCTTCTTGGCTTGCTATTGGGGTCTGCTCGAATAGTCAATTACATGGAGCAGGTGAAACCCCCCAGTAGACCCTCGTTCAACGCTTTGACCTCAGAACTTCTTTGCAGATTTAGATCTTTTGTTCCGTGACTCTCTGAGCATTCATGGAAACTTCTTCTCTGGCATTAACAAATCACCAACAATGACGGAATCTGGTTTTGGGAGAATTCGACAAATCACCAACAATGACGACATCTGGACATCTGGTGTTGGGAGAATTCGACAAATAGTGGGAGATGGGCATCGTCTAGCAGAACCCAAATCGATGGAATGCAGAGGTCAGATTAGAAAAATCCATAGATAAGGGCATTGTGAAGGTGGTGAGAAGGCGGTAACGGAAGTTATTTAACGCTGGATGATGGAAAAAGAAGAGTCCTTGTAGCTCTCCGGCCAGAGCTCCATATGGGAGGGGGTTTCGGTCAAAACGTAGTTGAAGTGCGCTGGAGCCACCTGCAATAGCTCTTCCATCTGCCAATAGACGGTCCCTGTTCTCTTGCACTTTGATCCCTGTCTTTTTATAATTTAATGAGTTTAATGATGAGCGACGCTATTGAGATTTGGTCGGAGGACGACGAATCACAACATTGTCACCACCAAAAACTTCATAATAGCATGCCTATCGGCATAATTAAATAAGTTTTAAGAGTCCATTGCTCGCTAGTTCACAATACATACCCTTTCTTCCTATAACGATTCATATCTTAAATTTAGTAAGTGTTAAGAGTCCATTGCTTGCTAGTTCACAAACATATAATGGGTTTGTTTATTATTCTGCTTTAGTCTTCAAGACGTATTTGATTGTACAAAGAACTTACATATTCTCACTTGGGGTGCTATTAACTGGTTTCTCGTCTATTAACAGAACAAGGGAATCCATGTGATGTTATAGTATCTTCTAAGAGTGTTATGCTAGATAATAAATCTAACAGATTGCTAGCTAAATATTAAATATATAATAATATGTTGCTTAATAAATTTAGTAGATTGCTAGATAAATATTAAATCTATAGCAATATCATTTAACCAATTAAATTCATAATAATTATTAAAATACATTAGTTAAATTCATAATAATTACTAAAATACATCTTAAAGATTACTAATTAAATATTAAATATATAACAATAACCAATTTAGGTTTCATTGACCAATTTAGATTTAGTAGGTTTCATTTTAGTGTTATGTTGCTCAATAAATTTAATAAATTATTTGGATAAATTTTAAATATAAAATAATATTATTTAATAAATTAAATTTATAATAAATATCAAAACGCTTATTTAAAATTAAATTTTATATAATAATATTATTTAACAAATTCATATAAATATTAAAACACTTATTTTAGATTACATTTTAAATGGTTAAAATTAAATTATATATATAAAACAACTATATGATAATATAACAAATTTATGTTACATTTTAAATTGTTAAAATTAAATATAAAACAATTATATAATAATATAACAAATTTATGTTACATTTTAAATTGTTAAAATTAAATATAATGTAATTTTTTTTCGAAGACTTCACTTCCAAAACATCTCGCCCAAGATGAGCCTCATGCACATCTTGATTCGTTCCATTGTTCTATATGACTCAAAGATTTGGGGACAATCTTTACTTTAGTTAGATTGGGCTCCAGTTGAGAGAAGCCAAATTTTTCTTCTCCATCCCAAAATTCGCCAAATTCTTCTTCTCCATCCCAAAATTCTTCTTCTCTGTCTCGTTATTAAATGCAAACAGATATTACCACAACACATCATCTTTGCATAGTTTAGAGCTCAACCCTTTCAGCTTGAGTCGAAGTCGATCTTCAGATTAGTTTCATTGTTACAACACATCATCCTTGCAGAGTTTAGAGCTCAGCCCTTTCAGCTTGAGCCGATCTTCATATAAGTGGGAGCTACAACAGTGGAAGCTTAGCAGATTGCTAGATAAATATTAAATATATAACAATATCATTTAACCAATTAACCCTTAAGTATTCCTTTATAGCCTTCTCGTTGAGAAATCAATGACTGAGATTATATCTCTAATCAACGACTAAGATTATAACATGACTTGATCTTCACTTTCTAGATCATTCTCGCTATGTTTTATTAATAACCTTTAATTATTTAATTTCCCTTAGTTTAGACTTAGGGTCCCCATTAAAATAATCAATTTTTACAATAAAACATATTCCAAGTGGAATTTTCACAAACAGTTTCTAGGTTCTTTGGAATACCAATGCCTAAGCCTCTCCACAAAATTTGGGGCTTAGAGCACTTTCAATGCTACTAAAAATCAACATTGCAAAGAAGGTAGAGAAATATCCAGAGAGGTAGCGTAGAGCCATGCTGGGCAGCACAAAGCCATGTTGAGGTAGCGCATAACCTGTGAGGAGATTCGCAAATTTGCTGAGGAGAAGATCAGATCCAGTGCCAAAATCTGGGGTGTGAGACTGGAGGGCCAGAGGATCGAGCATCCAACTAGCAGATCGATCAGCCAAAGAGACTAACGTAGTCCATATTAGTTGTGACGCAGAGCACTGCAGAGGAAACTTGGGGCTAGCCATTCAGAGGGTGGATTAGTGTCGGATCACCAGTGATAGTGTGAGGTATTTCTCACTAATTTTATGCCAGTGATATTCTGTGTATAGGATAGCCATTGAGTCAAGATGATCTGAGCCATTGATTAGAATCTAATCTGGGCCGTTGATTGATCAACGAGAAGATTATAAGTAATTTGATGGGCACTTGGAAGACACATCAAGTGGAGATCAAGATATTGATTTCTCAAGAGAGCAGTGCAACAATTTGCAAATAAGTCATCGAGGAGATTTCTTGTAGTGAGGGGTAGGGATATTTTTCCAGTTGGAGGTTTCCTGATCCGTGAATACATTGCAGAGAAGGCATAGAAAGATCCAAAGAGGTAGCATAGAGCCACGTTGGGCAGAGCAGAGCCACGCTGAGGCAACGTAGAACCTGTGAGGAGATCCACACATTTGTTGAGGAGCAGATCAGATCCAGTGCCAGGAGTCGGGGTGCAGGATCGAAGGGCCAGAGGACTGAGCATCCAGCTAGCAGATTGATCAACTAGAGAGACTGGCGCAGTTCCTATCATTTGTGACATAGAGCAGTGCAGTGACTGCATAGAGGCATATTGGGGTTAGCCATTCAGAGGCTAGATTAGTGTTAGATCACCAGTGATAGTGTGAGGTATTTCTCACTAATTTTCTGCCAGTCAGATTCTATGTATAGGATAGCTAGCAAGGCATCTGAAGATTTTATAATTCTGAAACTACTGCATAATATACAAACCCTGAGCTGTTGCACCGATATTCCCACATTGGGTTTTTTTGGGGACATTATCCAAAAACAACGGTGTAAATTGTGTGTGCTATTTTTCTTTCTTGCTCAGTACTTTTTTTCTACATAATTATTTATGTTGTGAAGGCTGCAGTTGTATTCATTTTGATGTTTACAATGTAACACGGTAAATAACTTGTAAGAGAATCAACAAGTAGGAGAAATAATATCATATTGCTGCAGTAGGGATTTGGGTCTCCAAATTTTCGCAAGGAGGACTCGGGGGAGGAGCAGCATGAGGAGGAGGAGGAGGAGGAGGAGACCGTGGGAGCATCAATGTCAACACCATATTCTATAGATATAGGAGAGCACAACTCCATACCCAAAAATCATTATTTGACATTAGGTGTAGGGTCAGGGCCTTCTACTGCTAGGGAAAGGCCTGGAAAACAACCCATCATGTTTTCCCATAGAAGGCAGAGAGGGCACTAATCTCAGATAGCTAGCGGCTATTTTTATTTGTTTTTCTACATATAACTCATGATGATGAGATACTTTTATATGTTGAGATTTTGGGTAGCATCGGACGTGCTCTAGCTCCGAAACTTTTTGGAGGGGCTAATATCCAAGACACAAAAAGCGTTTGGAGAAATTCCATTTGGTGTAAAAGTTATTAAAATAATTAAATTTTTTAATGGGGACCCTAAGTCTAACTTAGGGAAATTGAAAAATTCAAGTGAATTAATATACACATGTGATGAGAACTTTCTAAGTGACGTGGATCAAGCTTCTTTTAATCTTAGCCGTTGATTAGATATTAGATCACGACTGTTGATGTGTCAACAAGAAAAGTATAAAGGAAGGGCTTGGGGTCAGTTGGAGGACACACATAGTGAATCTAAGAGATCGAATTCTTTTGACGGAGCAGTGCTCAGACGAAGATCAAATTTGAGTGATTCGAAGAAGCAGTGAGGGGCGGTATAGTGATTGGTCGGAGGACCAAGAGTACAATGCAGAGCAAGGACATTAGAGAGGCAATGGAGGCAGCGCAACCATCAGAGGGTGTGATGTAGACCCTAAGAGAGGGTGACATGGGCCCACGAAGGGGCAGAGCATAACCTCCAAGGAAAATTACAAAATTCATTAGAGACTGGGGTTTCTAAGCTAGTAGAGCTGAAACCAGACTCCAGGAGAAGCTGATCAACACATATCAAGGGTGATGTAGTCCCTTAGTGAGGGATATGCAACCTTATGTAGTGGTAGCATAGAGACTGCACAGAGCTAGTTGGGGTTTCACCAGTGGCTCATTCGGATCAGTCGGGACTTGCAGAGTGAGGTAAAACTCACATTTTCTTTGTAGCCAAGGGTTTCTCTGTTGGGTGAGCCGGATTATGGCACCCTAGATGTACTCAGAATACTGCTGCTTAATAATAATAAAACCTAAGATACGCTGCATTAGTTTTCCCGCATTGGGTTTTTTCGGGGACATTTGTCCAAAAAAATTATGTGTGTCCTTTGTCATATGTACGTGATGTTCAGTAAATGATTTGTATTTGTGTAGGTTTCTAGTTGTGTTTACTTCGATATTTTTCTAAATATTTTCAATTTAAATAACTTGTGCATAATTAAATAAGTAGGAGAATTAAATCAATAGTTAGCAGTAGGATTTCTGTGCTCAGAAATTTTCACATGGTGTCAGAGCATTGCAGATCAAGCTGAAGCCATCAGCGAGGGGTTGAATATTTTTTGCTGCAGGAAGGGAAGCTGAATCAACACAGATCTAGAAGAAGGCATCGCAACACTAGAGGGACAACATAGACCCCGCAAGGGTGACATAGAGTCAATCTGATGATGCAGAGGATGACGTAGCTCCAGAAAGGTGATGCAAAGCCAGTCTGCTCATGCAGAGGTTGACACAGCACCAGGAGAGTGACGTAGAGCCAGTCTGCTCATGCAACGACTGACACAACACCAGGAGGGTGACACAGTCCAAGAGGGAGTGACACTATGCTGATTACCGAGGCTGGAAGTGAAACTTCTGATATTCAGAAGTGCTAGTGAGGCATTGGTTATCTCGGTCTAGAATAGTGCCTAGAAAATATGAAAAAGTGAAGGGAAACAGTCCCTCAGTAGAATTTTTTCAAGAAGTCCGAGATTCGGTCAGGAGGGTGATCGTAGAGGGCTGATTCAGCAGAATTGGTGGAGGATTTCAATTTTCAGAGGGAGCAGTGTCTCTAGAGGGTTTCTAGCGCCAAGAAACCCAGATCCGATATTCTTTTGAGTGCAACAACAATATAAGGGAGAAGAGTACCTGTTTCGATTGTTTGAGCAGGGATGGCCCCGTACGGAATGAGAGATCAAGATAGGTTGGATAGTGTGTCCAATTTTACGATTTGGAAAGCCAGAATCCTAACAGTCCTAGAGGAGTACGATATCAGAGACCACGTGGAAAGTGTCCTAGCTGTGCCGACCAATGCAGATGCTCTGAAGAAGTTCAACGAAAATCAAGCGCGGGCTAAGAGCTTGATCATGGATGGAGTGAAGGATCATATGTTCCCATACATTTCCGAGAAGAAGACGACAAATGAAGTGTGGACAAATTTGACTGTGCTGTATCAGGGAAGCTCTGTCCAACGAAAGATGCTTGTAGAAAACTAGATGAGGATGTTCCAGATGCATAAGGGAGAGGAGATCGATCCCTTCCTCTTCATATTGGGGACTATCCGGGATCAGTTGATTTCCATGGGCGCAACTCCAGATGATGGGCTCATGGTAAGGACTGCCCTGAATGTAGTCATCGATGAGTGGGAGACCTTTGTCCAAAGCATCTTGGGTAGAACAAAACTCCCAAATTGGGGTGACATGTGGGCGATCCTTCGACATGAGGAGATCTGGAGGGTGACCGAGAGGGAATTCAACAGCGGAGGTGTCAAGGTGAAGAAGGAGGAGGAGGAAGATACAACCCTAGCATCAAGGGACATTGACAACAAGGGAAGAAGAAGAAGCTCCTATCCAAGGTCTGGTGCTTCAGATGTGGCAAATTTGGACACTTCGCCAAAACTTGTCATAAGAGGAAGGAAAAGGAAGCTTCATATTCCAAGGTTCGCTGCAAGGGAAGAAGAAGGACCTATCCAAGGTCCAGTGCTTCATATGTGGCGAACTTGGACACTTCACCAACACTTTTCATAAGAGGAAGGACAAGGAAGCTTCAGATTCCAAGGCAAAAACAACGAAAGGGGACAGTGGCAGCGAGGATGATGTGGCCATGAGTGCTCATGTGCCTCGAGAGAAGAGGTGGGGAGATATAGATCTATAGAGCAGCTACAGATGGTGATGGCGGTATCCTTGAGGTGCCCAAACTCTTGGATCACATACAAGCTACGGGAGCCTTAAGACAATAGAAGGATGACTGGAGTTAGTGGATGCAGAAGATCATGGAAAGGA
Organism: Pinus albicaulis; assembly: GCA_034641835.2. Taxonomy (NCBI): domain Eukaryota; kingdom Viridiplantae; phylum Streptophyta; class Pinopsida; order Pinales; family Pinaceae; genus Pinus; species Pinus albicaulis. The sequence continues at coordinate 178,390,236 of CM076573.1, read as the reverse complement.
ACAAGGCAATGCTTGAATGCTGAAGACTGGAGAAGCACAAAGGAGAGGCAATAGCAAAGTGAAAGAAACAATGTAGAGGAGAGGCAACAACAATGTGGAAGAAACAACACAGAGGCTTATGGGATTTTAGCAGCGCAGAGGTAGTGCTTACGCAATGCAGTGCAGCAGACAACACAAATATTCAGAGAGACAACACAGAGCAACAACAGAGGGTGCTTCAGTGATGAGATGCAACCAGACTAACTTGTCTGTCAGTTGTTGGGTGATGGTCCTTCAGTTGCTTACTTCTCAGCAACTGAGTTGCAGTGCTATAGGCAACATGATGCAACAATTTGAGAGGGAGCTGCAGTACAAATGTGGCAGTGACATGGGCATCAGTACAGAAAGTAGCAGTGCATTGGATGGAGGGTAGCAGGCCAAGCATCAAAAATGTGGAAAACGATGCCAAAGATCAGGGTGATGCTTCAGTTGTGAAGTATTTCTAGAGCACACTCCTCGCTAAGAGGGAGTGTTAAGATTTTGGGTAGCATCGGATGTGTTCTAGCTCCGAAACTTTGTGGAGGGACTAGAACACATGAGATCTCCAAGACCCAGAAAGCATTTGGAGAAATTCCATATGGTGTAAAATTTATTCAAATAATTAATTTTTTTAATGGGGACCCTAAGTCTAACTTAGGGAAATTGAAAAATTAAAGTGAATTAATTTACACATGTGATGAGAACTTTCTAAGTGACGTGGATCAAGCTTATTTTAATTTTAGCCATTGATTAGAGATTAGATCATGACCATTGATGTGTCAACGATAAAAGTATAAAGGAAGGGCTTGGGGTTAGTTGGAGGACACACACAGTGAATCTAAGAGATCAAATTCTTCTGATGGAGCAGTGCTCGGACGAAGATCATATCTGAGTGATTCAGAGAAGCAGTGAGGGGCGGTGCAATGATTTGTCGGAGGACCAAGAGTACAACACAGAGAAAGGGTAGCAGAGACGAAGTGGAGGTAGAACAACCATCAGAGGGTGTGACACAGACCCTAAATAGGGTGACACAGGCCCACGCAGGGCTCACACAGGGGCAATGCAAAGCTTCCAAGGAAAAGTCTGAAATTCACTAGAGACTGGGGTTTCTAAGCCGACAGGGTTGAAATCGGACTTCGGGAGAAGTTGATTAGCACAGAGCAAGGGTGACACAATCCCTTAGTCAGGGCCACGAAACCTTACACAGTGGAAACATAGAGACTACATAAAGCTAGATGGGGTTTCACTAGTGGCTCATCCAGATTAGCAGAGACTTGCGGGAGTGAGGTAAAACTCACATTTTATCTGTAGCTGAGGTTTTCTCTGTTAGGTGAACTAGATTATGGCATCCTAGATGTACTCGAAATACCACTGCTTAATAATAATAAACTATTAGATCTGCTACACCGTTTTCCCACATTGGATGTTTTCGGGGACATTTGTATGAAAAATCATGTGTGCCCTTTGTCATATGTGTGTGATGTTCAATAAATGATCTGTATTTGTGTAGGCTGCTAGTTGTGTTTACTTCGATGTTTTTTTGAATATTTTCAGTTAAATAACTTGTGCATAATAAAACAAGTAGGACAAGTAAATCAATACTTAGCAGTAGGATTTCCATGCTCAGAAATTTTCACATTATATATGTGATGTTATTTTGTATTGGTTCTCCACATTTGAGTCATTTATTGGACAATTATCAGGGATCAACAGGATTTGGTATCACCTTTGATGTATCATTTTTATTTTACATTCACTAAATCATATATATTAGTGGTTTCTTCATATTTATGTGCCAATGTATTTATTTCATGTTGTTATTGCTTCATAATATATATGTTTAAAAATCTGAAAAAGCTGAATCTATTATGCATTTTTTTTTATGTTTTTCGACATTTTCCGATATTTTCGCTGATATTTTCGATAAGATGTTTTCATGACCCTTGCCGATACTGATATTTTCAATATTGGTAGTGACATATGGATACAAGGCTGATAGAAAGTTCCTCTAACAATTTTGTAATGATATTATATTTATAAATATAATCGATTCAAATCCTTGCGACTAGGGTTTTAAGGTCTTGAATTCCATTAGATGCATTGAGAGTGCTAGCAATGAAAAATTCTACTGCAAGTTTGCAAGTTTCACACTTTGATGCTGATGGACATTTAATGAAAAATTTATTGTGTGGGTTCTTGGATGGATTGTAGTATCCTTGTTGTATAATCAGCCGCTATATATATATATATATATATATATATATATATATATATATATATATATATATATATATATATATATATATATATATACAAGGCTCATATGATATTTCAATTCCAAGGGCCCATGTTGAAGCATGTTCTTTACAGAAGGGATGGCTGACTTTGACAAATTGCTAGGGTCCTCTCAAAAAGTCTGCCTTGATTCTTCAATGGAGACATCACTTGTATTAGGCCATAGATATATGGTGATGTGGATCTCTTCTGGTTGTAATTTTTTAGGAGCCTAGTAAGGGCCTTGAAATTCAAGAAACATATTTAGAATTGATTTTTCTCCATAGACTCCAAAGAAGGGGCATCCCTATTAACAATAAATCTACATGTCTTGTCGGTAGGTACAATATAATTCTTGGAACTTAAGAGATTGTTATATTTTTAAGGTTTGTTTGTTTACCAGTGGGAAATTAAGAAAACTTATATGCCACAAGTCATGCCTTAACTTTGAACATTGGACCTTGAAATCCAACCTAGCTATAGGTCAAGCTAGTTTCTAAGCTTTGGGCATCAAAATGCGGTTTAAATGAGCTTCATGTAGGTGTTGAAAACCATAGGTCTGTCAGGGAACCTCCTTGCAATTATACAGAGTTATAAATGCTTGTTACAATCAATTTGGGGTTCAAAACTAGTGTGAACCCCTTTTAGTAGGTGAATAACTGCCAGATGTGTAAATCAGGTGGTATACGTGCCTAGTACAATCACACATTCTCTATGCATATAGATGGTTACAGGTTCCATTTTGAATTAGAGCGAAGTGCTATTGAATAGCACTGTGATTTGTGATTCTGGATGTCAGGTCATGCTCAACTTAAGTGCTTGGATGCCAATAATGGTTTAGTGTGGGCTCTTGCATGGGTACAAGCTGAAATTTCTTTGGAAAAACCTCATCATGAATTTCTTGTAAGTTGCCTTCGGGCCTATGATCATGCTAAACCCTGTATTGCTTATCCATTGACATCCATAAGAGAGGCTTGATTATTCCATATAGCTTAATAATTCACACCTCTGTGCAATAAGACTTGATGCATATCATTGGAGAATATACTTTTAACATCAATGTATAGTTGGGAAATAATATTTTGTGGTGATGAAGAAAAGGAACTAATTCACTGTACTGCGGGATGAAGATCTTCCTGGAGCAAGACAAGAGAGAATACGATTTCACTGTATTGTGGGAAAATGATCCTCTTGGAGCAATAAAGTAAGAGAACACAATTTCATTGTATAGCAAGACAAACATTTTCTTGGAATGATAAGGGAGGAGTACAAATCCTCTGTATCGCAGGAAAATGATCTTCCTAGAGTGATAAAGCATGTGCTTGTATCACTTGTTGCTGGAAAATGTGCATCTTGGTGTGATTAGCTGAATAGACTTGTCGCTTAGGGGTTGGAGCAAATTCTGAGCAAAATAAATCATTTGAAGTCTGCGATAAGGAAAGACTAAATCAGCCAACGAATAATCTTGCCAAGCATACTACAGGAGGCTTTGTGCAATCCTAACGCCGACAATGTTATGAGAAATCTGATTTAACGTCATAGACTAGTGATTATTTAAGAGAAAGAACTCTGAACCTAGTTCATAGTTGAAAAAATTGAAACCCCATCCCATGAAGGGAATCTAGGGGCTAGGTTTGATACAATGCATCACAACTGTTATAACTTGTATTATGGATATCTAATGCTGATGCAAGCATCAAAGCAATGGTAACATGTATGTCCAAAGTTGAACCAGACATCTCAACAGTAATAAGATTTACTATCATAATTGAATTAATGAAGATTGCAGAATGTGAGCCATGGTAGGAAGCTATGTCACCCATCATGGCTTAGCAAAGTTGGAATGTGTAAGGTGAGAACATAGGTAAATATTATCTAAACTTACCATTTCAACTAGTTTTCAAGTAGTCATAGAGATATTATTTTTACATGAAACTTGAGAAAAGCACATATGCATTGTGTTTTAGCCCCATGGGCCAAGTATTCATGGAACATTGCCTTGTTTCTGGGTATACAGTAAATTAAGTTCTTTGTCAGACTATAAGTTGATGAATTGATCTCAATCAAAGACTTATTATTTTTAGAAATTATGCTAGTCAATATCCTTAGTGAAATTACAAAAAGTCCTACACATTAGAGTATGTATTGTAGTTTTGGCAATCAAGTACATAGAGGACACTAGAATGTAGCTTGGTTATCCACATCTCGATAACATGTATTATTAAGAGGAATATGAGGTATATTCTGGGTTAACAACAATGCCCTTTATAAGAGTAGTAAAAATCAGGATATAGGAAAATGTCCTTGAATAGTGTAATGCAGACTAGTGTCCACTCCTTCATTGGTAGTTAAAACCTCTCCAGTGTGTCCTATAATACTGATTTTATTTTGAAGTATGCCTAAAAGAACAAGCTACCTTTGCAACAAAAAAGGTTATTGTTGAAAAGTGTAACTAGGTTCAGTCTTCATAATGACTTGTCATTTTGACTTTTGTAAATGATGTGAATAAAATTATTATTGTGAACCTTGCTTCATGGGTTTCATGAGCAAGTGATTTTATTTAGATGGCTCCCATTGAGAGCCTTAGGATTTGTCATTAAAGTCATAAGAATTAATGGAGTATCCCTCCTTGGACATTTTTCAAATGTATATATGATTATAAAGCTCTCCAACGACAAGCATTAGCTCTATTCCTCATGTTGGCTTCAAAATGAAATAAAGATCATGTCAGCCTTACCTTATGGAGTCACAATGATTCACCATGCTCAGGTCGACTTATATATATGGACACCTCACTATATATAGGAGGCTAGGCTCTTCAACTTAACAAAGAACAACAACTCGGTTTCTTCTGTAGTTTCGGTGGACAATCACAGTAAGGAGATTCAAATGTCTCATTACAGTACACAGTTCGGTCTAAAGAGAAGAGACAACGAAAGTGTATCTAGAATACAATTAGGATCTCCACTGTAAAATAAGCTCATGTCTCTCTGTAATCTCGGGTAGACAGTGACAATATGAAGGTCGGATCTCTGGGCAAAAAGTCTCAGTGCTATAGCAGAAAGATAAAGTTCAGATGAGGGTATCTATACCACAGTTAGATGATGTATAGAAGCCACGATTTGGTGATGTAAAGGAGCTTCCATTAAGAGAAGTATTGCAGTGTTTTACTAATGCTGCAGTAAGAATAGTTTGGTGACAAAACAAGTGATATGGTATAGTGCCATCTCAAGTGTGAAGATGATCTCAATGCGTAAGAGGAACTGAAAGGAGGAAGGAGAACACAATCAGAGCTAGTATCTTGGTCTTGGAAGAAGCTAATAGGTCAAGGGTCTTGCTCTTGGTATTCGTCAATTGGAATCTCTATAAGAAGCATTTGTGTGGGTTTTCCTCTCAAAGAGTGAGAGGTTTTGGCTCTGAATCATAGCCTACATGCTGTGTCTCTTGTCTATTTATGTTCATGCATTGGTTACTGTTAGATGAATAAGAACACTAATAATCTAAAGAAGGAGATCCTAATCTAAAGAAGTAAAAGACATTCACAAGCAATCACTAATATAATATAAATCACCTAAAGCTAATTCCCTATATTTCTCAACAATTATTACATATTAGGAAAGCTAGAGTTGGAGCTAGAGCCATGAGAACCAATGTCCATAGGTCCCAGGTTGAGCTTGAGAAGGGCGAAGATAGGAAGTTAGTGCTAAATTAGTGGATATAGTTTTTGAAAACCCCAAGAAATAAATGATGCATAAATCAACCTAAAAGGGATTGTGATCCATAGTTATATGTGGGCAATGAGACCACATTGGCCAAAAGGATTATCAAAGACAGTTTGAAGGAAACCATATGGGGAAATTTTGTTCTCTTTTAATTGGTTAAAAAGAGAGGACACTATTGCCAATACACAACATAGATATAAGCTGAAGAGAAGGGTAGATAAATTGCAGTTATATCAAGGCACCAAAATGAGTAGAGGAATTAAATCTTGTTGCCAATTGTAAGGTGAAAAAATATTATAATTCACTATAAATGTACTTTTATGAAAGCTTTCCCTTAATATATTCCTATAAGGTGCAAGTTTATTAAAATTATCTGTAAATTAACTTTGAAAGTTTGATGTAATATTCCTTTATTAACATAATCATGTAGAGTACAAATTGATTAGAATTATCTGTAAATTGTAAGCTTCTATTCATTAATACAGACCTGGATTTTTTAACCCAACAAGGGGATTTTCTCTAGTTATCAATTTGTTGTGTATAAATGGTGACATTAAATCTCGTCTCTTTCCATTGCAAACTATCTCCATTTTAATAGCAGAAGGATTTTTGCATATTTGGATCAGTGTGGTAAAGTATGTCCACCCTCAATGCCCAAATTTTTCCAGCAATGATTTATGGAATAACATGCAATTTTTAGCACCATCTTAATATTTGAAATTTTGTTAGAAGCAATGGAGAATTTGATTTATATTATGCTTAATTTAGAAGATGTGACTGCATACACTAATGGTTATGCCCTGTTCTAGGAATTCAATTAATTTTGGTTTAGGCAAATAGTTTCTTGATACAACCATTGTGTGGAAAAGACATAGATCTGTTGCTGCTACACCCTATTTTCGATTTCTTCTCAAGTTGGATTAGTTATTTGGATTTCTAGTTGCATTGAAATAATGTAGGTAGTGTTGTCGACGGGGGCTGTCACTTTGATCCCTGCCCACTACGTTCTAGCTGTCTCCCAACAACAAGCTATGGGGGGTAGTCTCTATGGAATGAGGTGAAGGAAAACAAGTTGGAAACCAAATTGTTTGGGATACACAGATGAGTGGCCTAGCCACTTGGTTGAATTTAAGCAAGATTATTAATTATATTATATTTTAAAATATGGGACCAATGCCTTAATGTAGTCACAGATCCTTGCTTATAGTAAATTGGAACCAAATGATCGGATGGACACCAGTTGCTTGAAATGATTGACTAACTTATATGATATGCAAGTCTTAGGACCTATGTGAGATGCATCGATCTCAGTAAATTTTAATTAGATGCCTAGTCTAATTATAACATTTTCGCTAACTATTTTGAGAAGCAATCCTCAAAGTAAGTTGTGAAATGGAAGCCAACGGGAAGCAGGTGACGACCTGATTAACGATGCCTCCCCCTATTTTCCACTCACCCAGTGCCTTCTGCGCTGCAGAGACTGTGGCTCTAACTACTGCAAGGTCATTGTGTTAACCACTAGGAGAAGTTGAATTTCTTAAGATAGTTTGAAAAGGGTTTCCCTAAATCTCTATCAACCCAGCTTATGCTAGGAGGTAAATTTTAATGCAATCTAGAACTTAGTATGCTTGTGCAAAAGATTATGAGTGAGATTATCTTGATTTAATATCGCTTATGTTGCTTCTGTACTTAGTGTGAATCATCTTAAATCAAGAATACTTAATAATATTGAGGTACAATCTTAAACAAGATAAGTGCAAAACTTTAACAAATTCCCAGAAGATGTAAAATGCTAATTTTTCAACAATGTTCGATACCACATAAGATAAACCAATCACCATTCAAGACAGCTAATGAAAAATTTAGATTCCAAGACTTAGAGTGATTATTCAGTTATATACCAAATACAAAGATGCCAATTAGATTCCAATTATCACAAGATCAAACCTAGAGCATAAATGTAAGAGTACTTTAAGTGCCAAATTATTGAAATTTTACACTTTTAGAGTAAGGCACACAAGTGTTAGATCTCAATATTCAAACCATCAGTGGTACTTCAGAAAATTTTAGCGCTTATTAGTGTTATGACAACAATAGAAAAATCACTCTAAATTACAGAAATTTCCAAACACACAAAGTATAAAACTTTCCAATGACCAACAAAAGAAAATTTATGCATATAGCTTACTTTGTGATAATGTATTCAATAATATTTCAGATCTGTAATAAGTTATTACAACAACAAATTGACCCACAGATCAACAATCTAGTGATACCAAGATCAATGCCCAATATGCCAAAAAATAGTAAAAACTCACCAAACTTGAAAAAAATCAATTTAGAGGGCTTTTGGAGGGTATGATTCAACAAAAATCAAATTCGATCTATTTTCTACAGCAGTGAATAATTGACAAATCATCAATTTAATGAAGCTAAAAACAATTCCAAAGTTTCCTTTAAATAGGAGAATTTACCGGAAACTGAAAATTTCAAGTTTTTGACCCTTATTAAGTAAGTGCATGCTTCAAAAAAATTGGATTTGAAATATTCAATTATGCAGTAAATTACAACAAGCTAAAAAGTTATATCTAGGCTAGATCTTAAGTGCCCAAGGGGCCAAAGTTCATGAAAATAAAGATTTTGCTAATTTAAACAATTTTGACCATGTAGCATGTGATTTTAGGGCTTAATTCTCATGGATTTATTTGTTGTAATAAAATAGAGATAAAACTAGGATTTAGAGGTCAAACCCTAGGCCCAAGGCCTTGAAGATACCTTGGTCAAAATTTGTTGAAACTTTGGGATCAAGTTGCCACTTGAAAAATAGAAATTTTGAGCTTCAAAACCTGCAAAACCACCAAGTATTCAATCCTGAAAATTAGATCTAGAGTTTAGGGAAAACTAGGGCAGAAAATGGCCAAGAAAAGCCAACACTAGGCCAAGGAGGGCCAACATTGTGGAATAAAGGACTTAGAAAGGCATATCAGGGGTTGAGAAGGCAAGAGGAGGCCAAAAAGGGTTAACGCTGGGGATACAAGGCTGACGTTGGGGCTTGGGAGGTTGACGAAGGCCTTGGAGGGGCCAGATTTGGTCCCGAGAGGCCTAAAGAGTAAAAGCCTTGTTTCAATTTTTTTTTCTTCCTTGGATCTGAATTTTGATGAAAAAAACTTCAGTGAGTAGCCCTACAAAATTTTCAAGAGGCTAGATCTTACCCTCAAGGGCCTAGATCTAGCTCTTCCTTCTCTGGATCCCTTGATCCAACCTGCAAAAAAATAAAATTACAACACTCAAATCCCAAATATATACAAAATAAATCTAAAAACCCCAACCCAAGCTAGAAAAATAATTTACAGTTAAAATTACAAAATTATTTTACAAATTATACAAGGGGTTTTAAATGAATTTTGAGAAAATATTTTTTTATAATAATTTTCCTTTGATGAATGGCTAAAATTGCTTTAGAAAATTTATGCTCACTATAGCCTTAGCGAAGATTTAGTCCACCATATAAAAACTAAGGATCCAAGAAAAATGATCCTTGCCCATAGTCTTTGAACTTGGAGACCAAGGATTGAGTACTAGCAAACAATATATAATATCTCAAAATAATCATATAAAACACCACATAGGGAACTTGTAGTCAATACATACCACAGATCAATGAACAAGAACACCTTGAGTTGCACACCAAAGTCTTTTATTATAGTAGAAAAAATAGTTCCCAGCCGGACAATGGTTAGAAAAAATGCTTCCGGAACAATACTCTAGCGAGAGATCAAGATGACTAGAGACTCAAGTGGAAAATTAAAGGCTGGTTTCTTTGATTCTTGTCAAAATAATCTTGGCCGTTGATAAACACTTCAAGATCTTTTAATCTTGGCCGTTGATTTCTTTATTTTTTGAGGAATTTATGAATATAACATTTAATTCCATTTTAATTAACTCAAAATTAATTATTTTGAGCTAATTTCCTCTAAAAATTGACTTTGACTTAACCATCAAGGCCCCAGGGTCAAAATTTTCTTGAAATATAAAATATTCCTTCGGTGGAGGACCTTTAAAAATTGATTCCTTTAAGACCCATGAATTTTTCCACTTGGAGAATTAATTTTCCTAAGACAACTTAACTTGAATCTAATTAATTAATTTTATGGCTTAGGATTTAAGTTTAGTTTGCCAGAAAAATTAATTAATTTACATGAGGGAATTTAATTATTTTTCCACCCTCTAATACATAAGATTTTACAACTACAACCCTTAATTGGGGAATACACATTTGGATAGACCCTCAAGACACATAACTCATCTACGACATCATATGATCTAGTAGACCAAGTTATTTGTAATAAAATAATTAAGCCAACTAGCTTAAATTATTACCAAACCACTTTTACATTAGACTCGACTAAAACACTAGGAATCACGTAAGATTTCGACAATAAATTTCACCCTAGATTTAGGGGTTTAAGCCGGAGGGAAAAAACTCTTCTAATGAGCCATGTTCAGAAACATAGATAATCTGCAAAGTTAAAAAACCTTCTAGAATGAAATTTGTCACCAAAATTATAGGCTTACCTAGGTTATTACATATACTTAAGGTCTTACTAGGATCATTTACATCATACAACTTGCAAAATGGGATGACCATGACACACATACTGTTGATAGGTGAACCGATCCTTGTTGAAGAAATAGACACTTCCGTTTCCTTGGAAATTTGACAATTTGTGTGCAACATGTAGCGTTTACAAGAATAACGAAACCTATCTAGAATATCCTAGCTAGTAAGCTTCCTCCATTAGTGAGCTCAAATGTGAAAAGAGAACAAGAATAATAGAACCTATTTTGAATATCATGTCTAGTGATTTCATCCATTGGTGTGATAAAAGTGTAGTAACAATTTTGTCTAAAACATTTAAAAAGTCAATCTTATCAAGGACTATAATTCATTGGCTAGATTTTTCTTCCTCTTGGGCTCAACGAGATTACTTCAATAATGATTTTGATTCTTTTATTGGCAATAGGCGTGAAAATTTTGTCTTCAACTTGCCAACATCCAATTCATTATTACTTCGAGGATCAACTGTTTGCCTCTTCAAGTGTGAAGTTCATCATCTTGAAAGTGGGATCAATATATTCTCTTTACATATGCAAAATATCTTTATGGCTTGCAATAACTGGGTTTGTAAAGTTCCATATGTCAGTGCAATTCCTTTTATCCATCTCCAATTGATATTAGAAACAACTCTACAAGGACTGCCATGACGTTCGGTATATTTCCCACTCATATTGAGCAATATTATGATGAAATTGAGGTGGTTACACAGGTCTGAGGAGACATGCATTCAAATTCTAAGAGTAGAAACATTTTCTTAATTTTATAAGATATCTTCAACTTTAATTCAAGAATAACAATGGTTTTGTGATCTATGTAGTAGACCTCTAGTCAATCTTAAATTTAAATTCAATTGTGAACTCTTGAACAAAGTAAAAAAATTGATCCAATTATGTCCAAAGTAGGCACATGAACAATAAAAAGCAAAGCAGGCTATGATAATACCATGATAAATACTCTTGATCATAGAATCATACTATGGTCAATGCAATAAACATGAAATGGGGTCCAATTCACTACTCTGAATAAGTGCAATGAAAATAAGACCATAACTCAAATACATTTTCATGTAAATAAAGTAATTAAAGAAGACCAAACCCTTCCTAAATTATGCAGAATAATATTAGAAACAACACTTTTTTTGGATCTAATGTAAATGTTTCCATGGCCTTGGTCTTCAAATAGAAGGATTAGCGAAGCTACATTTGTCTTCCTCCTGAAATCCAATGTCATTGCATTCAAGATGAACACCAACATATTGAAAAATACAACCTGCTGCAACATTCACGAGGAAAAGACCGTGCTCCTTGAAAACATCAATCAAATTCAAAGTTCCTGCTACATTGGTTTTTATAGTAGTCTTCAACATGAGATTCACACCAATCCAAATAAGACCTACATGTCACCACTTACACCAATAAAAACATGACAACTGGCTTGATGTCCTATATGTCCAGATTCCATTTGGATTTGGGTCCTATTATCCAATCTCCCATTTCCATATTCATAGGGTATACCTTTCTTCTTACATATCTACCCAAGAAGCTCTCCAATTTGGCCATTTCACTTGTAGATCAAGAACTTCAAGGCATGTTTCTAAATAAAGAATTTGGAAGGCTCTAGCATGCAATTCCTTTGGATGACAATTATAAATGGATATGCTATGTTAACCGGATCTTGAAATTCTGTACACCTATGAACTTCGACCATTATGAGAATCCTTGGGTGAGGCAACGAAGTCCTAGCCACATCACCCCACAAATTAGGGTGTCTAATGTACCAATCCATTTTCTTCAATATCTCTCCCCATTTAGTCCTCTCAGGCCACCCAGATCCATGACCTTTTTATCATCCAAATAATATCTTTGATAATTGAGCAAGATATTATCTACAAAATTTATAGACTTATCTTAATCCAATGAAAAGAGTGCACTTATATGCTTAAACACATCAACTACCCTTGCCTTATTTTGTCTACCAATGTTATAAAAGTACCAACTTCACCTTTATTTAAAACAACTTCACCTCAAAAATTCATGTTGATTGCAGATATATGCACTTATTTGCGCACATGTTTGTGATGGTAAAATTGGTAAAGATGCATTCCCTTATCTTTATTGTCAGCATAGTGCTGACTGGAAAGGAGAACTATCGAGAACGGTTTGGTCTAGAAAGAACATAGATACCGTCATTGGGAAATACATCTGTGAAGGAGAGGAAAACACACCCACCAAGACCACATCAAATAAAGAACTAGCCATTTGGGAGGACAAAGATAAAAAACCCTATGCCCTAATTGCTACTTTTGTAAGTGAAGAGGTGAGATCGCATATAGTGTCAATTAAAAATTCTTAGGGTGCATTGAAGAAGTTGAAAGATCTATATGACACACTTAGAATTGGAAGTTGTTCAATTAATGGTCAAACTCTTCAACCTTGAGCTGAAAGACGATGACCTTTTCACCTTAGCCTCTAAAATTATAGCCATCATGCATGATGTAGATGCCACTAGAGTTAATATCAGTTTTGTAGGAATTGTCCTGTCTTCCCTCTCACCCACACACATCGGACTTGGGAAACACACACCATGTAGAACCGTGGTTGAAGCATCCTTAGAACTATGCTTCCAAAAAATGGAATTGCGCTTAGAGTGAAATTTGTGTTGTTCCTAGATATTTGGAACTGCCATGTGCTGAATTGTGCTCCCATGTGCCGAAACATGCTCCTTTCCTATTTCTTGAATGCTCCCTAGGTGTCCCTCGGATGTTATCTAAATGCTTCCTAGATGCTCCCCAATGGTAATGTTAAATTCTTAAAGTAATTATTTAAATGTTTAACATTTCCATTTATTGTTTTAGGATGTTTGAGGGTGGTTCCAACATCATTGGACTCCATATGGAGAAAATAGAATTTTCATATTCCATTCAAAATTAATCAAACTTAACAATTTTCAAGATTTCAAGATCAATCGGATTGGGGCATTTCATTAGATTATATCATGTGTGAGAGTACGTGATTAGGATTTAATTAAGAGCACAAAAACCTATATGTACTCTAGTGTCAATGGGGTTGATTTTTGAACTCCTTTGTCATGGCCTTAGCAAAAATGTACCTTTCACTCAAATTAAAATCATTGGTTAGGCATGTCAAGTTTTTTCAACCATATTTTAGGGGCTTGGATTAACTAGTTTGGTCAAAATGGAGAGGTCTTAATTGATGTCCCTAGAGAATCAAAGTAGAGACAAAGGATAGACAAGAGGAGAAAAATGATGATACTAGTGATAAGGATCTCAATATAAGTGATGGTGGAACATTGTTTGTGGTGGAATATACATGGTAGTGCTATCCCACAGCTACAACATTTGGAAAAAAGGGTGCTTTCACAATTGGCGCATACTTTTTCTGTAGAGAGGTGTTTCGTAACTAGATCAATTTATTGTTTTGGATCTTTTGGTCTTCATATTTCTTTGTGTAGATGGAATATTTTGTAAACATAACTATTTTGGTCATGTTATTGTTGATAGTTGTTAGATGAACTATTACATTCCATATGTTGATGGTCTACACTCTATTATATGGCCTAAAAATTTGTATGTTTGTTTGTAATTTATAGAATCTATATTCTAAATGGTTGATGCTCAAGTAATTAATCACTAATTTACTATGTGTTAATCATCAATATTTTTCACTATTGGTAGATGACTATATATTGGTTCTAGATTTATAAAAACAACATTCTTTGAACATTGTGAGTTTTAGAAATCTCACTGCCTTCATTATCCTTATAGAAAATTTTTCACTATTCTATCAACCTTGCCATTTCATGGTCACCCTGCCACTCTTAAAAGTCTCCTTATGGGCTTGTGCCCCTCATCTCCATCATTTTTCCTACCTATGAACTCATTACTCTGTTTTTCCGTTGCCCATAACTCCACTTTCCATCTAGGGTTACCTATAGCTTAACTCATTCCCCATGATCCCCAAGTTCCTCAAGCATTGATGGTCTCAAAACTATCTCTGTAGGCACTTTAGATAAATCAAGTACATTGGATTTTGGATTTTCAATACAGCACTTTGACAAATACTTTGTTTTTTCACTTGAAGCCTCGAAGCCAATTTTGAGTCAAAGATCATGGTCAAAGGACCCTCCCACTAGGTCAATTAGGGTTTCATATGGTCCAAGGTCATCATTGGTGTTTCAGACACTATTTTTCTTTGTTAGAATATGGTTCAGAGGTCTTGAAATGTTGAGACATTGTTAATTAAGAAAATATCTAAAAAGTTTCCAAAGAAGACTACCTTATCAAATCCAAGGTCTGCAAGAGGAAAATGGACAAAATTGGCACTTCTGCAGGAGTGTGAAGAGGTCCACCAGCAGAAGAAATTGATAAGGTAGATGGTTTTCTTCTAAAATGAAGACAACTTACAAGAAGAGGTACCATCAGTGTTCCAAGCTGCAGGGATCAAATGTAGAAATGACCATGGAGGAGGTACACCAAACCAAAAATGAAGAGAAGTTTATCAAAAATTATTGATGAAATAGGGAAAAAAGTGAGGTGAACTGGACATAAATGAATGAACCTGAAAGGGCTATAGAGAACTTAGAAGATAACACTGATGATTGTCTTAAAGCACTCCCGACACCTAAGGTTTTGGGAAGGTGGCTAGAGAAGGTGAAATGATGAGTTAAAATCCATATGACAACAAAGAAAGGATTGTGAAGGTGCCATAAGGTGAAATCCTCCCATTGGCATGTTAATGAGCTTGTCAAGACAAAATGACGAAAAGAAAAGTCAAAATTCAACATTTTATTAACTTGCATACAAACAGTGTAAAAATGTCAGTGAGAAGAAGTGAAAGTTGAGTTGAAATGAATAATGGAAACCACAGAGGATTTTGAAGCTGCTATTATGTGTAATCATCTCAAAATCATCAAATAAACATGTCAACTCTCAATGAGCAAAAAGAAGAGTGGAATTCATGATCTAAGTCACCTGCAGAGCAAAAGGGTCAGAGAATTAGTGAGAAAGTGAAAAAAGGTTTAAAACATTAGGAAGTGGGTTGTAAAGGCAAAATCAAATCCTTGAACCTATATAATTCACCTAATACTTCAAACAGGTTATTATTGCCTTGCAAAATCATTGGAGCACTCAGGAGCGAAAAATTTAGGAGTTTCAAGTCAAAATCGGGCAAGTTTGTTTGGCGCTACGCGCCTGGAGTCGGGCACTGCGCCCTTGGCACAATTTTCCCGTGTATTTTCTTAAGGCGCTGCGTGCTTGGGAGGTGGTGCTGCGCCATTTCCCGACTCACTGACGTAGTTTCTTAAGGCATTGCGCGCCTGGGTCTAGGCGCTACGCGTTTGGACTGAGCGTTGCGTGCCTGGCATATGCGCTGCGCCCTTGGCCAAGAGGACCCTCCAAGCAAGTTGACCAGTCAAATCAAGTAAAAAACCCTCCAAATCTCTGCCAAGGGTTTTTCAAGTGTTCTTGGGGGTAGGTACCATCACCTAACCACATTTTCAAGCATATGTGATGTTTTAATTGGATGAAATCAAACCCTGAGGAGATAACCCTAAATTTCATGCTTGAAACCATTGTTTGAAATTCACTCCCTCTGCCTATGAAGAGTATCAGTCAAGACAGAGTTTGACATATCAGTTGGGGTTGTCATTAGGTTTTCTAGAGCCTCTCATTCAGCCTGATATACCTATACACTCACTCATCTCATTCACAAGCAGATTGCCATTCCATTACCCTCTTCCATATCAGTTTCACATCAATGCTAGGGTTTTCTCAAGGCAGTGTTTTCAAAATGTCAAGGGAGGAAGACAGTGGTAGTGGAGGAGAAGGCCAAATGCCAAGGAGGTAGGGGCACAAAGGTGGAAAGATCAACAGGTTTGAACCTCTTAACACCATAGAGTTAATGACATCTCCCTTAAATATTTCCTGATTCTAGCATGTAGGATGCTTTGATTTTTGTGAAAGGGTACAACAGGTGCAAAACCACCCTGAGCCAACCAGGATTTTCATCATTAACTTGCATGAGAAACAA
This sequence comes from Pinus albicaulis, assembly GCA_034641835.2. NCBI lineage: Eukaryota > Viridiplantae > Streptophyta > Pinopsida > Pinales > Pinaceae > Pinus > Pinus albicaulis. The sequence continues at coordinate 178,373,557 of CM076573.1, read as the reverse complement.
GTTAACCTTGTAGGGGTAAACTTTGAGCTGTCTTCAAATGCTATTACCAATGCCACTGGGATACCAAGTGTAGGGGAGAAATGGTTCAAGTAGGCCAATCTTGGCATGAGCTACTATGAGCCATATTTAAAACCTAGATACAAAGACCACAATAAATCCATCTTTCCTTTCACACATTTCTTGACATATATGCACCTCTGATGAGAATCATTATGAAGTGTTTTACATGTGAGGGAAGGTTCTCCCAGCTTTAATCCTATCACATTGGGTTGCTTATGCACTTTACTGGGGCGAGGATGCTGCACCTACCCTATTACCTCTATAGAAGCATTGGAAAAATGTCCTATATTGTACAAAAGAGAGACTATCCTCAGCAGATGCAAAGCCTCTTTCACCATTATCTTATTAAAATGGTTGTAATGCATCAATTCTAGCAGAAGGGTATTCCATGGGAGGTTTTCGTTGCTCATGAGGTGTTCACCAATCCACAAATCCAACAACAACAAGATGTTCCTTCATCTTTTCAACCTCCCATTCCTCCTTCACCATCACACCCCACTACACATCCATCACCATCTACTCACATTCCTTCACCGAAGGATAATGACCCTCCTTCACCACCATCTCACAATCCCTCACCATAATCTAATGGCACTAGTGCATCAAAAAGTGAAGAAAACAATGAGGCAAGTGGCAGTGAGGGAAAGAGCAATGAAGAAGAAAGAAAAGAAGAGGATATTAGTGAAGAAGATGCCAATGAGGGAGATGAAAATGAAGAATCAAAAAGTGAGGGCAGTGAGGCTAATGTCAGCAAATAAAAGAGCAATGAGGCAGAGTTCAGTAGTAATGATGTTAGCAGTGATAAAACAGAGAGCAGAAATGATGATGGAAATAGGTCAAAAAGGCAAGACATCAGTGAGACAAATGTAAATGAAGAAGAGGGTAGTGAGGCAAATAATGATGAAGCACATATCAGTGAGCATGATGACAGTGGGTCAAAAATCCATGATAACAATGATGAGGCACAAATCAGTGGATCAGATAAGGGTAATGAGGCAGAAAGCAGCAGTGCTGATAAGGTCCATGAGGACAGTGAGGATACCAATGATGATGGAAATCATGATGGCAACAATAGTGAAGGCACTGAAATGATCAAATTGAACCTTTTTCTTTGCCCTACCAAAGAGGAAATAGGCACGTGTTTGCTGCCCTCAAGAGGCAAGGGGCCATGCCTTCTACATCAACCAAGCAAATTGAAAAAGGTAAGGAGAAGGTCATTGATGAAAAAGAAGAAGACCAACATGAGACTGAACAAGAATTTGAACTCATTCATGTTGACAGTGATGATGAAAATGAGGCAAGAATCTCAAACATGCTGCTCAAAAGCAAAGATTCCCAAATCAAATATTTTCAAGCCAATCTAGGCAGGGCTAAGAATGTGATTCACTATTATGAGGTTGAAAACAAGAAACTGGAGGCACAAAAGGAAATATATGAGATTAGGGCTATCAGAGCTCAGAAAGAGGTTTAAAAAGCCAAGGCTAAGCTAAATGAGGCCTTGGATAGATATGGGAACACTGATGATGAGGAAGAAAAACTTCCTAGGAGGAGGCCAGGAACAATTGGCTTAAAGAAGGCCTTAGCCAAGGAGAGAGAGCAAAAGGCAGCCTTGGCAGAGTAGATCACTCCAAGTGAGCTGCTTGCCATGGAGATTGACTATGATCAGGAACCTTGGATTTAGAGGGAAAACATGCACTTGGAGGTTCAGTTGGAGAAGACCAAGAGGGACCTTGACGTCCAAAAGAATATGGCAAGGCATTATGCCTTAAGAAACAAGATTGCAAGAGCCAAGCTCAAAATAGCCCTTGTAAAGATTAAATCCCTAAAGGAGGAAAAAGGAAAATAAAACCTTGAAATCCTTGCTGATGAATCCCTAGAGGCAAACCAAACACAATCAGCAAGGTAAATCCAAATTTTGCCACAATTTTGAAGTTTTTTGATTTTTGACTGTTTTGGAGGGCCCAAGGCGTAGCGCCACTAGATATGCACTCTTTTTTGGGGCACTATTTTGATTAACGACTTACATTTTTGGAATCCTTAGGCCAAGGACATAATCCACAAAAAATTTCAGATCAATTGGAGCTGAAATAGTAGTCCAAAAGTGCCAAAAACACCCAAAAAATCACCTTTCTACCCTATTTTCGGAGCTGGCGCTGCCCCTGAGCAGTCTTGGGAGTTTTATTTTTTTAGCCAGTAAATGAAGTCCAACCATAAAACTAAAGGAATTTTTGGAAATTAAACTGGACAAGCTTTCCAATGAGCTATCATAGAGCTCATTTGGACACCTGGAAGGCCTCCAAATCTTGGTTACAAAACATGCAATTATTCTAGTGCAGGCGTTGCGCCCTTGGACCCTGGCACTGCGCCCTTGCCTGCAAAGTCAACAAAAGACACAAATTTATTGAAAAAATATATTTTTGAGGACTTTTAAGGAAAATCACTCCTAGTTAGCTCAGAATTTATGTTTTAAGTTATTTTGCATTTATTAAGTTAGATATTTTGTGCCTTGGGCCTTGCATGGCCTCTTTGGAAAAAAATGGCATTTATGATGTATTAATGAAATTTTGGAAACCCTAGTTAGGTTTTTGGTTGTCCTTTTCTAGTTAAATACTGCATGGAGGCCTCATTGTACATGTTGGTTGGTTGCTGAGCTTAATATGATATAGACTCTATTGAAGAAATTGGCTTTGATGTGTTGTGATTGCTATGGATTGAGCATTAATGGTTTAAACACATTCCTAGGATTCATTAGCTCTGTTCGATGGTGATGTATTTCCACTCTTGTATTTGTTTACTTCAGTTTTCATTATGTTCATGGTTTCTTTGATCATAGGACAAAAATTTTAGAGTAGGATATGCTTTCTTGGCACCCTACTTCTGTCTGCCTCCTTTGATCTCTATGTTTTCTTCCTTGAAGTTTAATTAAAGAATCCTTAAATTCTCTTTAGTTTCACTGAAAATTTATGTTAAAAGATCTCTTTTTTTGAAAGTAATGTTCAGAGAATTCTTAATTGCTCTCTAGGATTACTTATTTGTTGTTTTAAGGTCTGTTTAGAAAAATTCTAGTTGAAGAATCCTTTATTGCTCTTCAATTTTTCTATGCTATCATCCTGCAAGCTTTTCTTGTTCTTAGTATGTTGAAGGATCCTTAGTTTCCCTTTGAACCTACTTCATTCATAACTTCATGTTTATTTATCGCTCACTAAACCTACTTAGATCCATTTGGCCTTGTTATCTTGCCCTATGAAACACCCTTGACCTATTATTGTACTTTTCAAGCCCTTTGCAGACTCCATGGCCCAATGGATTGATTTTCTCTTACTCTACCTATTTTTCTTAACAACCTATCCAACCAAACAAATAAACAAGAAAACCCTAATCCTTATAACTAGCCTAAAATCAAAAACCTAAAAACAAATAAGTTACATCCTTTACACAAACATAGAGAGAGCCCTCTCTGAGTCCAAGAAGGCTAGGTCATAGGACTCCAAAGACTGTTTTGATGTTACCCTTGTACATTTGATCTTTCCAATCTTACAAATTACGAGGACCTAACATAATGGCGATCACGGTGGGACTCTGAGTTAGTAACATCCTAAGTATTCCTTAAAAACTCTCAAACCCCTCTCAAACTTAGAAAATCAAGTATTAGCCAAGAGTAGTATCTAATTGATTCACCATACTAAAAAAATGATGACTCAACAGGAGAACACCCATTGAAATTCTTACTGCTACATAAAGAAACTCAGAAAACCCAAAACATCTCTAGATTGGTTTTTAAATTGTTTATGGTGGACGACAAGCAAACCCTCAAAGTAGTAAACATTATCCACCTTGTGACTCCACTAGCCTCCAGTAGGCCTACTAACTCCACTAGTTCTCATAGACTCCTCTTGGATTCTGTCAATCAGCCCTAGTAGTTTAAAGACTAGTCACACACTGCATGAGTTCAGTAATTATTAAGAGAGGTCTGTCTTTTGAAAAATAGTCATAAAATTTCAACCTCTCTGTGCTTTGGGTCTAAAACCTGGCTTCACAAAGGATAAGCACTAGATCTCACCTTGACCCTAACCCTCCTACCATAGTTGATGATCCAGAAATAATATTGTGGAAAACTTCTAGTTTTGAAGATTCAACTACTGTTAGGACCATTCACAAAGCAAGTTCTGTCCCTGAAAACCTCACAGCCTTGCAAGATCCCCAATTTGACTTACCCCATAGAAGAAAACTTTTTAGAACTAAGTCTCAAAGTGGGATAGACCAGACAGACCTTGAGCCCATAAATTTGCAACAGAGTCCTAGTAGAGAAGCCTCTCCTTCCACTCCTCCTGATTTTTAGCTTCTCCAAAAATTTGGCTCCTTTCATTCCAATTCTGCTTAATCTCAGCTTGCTGGTCCAAGTACATCTGCCACCCCCATTCACACATCCACTGTGAAAACCACTCCATTTCATCCTCCACCTCCTCTCACAAACCCTCCTTGGGTTCCTTTACCTCCAATCATGGCAGCGTGGTTTGCCCCATTGGTACTACCCCAACCTCTACTGCCTATGCCTCAAGACTACCAATCTAAAATCCCTCACTTTACTTAAGCTAACTCTACAACTACCCAACAACATGTAGACAAAATGAATGATGCTTTTGATTACCAAGAGATAGAAGAGGAGACCATAAAAATGAGAATGTTTGCCCAAAGCTTAGGAGGAGAAGCAAAGAAATGGTTCAAAATCTTAACTCCTAACAACATTCATGACCTCCCTTCCCTTTACCAAACATTCATAAAAAAATGGGAGATTAAGAAAAATCCTCTTCAAATCCTCTCAGAGTATAATAACCTTAAGAGAAATGTTGGGGAAAGTGTCCAAGACTACTGCACTAGGTTCAATAGTGTATAAAATGCACTCCCACCTCACATGAAACCCCCACAAGGCCTAGCCTTAGTAAAATTTCTAGAGGGCTTTGATCCAGACATGACCTAACAATTGAGAGAAAGGGATCCCCTAACCTTATAAGACATGTAAAGGGGAACTGTGAGTGTAGAGGCCAATCTAATTGAAAAGAGGGCTAGGATGAGGGCAGAAAAGAAAGTTACATACAAAGAGGAAATTATGGCCTCCACATCTGATGCTAAAATTGACAGCCTAGTTAGGACAATGGAAAGGATGATGGAGAGAATCAATTTTAATGAGAGAGCACCCCCTAGGGAAAACCAAGCAAATCCCCAAAACAGAAATAGAAACCAAAACTTTAGAAGAGACCCTCCTCAAAACAGACCAAGAGATAATGACCAGCAAATCAGGCCTCCTTTCCAAGACAACTATGTAGATGAAGAGGAAAGAGAGACTGAAGAGCCAGAAGAAAACCATGTAAATCTCATAGGTTCTGATAATGAGGGTGATGTTTTTCTCACAGAAGAGGAACAAGGTCTATTTTCATCAAACCATGCTGATAGAACATATGATAATTCTGAAGAGTACAAATTAGGATTTGAATATGCTATCATGGAGGTTCAAAGTCAGTATGACCTCCGGAGTAAGAAAACCCAAGATGCCTCCAAGAAAAACAAACTAGAAATTGTTGTTAGGAAAACCCCTGAAAACATACTTAAGAAGACAATAGAAAACACCAACATGATGGCTAAGACTCCTAATCAAAACAAAGACAAAACTAGCCAACATAATGGTGACCAAAGCTGCCCTAGTACATCAATTAGTGGCCCTGGAAAAACTGCTCTAACTGATAGTCCAAATAAAACTCAGCCAACTAAGTTTGCTGAAAAGACTATGTGTGATAAAACTGATGTAAATATACCAAGAAAACTAACACCTTTCAGTTTTAAGGGAGATATTTCCAAGATCAAAATAGCCATACCCCTTACTGAAAGGTAACTCAAGATGTATATAGGTCCCAAGTTTTGAAAGCTTTGAACATAGGGAATGACACCAACACTCTGAATCTAACTAATGACAAGCCAAAGCTGTTGTTTGGACTTGAGGTAGAGGGAAAATATCAAGAAGGAGCTGTCCCTCCATTCTATGTTAGCTTAAACATTAATGACAAAATCTTGCACAATGCTATGCTAGACTTCGGTGCCTCACAAAATCTCATGCCAAAGGTAGTGATTGAGAGATTAGGCCTCGAGATAACCAAACCTTACAAAGACTTGTACTATTTTGATTCAAGTAGAGTCAAATGTTTAGGTCTAATCAAGGATCTGTGTGTCAATTTGACATAGATACTTGCCAAAAGCCTAGTCACGGACATTGTAGTGGCTGACATTCTCCCAAAGTATAGCATGCTTTTATCTAGATCATGGGGAGCCAAACTCCAAGGAAACCTCCAAATGGACATGGCATATGCTACCATCCCAGTCTTTAACCAAACAAGGAGATTGTACCGGGAATCTCACATGAAATACGTGGTAAGCAGCCAAGACAGGCCAAACATCACCCCTCTTTATTCTATCCATTCAGACCTTGACTCAGTTATCTTGTACAATGAAGATGAAATTAATGAACAAGTAAATGAAAATGAGAAAGAGCTAGGCCTACCAGAACAGTCAAACCAAACACAAAATGAAGAACATGACAACCAAAACTCTAGCAGCCCTGAACAACAACATAATGGCGAATCTGAACTTGAAACACTTTGGAACATGAGCTTTGATGGCTCTTGTGGCAAAGCTGGTTCGGGAGCTGGTGTTTGGATACACAACACCAATGAGGGTCATTCCTACAAATTAGAGTTTTAATGTACCAATACTATTGCAGAGTATGAGGCTCTTCTCCTTGGTTTACACTTGCTAAAAAACATAGGAGCTAAGAAGATTTATGTTCAAGGAGATTCCGAGCTGATCATTAGGAAAATCAAAGGAGAGTATTCAACCAAAAATCCTAGGCTAAGAGAATATAGGAATGCTGCCTTAGACCTCCTAAATTTTTTTGAGAAGTATGAACTTACCTCTATCCCTAGAGCTCAAAACAACCTTGCCAATGAACTTGCCTTTGCTGCCAGCACTTGCCAAATTCCTCCTGCCAATGAACAATACACAGTAACAGTCAAGTGCAGACTAGCTGTCCCTGATAACATATATTATTGGCAATTATTTGAAAATGAAAAACAGATTGAAGACTTCTTGTAGCCCAAAACCAAGTTTGAAATGTCAAAGTCAGACTTAAACCATCAAGAGGATTGTTTTGCTGAAGAACAAACCCACAAAACATAACTGCCTTGTACTGCTGATACAAATCTGCTAGAACATCCTCTTGAGGCAGAATTGTTTGAAGATTTAGATCAAAAAGACCTTGAGGTTTTGCAATGAAAAGATAAATCATTACCAAGAGGTCTTTCCCCCTTAGAAGAGCTATTTTGTTTCAATGATGTTTCTAGGAAGCCAAAAATTGAATCTACCGAGACTGATGCAGAAGAATGCAACATAGGAAATGTAGGAGAACCCAAAATGATAAAGCTATCCAAAAATTTGCCACCTCACATAAAACAAAAATACAATATAGAGCTGCTCAAATAATTCAAGGATGTTTTTGCATGGGGTTATAAGGATTTGAAGTCCCATGACACAAACATTATTCAACATAAGATTACTCTCAAGGAAAACCAGAAACCATTCAAGCAGAAATTGAGAAGAATAAACCCCGTCCTAGTACCTCTAGTTGAAAAAGAAATAAAGAATATGTATGATGCAAGAATCATAGTCTCACTCAGGTACTCAGAATGGCTTTCAAACCTTGTGTTGGTAAGAAAGAAAACATGGGAGATTAGGCTATGCATAGACTTTAGAAACTTAAAAAAAGCCTCCCTGAAAGACAACTACCCTTTACCTAAGATGGATCATATACTGCAAAGGGTGGTAGGTTCTAAAAAAATATCATTGCTTGATGGTTTCTCAGGTTATAATCAGGTGCTAGTACTTCCAAGTGATCAGCACAAAATTGATTTCACAACACCTTGGGGCACCTTCATGTATGTCAAAATGCCTTTTTGGTTAATGAATGCGGGGGCCACTTTCCAAAGAGCATGGACATAGATTTTTCCGAAGACATAGGTTACTTCGTAGTGATATACCTTGCTGACATCATTGTATATTCTAAAACTAATGAAGAACACCTAGTTCACTTGAGAAAGGTCTTTGAGAAATGTAGGAAGTATGGTCTATCTCTGAATCCTAAGAAAACTGTGTTTGGTCTTCAAGAAGGAAAACTCTTGGGCCAAATCATATCGGAAGAAGGGATTAAGATATACCCAAAAATGATTGAAGGTATATTACAAATCAGCCACCATAGGAACATTAAAGAGCTACAATCTTTCATTGGAAAGACCAACTTCTTAAGAAGGTTCATACCAAACCTTGTTGAACTCCTAAGAAACATCACAAATAATATGAAAAAAAAAATAGGAGTCAAGTGGACCACAGAAGCCAAACAATCCTTTGAACTGGTAAAACATGTAGTTACTCAAACACCAGTTCTAATCAACCCTGACTTTACCAAGGATTTCTTCATTTTCTCATTTGCATCAGAACACACTATTGCTGCAGTATCGCTACAAAAGAACATGATGGGACAAGAACAACCCATAACTTTCTTTAGCAAGGCATTGAGAGATGCACCTCTGAAATATAACATCATGGAGAAACAAGCCTTTGCCTTGATCAAAGCATTGAAAGATTTCAGAGTTTACATTTTGCACTCCCATGTCATTACTTTTGTTCCACATACAGTTTTTAAAGACATTCTAAATCAGGACCCTGATGGTAAAAGGGGTAAGTTTTGAGGTTATGACATCACAAGAATATTTTCCATCCCAATAATGCCATATTGACATCAATGACAACCTTGACGAACATTGGATTGCTATCATATTAGAATATGATTTAGAAATCAGACTCACTAAACTGATTAAAGGACAAGGACTTGCCAAACTCATGGCTGAAGCAAATTTTCAAGCACTAGACATAAACATGATACATTCATTGGATGAACAAGAAGATCTGGCAACTCCACCTATTGAAGAAGCATTCCTGAATTCACTCTAGTATGCTGATATATTGTATATACTTGTTAGTCTAAATGCTCCTCCTGCTTTGTCCAAAACCAAAGCTAGATTCTTGAAACAAAAGGATTTAACTTTCTGCATTCTAGATAGAGCTTTGTATTGGAAAAATTCTGCTGGTATCTTGCTTAAATGTCTTCTTGAAGATGATGCCGATAGAATCATGCATGAGTTTCACGAAGGAGAGTGTGGAGGTCATCTCTACTAGAAAACCACTGCCAACAAGATCCTTAGAGCTGGTTACTATTGGCCCACCCTTTTCCTCGACATACACAAGCTAGTAGCCACTTGCCATAAATGCCAAATATTTGATGGGAAGATAAAGCTTTTGCCTTTACCTTTTCATCCTATCAGTGTTGAAACTACTTTTCAATAGTGGGGTTTAGATTTCATTGGATAAATCCACCCTGCCTCATATGCCCAACACAAGTGGATCCTCACTGCGATTGACTATTTCACCAAGTGGATATAAGCCATCCCCTCTAGGAATGCCACTGACTTAGTAATCATCAAATTACTTGAAACCAACATCTTGTCTAGGTTTGGCTGTCCAAGAAAGATCATCACCGATACTGCTACTGCATTTAAGTCCGAGAGAATGGTGGATTTTTGCTACAAGTATGACATCACACTATAGAATTCTACAACTCATTACCCTCAAGGTAATAGGTTGGATGAGTCCCCTAACAAAATTTTGGTGAATATCATCAAGAAACTATTGGAAGAGAACAAGAAGTCATGGCATAGCAAACTAGTGCATGCACTATGGGCTGATAGACTAAAAACCAAGAAATCAATCAATATGTCTCCCTATCACCTAGTGTATGGCATGGATGCAATTTTCCCAACATCCTTGGGAGTTATAGTTATGAAGCTTCATCAAGAGGTACAATCAAAAGAGAATGATATGCAAAGGAGGCTGAACCAAACCATTCATTTGCAGTAGTCAAGGGAAGAAGTTTACAACATAACACAAGCAGTGCAAGAGAACATAAAGAAGATCTTTGACAGAAGGACCAAAGCCAATGATTTCCAGATTGGGGACAAAGTTCTGAAGTGGGATTGAAGGAAAGAGGACAAAGGCAAGCATGTAAAATTTGAAAATTTGTGGAAGGGTCCATACATCATCCATTCAGTTAGAGGTAACAATGCTTTATTTTTACAAGAGCTGGATGGAACAAAGTTATTTGGAGGTCCTGTTAATGGCAGGATGCTCAAGCACTATTTTTTTCAAAATTCCTAGTTTGAAGCTTTCATTCATTGTACATAACATTGCTTGAGGAAAAATCATAAAAATGAAATAGAAAAACAAAGAAAAGAAGAAAAAGAGGGCAAGAAAAAAGATGAGGTACAACCCCATACCAAAAAAGAGTATTGTTGAAAGTGTGCAAGCCTAAATGCCACTACTGTTGAGAAAAGAAATTCTTGTTCAGTCATCTAGCCTAATCATGATTGCACATGTTTTAAATTTCTTCTAATAGGTTAGTGAAAGAAGACTTGTCAAAACATTTAAGCTTGACTTGTTAGTAGGTTATATTAGGAAAAGATGCTGGTTCCCGAAGCATAAATCTGAACCAAAGAAAATGGGAAGGGTGCATAACAAACTCCGAATTATTAGCCCTCAAGTTTTTAGTTTTTCTTGTACAAAAATAAATTCTATGTGCAGATTGTCCAAAATGCCACAGCCCATGACAAATCAGATTGTTTAAACTTGGTTTGATCATGTTTTAAATTTCATGTTAGTAGGTTAGAGAATGAAAATCTGTCAAACAACTTAACCTTGATAGATAAGTGGACTAGGTAGAGAATAAAAGAGTTCATTAGCCTAATCTAAACTCTTGGATGACATAAGGGTAGAAGTAGATAGTTTTATGCTTTCAGAAGAAAATAATGTTAAGGGTTTTCTAGTCCAAGTGCACCCAAAAGAAGAAAAAATGTTAGGAAAAATAAGATGGTAGGTAGAATTGATGTTGAAGCAATAATGTCTTTTCAGATTTTTGAGATCACAACTTCAAGAGAACATCATCAAATGAAGGAAGAGAGATCTGCCAAGTACAAGTAAGGTACATATCTTCAAAACTCATAGATATGAACTCTGAGGTCCTGGACACCTCCTGAAAAGGAGCTGCCCTCCCCAAGTGAAGCCACTGTTAGTCATCCACATTTTTCACTATTGGTAGATGACTATAGATTGGTTCTAGATTTATAAAAACAACATTATTTGAACATTGTGAGTTTTAGAAATCTCACTGCCTTCATTATCCTTATAGAAAGTTTTTCACTATTCTATCAACCTTGCCATTTCATGGTCACCTCGCCACTCCTAAAAGACTCCTTATGGGCTTGTGCCCCTCATCTCCATCCTTTTTCCTACGTATGACCTCATTACTCTATTTTTCCCTTTCCCATAACTCCACTTGCATCTAGGGTTACCTATAGCCTAACTCATTCCCCATGATCCCCAAGTTCCTCAAGCATTGATGGTCTCAAAACTATCTTTGTAGGCCCTTTAGATAAATCAAGTACATTGGATTTTGGATTTTCAGTACAACACTTTGACAAATACTCTGTTTTTTCACTTGAAGCCTCCAAGCCAATTTTCAGTCAAAGATCATGGTCAAAGGACCCTCCCACTAGGTCAATTAGGGTTTCATATGATCCAAGGTCATCATTGGTGTTTTAGATACTATTTTTCTTTGTTAGAATATGGTTCAGAGGTCTTGAAATGTTGAGACATGGTTATTCAAGAAAATATCTAAAGAGTTTCCAAATAATACTACCTTATAAAATCCAAGGTCTGCAAGAGGAAAATGGACAAACTTGGCACTTTTGTAGGAGTGTGAAGAGGTCCATCAATAGAAGAAATTGATAAGGTAGATGGTCTTCTGCTAAAATGAAGACAACTTACAGGAAGACAGGAAACACTTGTTCTTATATAGAATTAGGGTTTTTGAACTTGATTGGGCCAGCAGTGTGCCATGCAGGGATCAAATGCAGAAATGGCCATGGAGGAGGTACACCAAACCAAACATGAAGAGAAGTTTATCAGAAATTATTGATGAAATAAGGAAAAAGGTGAGGTGAACTGGACATAAATGAATGAACTTGAAAGGGCTATAGAGAAATTATAAGACAACACTGATGATTGTCTTAAAGCACTCCAGACACCTAAGGTTTTGGGAAGGTGGCCAGAGAAGGTGAAATGATGAGTAAAACTTCATGATGACAACAAAGAAAGGATTGTGAAGGTGCCATAAGGTGAAATCCTCCCAAAGGTGTGTTAATGAGTTTTTCAAGACAAAATGACCAAAAGAAATTCAAAATTCATCATTTTATTAACCTGCATACAAATAGTGTAAAAAGGTCAGTGAGAAGAAGCGAAAGTTGAGTTGAAATGCATAATGGAAACCAAAGAGGATTTTGAAGCTGCTATTATGTGTAATCATCACAAAATCATCAAATAAACATGTCAACTCTCAATGAGCAAAAAGAAGAGTGGAATTCATGATCTAAGTCACCTAAAGAGCAAAAGGGTCAGAGAATTAATGAGAAAGTGAAAAAAGGTTTAAAATATTAGGAAGTCGGTTGTAAAGCCAAAATCAAATCCTTGAACCTATGTAATTCACCTAACACTTCAAACAGGTTATTATTTCCTTGAAAAATCATTGGAGCACTCAGGAGTGAAAAATTTAGGAGTTTCAAGTCAAAATCGGGAAAGTTTGTTTGGCGCCGTGCCCTCAGGTTGGCACTGTGCACCTAGAGTCGGGCTATGCACCCTTGGGACAATTTTCCCATGAATTTTCTTAAGGCACTGTGCGCCTGGAAGAGCGCTGCGCCCTTGCCCAACTCACCCACAACAGTTTCTTAAGGTGCTACGTACCTAGGTCTAGGCACTGCGCGTTTGGACTGAGCGCTGCGTGCGTGGCATATGCACTGCGCCCTTGGCCAGGAGGACCCTCCAAGTAAGTTGACCACTCAAATAAAGTCAACACACCTCCAAATATCTGCCAAGGGTTTTTCAAGTATTATTGGGGGTAAGTACCATCACCTAACCACATTTTCAAGCATATTTGATGTTTTAATTGGATGAAATCAAACCCTAAGGAGATAACCCTAAATTTCATGCTTGAAACCACTTTTTGAAACTCACTCCCTCTGCCTATGAAGAGTATCAATCAAGACAGAGTTTGACATATCAGCTGGTGTTGTTATTAGGTTTTATAGAGCCTCTCATTAAACATGATATACCTATACACTCACTCATCTCATTCACAAGAAAACTACCATTCCATTACCCTCTTCCATATCAGTTTCACATCAGTGCTAGGGTTTTCTCAAGGTAGAGTTTTCAAAATTTCAAGGGAGGAAGACAGTGGTAGTGGAGGAGAAGGCCAAATGCCAAGGAGGCAGGGGCACAAAGGTGGAAATATAAACAGGTTTGAACCACTCAACACCATAGAGCTAATGCAATCTCCCTTAACTGTTTCCTGTTTCCAACATGTAGGATGCTTTGATTTTTGTGAAAGGGTACAACAGGTGCAAAAACACCCTGAGCTAACTAGGCTTTTCGTCATTAAGTTGTATGAGAAACAAGTTAACCTTGCAGGGGTAAACTTTGAGTTGTCTTCAGATGCTATTACCAAATCCACTAGGATACCAAGTGTAGGGGAGAAATGGTTCAAGCAGGCCAATATTGACATGAGCTACTATGAGCCATATTTAAAGCCTAGATACAAAGACCACAATAAATCCATCTTTCCTTTCTCACATTTTGTTGTATGCACCTCTAATGAGATTCATTATGAAGTATTTTACATGTGAGGGAAGGTTCTCCCAACTTTACTCCTATCACATTAGGTTGCTTATGCACTTTACTAGGGTGAGGATGCTGAACCTACCCTATTACCTCTATGGAAGCATTGTCAAAATTTCCTATATTTTACAAAAGAGAGATTATCCTAAGAAGATGCAAAGCCTCTTTCACCACTCTCTTATTAAAATGGTTGTAATGCATCAATTGCAGCAGAAGGGTATTCCATGGGAGGTTTTCATTGCTCATGAGGTGTTCCCAATCCACAAAGCCAACAACAACAAGATGTACCTTCATCTTCTCAGCCTCACATTCCTCCTTCACCATCACACCCCACTACACATCCATCACCATCTAATCACATTCCTTCACCTAAGGATAATGACCCTCCTTCACCACCATATCACAATCCCTCACCTTCATATCATGGCACTAGTGCATCAAAAAGTGAAGAAAACAGTGAGGCAAGTAGCAGTGAGGGAAAGAGAAATGAAGAAGAAAGGAAAGAGGAGGATATCAGTGAAGAATATGCCAATGAGGGAGATGAAAATGAAGAATTAAACAGTGAGGGCAGTGAGGCTAATGTCAGCAAAGAAAAGAGAAATGAGGCAGAGATCAGTAGTGATGATGTTGGCAGTGATAAAACAGAGAGAAGAAATGATGATGGAAATAGGTCAGAAAGCCAAAACATCAGTGAGACAAATATAAATGAAGAAAACAATGAAGAAGAGGGTACTGAGGCAAATAATGATGAAGCACATATCAGTGAGCATGATGACAGTGGGTCAAAAAGCCATGATAACAGTGATGAGGCACAAATCAGTGGATCAGATAAGGGTAATGAGGCAGAAAGCAACAATGCTAATAAGAGCCATGAGGATAGTGAGGATACCAATGATGATGGCAGTCATGATGGAAACAATAGTGAAGGAACTGAAATGATCAAAGTTGAACCTTTTTCTTTGACCTACCAAAGAGGAAATATGCATGTGTTTGCTGCCCTCAAGAGGCAAGGGGCCATGCCTTCTACATCAACCAAACAACTTGACAAAGGTAAGGAGAAGGTCATTGATGAAAAAGAAGAAGACCAGCATGAGACTGAACAAGAATTTGAACTCATTCATGTTGACAATGATGATGAAAATGAGGCAAGAATCTCAAACATGCTGCTCAAAAGCAAAGATGCCCAAATCAAAGATTTGCAAGCCAATCTAGGCAGGGCTAAGAATGCAATTCACTATTATGAGGTTGAAAACAAGCAGTTGGAGGCACAGAAGGCAATATATGAGATTAAGGCTATCAGAGCTCAGAAAGAGGCTAAAAAATCCAAGGCTAAGCTAGATGAGGCCTTGGATAGATATGGGAACACGGATGATGAGGAAGAACAACTTCCTAGGAGGAGGCCAAGAAAAATTGGCTTAAAGAAGGCCTTAGCCAAGGAGAGAGAGCAAGATGCAGCCTTGGTAGAGCATCTCACTCAAAGTGAGCTGCTTGCCATGGAGATTGACTATTATAGGGAACTTTGGATTGAGAGGGAAAACATACACTTGGAGGGTCAGTTGGAGAAGACCAAGAGGGACCTTGACCTCCAAAAGAAGATGGCAAGGCATTATGCCCTAAGAAACAAGATTTCAAGGGCCAAGCTCAAAAGAGCCCTTGCAAATATTCAATCCCTAAAGGATGCAAAAGGCAAAGAAAACCTTGAAATCCTTGCTGATGCATCCTTACAAGCATCCCAAACAGAATCAACAAGGTAAATCCAAATTTTGGCACAATTTTGAAGTTTTTGGATTTTTCACTGTGTTAGAGGGCCAAAGGCGCAATGCCACTGGCGCTGCGCTATTTTTTGGGGCACGATTTTGATGAATGTATTACATTTTTGGAATCCTTAGGCCAAGGAAATCATCCACAAAAAATTTCAAAGCATTTGGAGCATAACTAGTACTCCAAAAGTGCCAAAAACACCCAACAAATCACCTTTCTGCCCTATTTTCAGACCTGACACTGTGCCCTGAGAAGTCTTGGGAGATTTAGTTTTTGAGAAGGTAAATGAAGTCCAATCAGAAAACTAAAGGCCATTTTGTAAAGTAGTCTGGACACACTTTCCAATGAGCTGTCATAGAGCTCATTTGGACACCTGGAAGGCCTCCAAATCTTGGTTACAAAACATGCAATTTTTCCAGTGCAGGAGCTGCACCCTTGGACCTTGGCGCTGCGCCCTTGCCTGAAAAGTCAAAAAAAGACACAAATTTATTGAAAAAATATATTTTTGAGGACTTTTAAGGCAAATCACTCCTAGTTAGCTCAGAATTTATGTTTGAAGTTATTTTTCATTTATTAAGTTAGATATTTTGTGCCTTGGGCCTTGCATGGCCTCTTTGGACAAAAATGACATTTATGATGTATTAATGACATTTGGGAAACCATGAAAAATTTTAGGGGCTAATATTCATAGGTGGGCTAATTTTCCATGCTTTTCAAAAAAAAAATATTCGCCAAATCTCCATTTTCTCTAAATATGATTCGCCGAAATTTTATAGTATAAAATTATTTTACCTTAAATATCGCTAAACTTTTATAGATACTAATATTAAATCATTCTAAATTTGAATATTTTTACAAAAATATGTCCAAATATTTTACACTTAGCACATTAGGGACTAGTAAGATTCACTAAAGTTTCTTAACATTAAAATAAATTTTCATCCTTAAAATTTTCCCTGTTGGAAACCCTAGTTAGGGTTTTGGTCCTCCTTTGCAAGTAAAATACTACATGGAGGCCTCATTGTACATGTTGGTTGGTTTTTGAGCTTAATATGATATAGACTCTGAGTTTATTGAAGAGATTGGGTTTGGTTTGTTGTGATTGCTTTGGATTAAGCATCAATGGATTAAGCACATTCCTAGGATTCATCAGCTCTGTCAAATGGTGATGTATTTCCATTCTTGTATTTGTTTACTTCATTTTTCATTATGTTCATGGTTTCTTTGATCATAGGACAAAAAATTTAGAGTAGGATATGCTTTCTTGGCACCCTACTTCTGTCTACCTCCTTTGATCTCTATGTTTTCTTCCTTGAAGTTTACTTAAAGAATCCTTAAATTCTCTTTAGTTTCACTGAAAATTTATGTTAAAATATCTCTTTGTTTGAAAGTAATGTTCAAATAATTCTTAACTGCTCTCTAGGATTACTTATTTGTTGTTTTAAGGTCTGTTTAGAAAAGGTATAGTTGAAGAATCCTTTATTTCTCTTCAGTTTTGCTGTGTTATCATCCTAAAAGCTTTTCTTGTTCTTAGTATGTTGAAGGATCCTTAGTTTCCCTTTGAACCTACTGCATTCATAACTTCATGTTTATTTCTTGCTCACTAAACCTACTTAGATCCATTTGGCCTTGTTAACTTGCCCTATGAAACACCCTTGACCTATTATTGTACTTTTCAAGCCCTTTGTAGACTCCATAGCCCAATGGATTGATTTTCTCTTACTCTACCTATTTTTCTTAACAACCTATCCAACCAACCAAACAAACAAGCAAACCCTAATCCTTATAACTAGCCTAAAATCAAAACCCTAAAATCAAATAAGTTACATCCTTTATAAAAACATAAAGAGAGCCCTCTCCGAGTCTAGGAAGGCTAGGTCCTAGGACTCCAAATATTGGTTTGATGTTACCCTTGTACATTTGGTCTTGCCAATATAACAAATTACGAGGATCTAACACTATGGATGTCATATTTATATTGATTTATGTACAAATATTCATTCTTTCATATATTTTTCAACTAATTTAGAATTATCAATATATTTTTTGAATACAAATGCAATATTTCACACACACATACACACACACTCTTCCGAGATGTTTTTCTTCCAAGAATGATAAGAAAATGATGCTTCCAATGCTTCGTTTCTAAAAAATGCACCTGCTTTGTTCTTGCTTCATGCAACCTTAGTTAAGATGGAAATTCCTCTCAAAATATTTGTCAAGGCCCTTTACCCTTAGATACTCTCATTATCTTGAATATCTACAAGCCAATGCACAACTCATGTCCATTACTTTTTACATTATGGTGGAGAAGTTTGCAGAATGAGAGAAAGATTTCGGGAAGATGAAGACAATAACTCAGTGCCTTGAAGACACAATTTTCCTTTTGCAGAAAGTGAAGAATTAATCACATGATTATTTTAAAGGAAGTGGCAACATAAGAGGACACAGAATAAATAATTTCAGGGGCAAGAGGGGGAAACACCATAAAGAAGAAAAAACCGATCTTCACTATATTTGTTACAATAGAGATGGATATGATGCGTTAACCTAGAGAATCCCTTGGGAGAGAATCAAAGACAATTGAAACTAGAAAGAATATAAAGGTAAAATACTAGATCCAACTAAAGGTAAGACACTTGAATCTACTGATTATATTGTTGCTCAATGCAATATTGGAGTAACTAAAGATTTTCTTCAAAATATATTTTATTCTTGGAGAGATGCATGGTTGCTTGATACATGTTCAACCTGCCATGCACCTCTTTCGGAAAGACTTTTTTGAAGATTTTAGTGACAATATAGATGACATAGTGTATTTTGCAAACAAATAGTCTTAAACCCTTGAGACTTGGAACTATCAAGCTTAAAATGCTTGGAAATTTTGATTTTCTTCTACATGATGTGCTCTACCTTCGAAAGTTGTGGAGAAATATATTGTCCCTTGTTCACATTCTATAGAAAGAGCACTCTATTCATATGTTTGATGGAAAGGTAGAGATAGGGAAAGCGTTTGAAAATATGGTTTTCATGAAAGGAGTAGAGGAGGAAATACTGTTGAAGCTAGAAGGAACATCTGCTCATGCACAAAACTTTGCATACCTTTCTAAGCAGAATGAAGGTAAATTTCCATCCTGTGTTTCTATGGCACACAAAATTTGCATATGAATTATGAAAACCTTCATTTACTAAAAAATAATGGTGTTTTTAATTTGCGAACTATTCCTAGGGAACTGAAACAAGGTGATGCTTGTATCCTAGAAAAACATAGAAAACGACTATTTCATGATTCTATTTCAGGAGCATGTAAAAAAAATGAATTGATTCATTCTAATTTGTGTGGCCCTATGCCCGTTATTTTTCCAAATGGGAATACATACATGATAAATTTTATTGATGATAGCATTGGGATGTGTGAGGTATATTTTTTGGAAAGTAAATCATAATCTTTTGAATCTTTCAGAGATTTTCATCTATGGATTGAAAATTATGCACAACTACAAATTAGCTCCCTTTGTATTGACGATGGAAAAAAATATACTTCAAATGATTATGAAAACTACCTTCTCGAACATCATCAGTCCACTATTCCATACAACACTCAACAAAATGGTGTAGCAAAAATAATGAACGAGACTAAAATGGTTCACTCAAAGATATTTTTCAAAAATGTAAAGTTGATGTTTTGGGATGATGCGGTTCTATGTGTAATGTATGTGACAAAAAAATATCCATCTCATGTTGCTTAGAAATAAGACTCCTTTTGAAATGTGGTATTGCCTCATTCCTTCAATAAGACATCTCAAGGTCTTTGTTTCCACCTGAAATTCCTTGATTCCTAAGGAAAAAAGAAGTGAACTCAATGCAATAAGTCGCAAGTGCATCTTCTTGGGGTATTCAGATACCACTCAGACATCTTGCTTTTATGATGAGGTAAACAAAAGGTTATACTTTTTAGAGATGTGATTTTTCTTGAATCTTCCAAGACTAACAATATTGTTGAGCAACAACTTGATTGTTTGGATAGATTCAATCATTCAAGAACATATCATGAATTTGATAACGAGATTCCAAATCTTGAAGGGGGGATCCCTATTTTGGATCAATTTATGGAATATCCTTTTGAAGCATTGTCTCCCACATATGAAGTCTTGGTCACTTTTTCAGTCTTAAGATCAAAAAGACCCTTTGAGTGATGTGATTGAGAGGATTGGAAAGGATAAATCTGTTGAATTCTGTGACCTTGGGTCTAGGTTAGAGTCTTAAATCACTGACGCTACCAAACCAAGAATCTTAACCATAAACTACTTTTCACAACAGAAAATATAAAGAAGTAAATCACATATGCACAAAATACACAATTTTAAAAAAAATTGTACAATAATGTAATCTTGGAGATGTGTTGCACACTTTGGATGCTAAAATGAATCCAATTCATGTTATATTTATACATTTTAATGCTCCACGAATTCATTTTAAGAGACCCATCTATTGGTACCCTTTTACACCATACCTACATGACTTGGCAACCAATAATTACCTAGTCAACTTCAAAAATGCATTTCTCTCTAACGAAAACTCAAATTCAGACGATTATTGATGCGTTGGAATCGTATCACCGAGAATTATCATCCTCATCCATCACATGTCGTGTCTTCATCATGGTTTTCTCCCAAATCATGATGGGTGTAAAACCCCTCACTTGGGGTCCAAGCCCACAAGCTGCCCTTGTGGTGATTTTCCCTCCAAACCCTGAACCCTAGGGCTTGGAGTACCTCCCAAGCTACACAAATCAACACTTCATCTTAGCAAGCAAGGTACCTCCATGACTAGGAATTACTTCGTCTTTATCATCATTGCTCGCAACACGAGCCCATCTCTTGGTGCTCATAATCACAACAATCCCTGTGTGAAAATTCCTAGGTCCAAAGAGATCTAATGAATCCTACTGCAACCATCTGAATTACTTTATCTATTATGTAATTTAATTTACAAAATTATTTATGAATACATTCATGAAATATTGAAGCAATCATTGAAGCAACCTACACTACAATATTTTGATTCTAAAACAAGGAAAATGAACAAGGAAATCATTCACACATATGACACCTTTATTTTGGACTAAGTTCCCAGAAAAACCAACTATGGAAAAACCGGTGCAACAGATCTGAGGGTTTTATTATTAAGCAGTATAAATGTCTGAATACATCTATGAATAACCCTAGGGTGATTTAGTTACAGAGAGAAATACTGGAAGAAGAATGTGTGAGGATCTACCTCACTCAATCACTGAATTTCCGGTTGATCCAGAGGAAGACAACACTGCCCCGGAGAAGCTCTGCGCAGATCCAACTCTGGAAATTCTAGCCACTGTGTCACCCCCTTCTAGGCTAAGCATTAGTGCTCAACCAAGTAATTTTTCCTCCTTGTACCCTGAGGAACAACCTCCCGGTGCCACGTTACGGATCCTAGCCTTCGAAACCGATGCACCAAAAAAATTCCGAAAACCATTCCTCTGCCTCTGCATTGCTTCTGCGTGAGCCTACGTAGTAACTGCGTCAACCCTCTTCCTTCAACGCTGGCTTTTTTAGATCTATTCTACCTCTCTCTGACTGATGCTCCATTGGCTGGGAAAATCTCTTCCTCTTCGGGTGCTATCTCTGCCCCTCAGTGCTCAAATCTCTAGCTTGAACTTCTCGGCAAACCCCGCCCAAAAAATTTTGATCTTAGATCAATTCAAGGTCTCGGTGTCTTTTCCAAATGACCCTCAAGCCTTCTTTTATAGTCTTCTCATTGACTTATCAACAAACCGTATTATATGTCTAATGAACGACTGAGATTATAACATGACTTGATCCATGTCATCTAGAAGATTCACACTCTGTTTATTTAATACCCTTTAATTAGTTAATTTCCCGAAGTTTAGACTTAGGGTCCTCATTAAAATAATTAAATTTTAAAATAAAAAAAAATCTGAGTGGAATTTCCACAAACGCTTTCTGGGTTATTTGGAATACTAGTGTTTAAGTCTCTACACCAAATTTGAGACTTAGAGCACTTTCTGATGCTAAAAAATTCAACACTCCCTCTTAGCGAGGAAAGTGCTCTAACAATAATGCCTACTACATTCTGCTCTAAGCTTGAAGCATCCTCTGCGTTGCTAAAGTCCATCAGTCTTTGCACTGTTGCTACCACTGTATTTCTGCCCATGATATTTCCACTATCACTACTGCATCTATACTAGAACTCCCTCTCAAGTGTTGCATCTTCTATGCTGCTAACACTTCCACTGCTAACACTGCATCTGCACTGCAACTCAACTGTTGAGAGGAAAAACTGAAACTCACCCAAAACTATTTTTTTTTTTCAATGGATGCACCTTGGTGCTGAAGAATCTGATTTCTAATAATTACTACATTGTCCCTCTGATGCTTTGCGCTGCACCACTGTGCACTACGCTGCTGCAGAAATGAACGCTGCTATCTACTACATTGTCATCTCCATCACTTCTCGGCTCCACCTGAATACTCCTCCATCTTTCTACTGCTGATCATGGGCTCCCATAGCAAGGTATGATCCATGAGGTGGGCTCCTCAAGGATCTTGCTGAACTAAAGTTCAAAGAACTACAACTCAATATCACCCCACTTCTCACTAGGAGAAGCATGGGCACTCATGGCCACCTCATCCTCCTTGATTCTCACGGCTGCAACCTTTGGGTCATGCTTATCATATTTATCTTTCTTCTTTAGAGGAAACTGAGATGCATAGTGGCCCATCTCGCCACATCTGAAGCACTTGACCTTTGAAGCATCATGCTTAGGTTTCCGTTGCGCCTGATGTCCCTTCGATGTAAGGGCTGCGTTCTCCTCTTCCTCCATGGATTTCGATCCGCTTCGACTGCTACCATCAAGTTTGCACTTGCCGAGGTCTCTCCTCAGGTCTTCCTCCTGAAAAGCTGACCACAACTGCTCCCAACTAGGTAATGCTTCCCAACACAATATGCTTTGGAAAAACACTTTCCACTCCTCTATGACAATGTTAAGGGCCATCTGTACCATGGTTGCAGCTGTAGGTGTAGTTCTCACGGCTGACAACTGATCTCGAATATCCTGAAACCGCATGAGGTATGAAACCACACACTCCCCTTTCTGCATTTGGATCATACAGATCTTCTGCTTGAAGTACAACTTCTATTGCTCGGAAGATCCCTCATATAGGTCATGAAAAGCTACCCACATCTCTTTGGCAGTATTCTTGCTAGCCACATGTGAGACGATGTGATCCTTGACACCATCAAGGAGAAACCTCTTTGCCTTCTCCATATCAACCTTGTAATTTTTGTTTTGATCCGGATATGTAGGTACAACTACCACTTTCTCCATGAATGCCTTCAGATATTATTCATCTAGAAGAAACATAACCCATTCCTTCTAGCTCATATAGTTGGAGGAGCCCTCCAACCGATTTTAATCACAAAGTCCGTGAGATGCCATCTCAGCCAAAAAATTGTTGAATCTGCTCCCTCTTCCTCCCTACTACGCAGTCCCTGGCAGACTTATGCACTCCCTGATGGAGTTGTAAGTTCTGCTGCTCCTCTACTGCTCAACAACTGAGAAATTCTGACTTCCTCGGCTAGGAAATCACTGAGGAATAATTCCCTAAATATGTGCTCTTGACTCCTTTCGATGATTTTCTGCCCAACAACAACTTTATAAAACTGTGTCCCTCTATCTTCTATGTGGAGGCTCTGCGCTGCTCCCTATTCCAAAACACTATTTTGAATCTAGAAGCCTTTTCTCTTTGCCGACTCACTCAAAGAGAGACCGCCATGAAAATCTCATCCCTCCTGGCCAGAACTGTGCAATCCTTCAATGGATTCGTTCTGCTACACTATAGACCTTCACTTCAGAATTCATATCTGTTCTTCCTGTTCCACATCAATGCTTTGATACCATGTGAAAATTCCTAGATCCAAAGAGATCTAATGGTTCCTATTGCAACCATTTGAATTACTTCATCTATTATGTAATTTATTTTACAAAATTATTTCTGAATGCATTCATGAAATAATTAAGCAATCTATGAATCATCTTACACTACAATATTATGATTTTGAAACAAGGAAAATGCATAAGGGAATCATTCACACACATGATTAACTTTTTATTAGGATTCTATGTCCCCTTAAAACCTAATGGGAAAACTAGTGAAGTAGACCCGAGGGGAGCTTTATTATTAAGCGTAGCAATGCTTTGTCACCTCATCACCCTGTGATTTTCTATTATATAGAACACCTGGAAAATAATTTAGAGGGATTTACATAACTCCATCACTGAATCATGTCTTCCTCTCCGGATGCTATCGCTTCCACTCACTGCTCAAATCTATAGCTTGAATTTCTTAGCAAACCCTGCCCCAAAAATTTCGATCTTAGATCAATTTATTGTCTCGGTGTCTTTTCCAAATGACCCTCAAGCCTTCCTTTATAGTCTTCTCGTTGACATATCAACGACCTATACTAGATGTCTAATCAACTACTGAGATTATAACATGACTTGATCCATGTCCTCTAGAAGATTCACACTCTGTTTTATTTAATACCCTTTAATTATTTAATTTCCCCAATTTTAGACTTAGAGTCATCATTAAAATAATTAATTTTTCAAATAAAACAAAATCCGAGTGGAATTTCCATAAATACTTTCTGGTTTCTTTGGAATACTAGTGTCTAAGCCTCTACACAAAATTTGAGACATAGAGCACTTTTTGATGCTACAAAAATCAATAGCCTGTATAGTGAACTATGCCCTACTCGGAAGTGTCACTGTCAATGGAAGCCTCCTGCTTCTTTTTCTTCTCCTGTATCTCTTTCCAATCTCGCCATGATTCCTTGCCAGATGTGGAAGCACCCTTGGTCCCCACTGACCAAGTTCTCTTTTTGGGTTGCAGAGTCTCCCTCTGAATCTGAAAACTCCCTCTGAGCCTCTGGAACCTAGACCTTCTCTGAAAAGTGTACTTTCTTCTCGAGAACCTGTACCTTCTCCTATGAAGCCTACACTTGCACTTGCTCCTACTTCTATGGAACCTGTACCTGTCCCTGCTTCTTCCCATGATCCTTAGGCTTACTTTTGAAGCTGTAGAGGCCATGCTCCCTGACTCCAAGCACAATCCCATCGGAATTAGAGCCTCTAGGCCTGAGCCTTTCCTTCCCATCTTGGAAAAAGACCTCAAACCCCTTCCTCTCCATCATCGAGATGAAGATCACACTATATCTGAATCTTGGTACAAACTTTACATCCTGGACCTGCATCATACATCCTATTTCCATCCTGAATGGTACCACCCCTGATCCTCGAATCTCCAACTGACTCTTGTCGCCCAACACCATGTGCAACTTTGAGTCCCATTCAGCTAGAGTCTCAAAAACCTCCCGTGACATTGTCATATGCTTCATCGCAACACTGTCCAAGTACCATCCATCCTCTTGAATAGTACCCCACAAGAAATGAGAAATCATAGAAAAATCCTCTTCCAATCTCGTGGCGAGATTATCCATCTATGCTGAAGAGGCAATATGCTTTCCTTTCTTCTTCCCTTTCTCATCATCTCTTGTCTTCAACGGGCATCTAGATGAAAAATGACCCATCTCGCCATAGTTGAAACACTTGATTTTACTCAAGTCCTTCTTCGGATTACCCTTCATTCTCGATGTAAGAGCCATGTCCTCATCTGCCTTCTTGGATGGATGAAGATCCTCGTCTCGCAACTCTTCCTGAATGAAGTCATCCCATAATCTATTCTAGTTTGGTAGTTTCTCCCTAGCAACGATTCCTTTGATGAAGGGTTTCCATTCCTCGGCGAACCCTTTCAAGGAAATCCTTACCATCTCTACATCTGAAACCTTGACCCCGGCGACAACAAGCTCATCTTGAACCTAAGACAACCATGTCAGATACGAAGGCGTTCCTTCACCCTTTATCATCTTGGTGGATTTAAATTTATCCTCCAATATTAGTACCCAATTCTTGTTCTTATTCTCGAAAAAATTCTGAAGAGCCATCCACATATCATGTGCATTGTTCTTCCCGAACACATGAGGTATCAAGGAATCCTTCACACCATCAAGGATGATCACCATCACTTTCATATCCAAATCTTCCCATATTTCCAGCTCCTTAGGGTCAGTTGGCTGCTTGATCTCTTTCTCAGCAAAATCCCAGATCTCGTTGACCTACAAGACCAACTTGATCCTTTCCTTCCAAGGAGTATAGTTGGACAACCCTTCCAACCTGTCCTCATATGGGATACCTACCTACGACTTCGAAATTGTAGTGAATCATTCACTCACAATGTCACCAATTCCCTCTCACACTGTACTTTGTTGCGAAAACTCTAATTTACTAGCTTCAAAAGTAGCTAAGACAGGATATGATACCATGTTGAATTTCTGTGACCTTGGGTCTAGGTTATAGTCTTAAATCACTGATGCTACCAAAAAAAGTGTTGATTAGTGGTTGTCATTGATGTCAACCAAAGCAGCAGCGGGGGCTACCCCGATCTTGCATAGGAATTTTGACTTGAAAAATTACTCTATTATGATTCAAGGATATTTTGGATGGTTTCTACTTGTCGAGATGTTTCTGTTGATATATGGCATGCCACGTAATTCTTCATAGTTTGAGAGATATTCGTGTTTGAATTTAGTAACCCCAGTTAGTGGGCTAAAACCCCATGGGGTTGTGGCATGACACTAATAATTGGTTATGGCCATTGAATTCTCAATAATTAATAATTTTTTAAGCTCCTAAAACCCCTCCAACATTCACTTTTTGAATACCCTCTCAACCTAAGCATTTATATAAATATTGACCCTCATATTCTCCTCATGTAAGGATTTCACTACTCATAACACGTCATCGTGTACTCTCACTATAATTTGTTTCTGTGAAGCTTCAGATGCATAAACTAAAACCCATTTGGGAGAAATCCCGATGAAGCTCATGTCTGAATTTCTGATATTGGTTCGCTATATTTTTCGGAGATATGATCTGAGGAAGTTAGGGTTTTTAAAGGCTCCCAAATTTCATGTTAAACAGGTGACCTAGGAAAAATCGTCATAACTTTCTCTCTGAGCATTGGATTCAAATTTCGTAAAAAGTAACAGAGAGAGGACAGATTGTAGTTTTTTGTTTATATTTTTCAAGACCAAAGGTTGAAATAATGTCACGTGGCACTTCATACAAGTTCACTCTACTAAACTAGTATATAATCAGGTCATCGTAGGATATTGGGCATAACTATTTCTTGGAGAATCCAATGTTGATCAGACCTACGAGGTTGGAAGAAGACTCATAGGGCTACCGCTGGAAAAAATTTCAGACCTTGGAGATCTGAAATTACACAGATAGAACAGATTCAATATCGACCTTCTAGATGGCAAGAAAAAATATGCATTCAAGGATCACTGCAGTAAGGACAACACATCAATAGTGAAGCGTAAGTCTGCTACAACAAGGTCTGTATGATTAGTGTTTGAATTTTAATTTGAATATCATCTCTGACATGTGTTTTTGCAGGATAGTGTAATTATTTTGTATGTATGTTTGATTGGGTTTTTTTCATAAATGTTGAATGTATTTACATTTGAATTTTGAATATTTCTCTGACATATGGTTTGCAGGACAGTGTCAGTATTTTTTTTGTATATTGGTTTGGGTCTTGCATTTGCAGGAAGGAGGAAAAAATAGGACAAATCAGACACATACTAGAAGGACAATGCAACGCCAAAGTACCATTACTTGAAGCAAGCACAACAATACCTCATCAACTGCTAGTGTTCAAAGAAGTAATGTCAAGTCAAGTATCAGGTCGTGTCAAAAGTCAGTATTGTAAAAATCATCATTGTAAAAGAGTCATTATTGTAAAAGAGTCAATCTTCCTAGAGTTGGAGAGGCATTGTTAGGAGGTATATGTGTCATTGTTGGATAATGTTATGGTTGGGTTGCAGGTCATAGTGTGATTGGGTGATTGGTCTAGTTCAAGAAAATCATTGTGAATCATATTGTGTCATGGATCATTGTCCATAGTACGGGATTCCACACTCTTGTCTTATTTCTGATCATTATAGGGTGGCTGAGAGGTGCTAGGTTGGTGCATGAAGTCACCTATAGGCTGGAGCCTGTGAACACTTCAGGGTGGTAGGTTGGTCTAGGATGTTGGAGCATCCATTCAGTTGACTATTGAAGAAACTAGGGCGTTGGGGCGTCCTTCGAGTGGGAGTTTGAGAAGGATGCTTTTATAGAATTCTAGGAAGTTGTATCTTTCATTTCAGTTGGGGCTGAATATTAAATAATTTATTTGAAAAGCGTTCGGTGGTTTTTGACTCGGAGGGGGTTTTCCACCTAAAATTTGTGTGCCTGTTGTGTTCTATTTTTTATTGTTGTTACTGGATAAACATCAATAATAATTGAAGATTAACTAATGCTCTGAAAAGATTTAAAAAGTGCTAATTGATAAGAAATACTAATTCACCCCCCCTCTTAGTATTTCCAACAATTTAATTAGACCTTAGTTCCTTCAATAACAATATAACAACTGGAAGGAGGTCATGGAGTATACTAAGAATATAGTTCCTCTGTTCAATGGAAATAACTACGCACTTTGGAGTGGAAGAATGCAGGTTCATTTGCTAGCGCAAGGATACAAATTATGGGAAATTGTTGAAAAAGGCTTTACAACAACCGAGGATGAACAAGGAAAGAAAAATATGGTATATGATTCCGCGGGCTAAAGATCTCATTATCAGTGAGCTTATAAAATTTATCTATCTTAAGGTACTGAGTTGCAAAACTGCTAAGTAATTATGGGGAAAACTTGAGAATATATATGTAGGTGACTCAAACATGAAAGAAGCAAAGCTTCAAATTTACAGGGAAAAATTTGAGCAACTCAAAATGAAGGAAGATGAAAATATTGA
The DNA here is from genome assembly GCA_034641835.2 of Pinus albicaulis. Taxonomy (NCBI): domain Eukaryota; kingdom Viridiplantae; phylum Streptophyta; class Pinopsida; order Pinales; family Pinaceae; genus Pinus; species Pinus albicaulis. The sequence goes on along the minus strand of CM076573.1, from coordinate 178,344,871 downwards.
TGCATGCTTACAACGTGTTGATGAAATAACAAATGCATTGGAAGATTTGGGAGAACCTGTCGACCCGAAAATCGTTGTCTGAAATATCCTTAGAACCTTGCTGGAAAAATTCAACCCAAAGGTATATGTCTTGGAATATAGTTCGAATGTAGCCAATCTCAACAAAGATGAATTGCATGGAGTGATTTCAAAATATGAAATGAGGATTGAAGAAGAGGACGACACATCTCACCTAGAAACAACATTCGTCGCATCCAAGAAAACTAGTAAGGACAAGCATACTTCGAAAGCAAAAAATTGTAGTTGTAATAAAGAAGAAAAGGAAGAAGATGAGGAAGAATTTTCAGATAAAGAATTTTCCTACTTCACGCGAAAAATGAGAATAGGTATGGGGATATTCAAAGGTAAAATTGTATTGATATGTTTCGATTGTGGTGAGGTTGGGTATTTTGAAGCCAAGTGTCCTCACAAAAACGAGGCTATTACGAAAGGAAAGAAAGGTCCGTGGAAGTTCAACAAGCAAGGCAAGAGGAAATGGTTTAAGAAGAATTTCTTCTCCAAAGAAGATAGCTCCTCATCTGATGAAGACAATGATAACAAAGAAGAAATAAATGAAAGAGTATTGTTTATGGCCAAGCATAATAAGCAAGAAGCATCTGATGAAGAAGGAGACGAAGAAGAAGAGATGACTGAGGTTGAATTTCAAAACGAAGTGATCAGGGTTATCAAAGAGCTCAAGGTCGAGAAGAAGCACATCAACACTCTTGAAGACAAATTCAAGATAGAAAGGGAACATGTCCTAAATATTAAAATCAAGGTTGAAGAATACAAACGAGTTGAAGAATCGCTCATGGAAGAATTAAAGGAAAGAAAAAAGCAAGGAGAAGTATTGGAAACTGAAATAGTTTCTCTTTGAAAGCAAGTAAAAAATGGAAAAACTCTTCAAAACTACACCAACAGCTCCAAGGCATTGGAAGAAATCATCAACAATCAACGATAAAATAGTGACAAGACTGGTCTTGGTTACAAATAAAAATCTGAAAAGGAGCCAATTCCTTCTATGAAAACAAAAGAAGATGGATATGCAAAATCTAACAAGCAGGTAGACCTTCCAGCCAACTCAAGAGATCAGGACTCGAAGGAAGAACCATGGAAGACAATTCCTCGAAGAAGATTTCCTTCGAGGTATCAACCTATCTTCTATGGTCATTGTTATTCATGTGGAAGGTTTGGACATAGAGCTATAGAATGTCTCACGTATGTTTGGAATAAATACAATTTCTGGAGATATTTCAGAAATGGATATTATAGAACTCAACAAAATATTAATAGATTTGATCATTTGAGAGATCATGTCAAATGTTACAAGTGTAACAATTTTGGACACCTGGCTAAATATTGCAGACTTGGAATTTCCTCAAAGGAATTCTCGCAAAATCAGAATGAACAAATATGGAAAAATAAGATTGAAAAATGTGCTATCGCTCTCAAGGGTCAAAACAACATAAACGTTTGGTATGTTGATAGTGGTTGCTCAACTCATATGACTGGAGACAGGAATAAGTTCATATCCTTAAAGTAAAAGAAGGACGAAACATTGTCCTTTGGAAATCACGTGTCTTCAAACTTCATAGGAGTAGGTACAGTCACACTTGGAAGCAAGAATGCATTAGCGAAAGATGTGTTGTTGGTTGAAAATATGAATCAAAATCTATTCAGTGTTGGACAAATGTACGATAAAGGACACACGATGCTATTTAACTCAAAGAAATGTGAAATCATGAAAGGAAAGTTTGATAAAATTTGTGGCTACGAAAAGCAGAACTCCAAATGACATATATATTTTGGATGAGACACCTAAAGGGTGATTTTTGGTGAAAGAAGACAAAATTTGGTTATGGCACAAATGAATGGGACATATAAAATTCGACAATTTGGTCAGGATCAACAAGAAGGAAGCAGTAAGAGAAATGCCTAAAATTTTAAAACCCACAAATACGATATGTGAATCTTGTCGGCACGACAAGAAGACAAAATTTGATTTCAAGACAAAATAACACTTTGCATCACGTCCATTGGAATTAGTACATACTAATGTATGTGGTCCTATGAGAACAAAAGGTTTAGATGGAGAATTATATTTTATGCTAATGATAGATGATTACACCAGAATGACAACCATCAGCTTCTTAAAGAAAAATACCGAGTTATTCGAATGTTTTAAAATCTGCAAGGAATTGGTCGAAAATGAAACTAATTTTAAGATCAAATTTCTGAGATTAGATAATGGTGGAGAATTCACTTCCAAGGTATTTCAACAATACTGTGATGAAAATGGAATAAAAAGGCAATTCTCAATAGCCAGAACACCACAACAAAATGGAGTTTTTGAAAGAAAAAATAGAACCGTACAAGAAATGGCCAGAACAATGTTAAATGACTCAAAATTAGATGATAAATTATGGGTTCAAGCAATTGATACAGCTGTATTCATTATAAATATAGGTTTTCTAAGGAACAATTGTAACATGACTCCATACGAATTATGGAAAGGAAGACTAGCTAACGTCAAATACTTAAAAATATTTGGAAGCAAATGATACATCAAAAGAGAAGATAAAAAATTGGGCAAGTATGATTCTCGTGTCGATGAAGGTATTTTCATTGGTTATTCACACAAAAGGAAGGCTTATAGATGCTACAATCTGAGGCAAAAACAAATAGTGGAAAGCATAAATGTTATTTTTGATGAAGATTGTGTTACAAAGGATGACAATAAGATTTTCCCTTCAAGAAAATCTGAGGGATCTGAGGGAGAATCTGTTAAGGATGAAGAAGAAGCTCCAAAAAAAGACCAATCAAATAAGGAAACAACAGTCAACCAAGAGGAAATAAGAAATGATCAGCAGGATGTACAAGAAAATTCACCAAAAGATTTAAAAGAATGGTGTCAAAAGAATCATCTGTCAAATCAAATCATAGGCAACATAAATGAAGGAATTGGAACCAAAATAAGTCGAAAACTTTGTTCATCACAACAAGCCCACCTTGATTTTTTAGCAACTTTTGAGCCTATCAATTTTGAGGAAGCTAGTCAAGATGAACATTGGGTAGCAACTATGAATGAAGAATTGGATCACATTGAGAAGAACAATACTTGGGAATTGGTTCCATGACCAAAGGATAAAATTTTTATTGGAACTAAATGGGTCTTCAGAAACAATTTGAATGAGGATGGACAGGTTACCAGGAATAAGGTAAGATTAGTCTACAAAGGATATGCACAAGTTGAAGGAATTGATTTTGAAGAAAAATTTTCTCCCATTTCCAGAATGGAAGCTATCAGAATGTTTCTCACTTATGCATGCTTGAGAAAAATCAAGGTCAACTAAATGGATGTTAAGTCAGCCTTTTTAAATGGTGAATTGGAAGAAGAAGTTTACCGTTTGAACAACCCGAAGGTTTTCTGCTCTCTGAAAAGGAAGACTATGCCTGAAGATTAAAGACTGCACTATATGGTCTCAAGCAAGCTCCTAGAGCTTGGTATGCTCGTCTGGATGGATATATACATTAACAAGGATTCAAGAAAGGAAGCACCAAAAACAATCTCTATGTGAAAGTGGATCAAGATAACTTAACAATTATCGAGGTATATGCAAATGATATAATTTTTGGAAGCAATGATGATGGATTAAGTAAAAAAATTGCAACAAAGATGCAAAGTGAGTTTGAAATGTCTCTACTTGGCAAGCTGACATACTTTTTAGGGCTTCAGATATCTCAGTAGGATAAAGGAATATTTATATATTAAACCAAGTACATCAAGGAAATTCTTAAGAAATTCAAGATGGAAGATTGAAATCCTATCCTTACCCCAATGGTAACAAGTTACAAGTTAAGTTTAGATGATTCGTCAAAGGATGTGGACTAGAGGTTGTATATATCTATGAATAGCAGTCTTCTATATGTGATAGCTTCTCGGCCAGACGTAATGCAGGTAGTTATACAAGTAGCAAGATTCCAAGCAGCACCAAAAGAATCTCATATTATTGCCGTCAAAAGAATTCTTTGATATCGCAAGGGCACAACATAATATGGTTTATGGTATCCCAAAGGAAATAATCTAGTTATCCAAGCTTATACAAATGCAAATTGGGTAGGAAGTGTTGATGATTGAAAGAGTACCAGTGGAGCAACATTATATCTAGCTGGTTTCCTTGTTTCATGGTTAAGTAAAAAGCGGTCTTCAATCTCGTTATCCACAATAGAAGTAGAATATATCGTGGCAACAGCCTATTGCACGCAAGTTCTCTGGATGAACCAAACTTTGCAATATCTTCAAGTCAAGTTTGATGGGCCTATTCCCATCTTTTGTGATACACCAGTGCCATCAATATCTCTAAGAATCCGGTGATGCATTCCAAAACAAAGCACATTACGATCAAATATAATTTTGTTAGAGAGCAGGTCACTGAAAAGAATATCTAGCTTGAATATGTTGGCACAAAGGAACAAATTGCTGACATCTTTACCAAACCATTACCTCTTGAAGCATTTGAGTATCTTCGCCTAAAGCTTGGGATTATCCCAAGTTCTCATTAGACTCTTTCTCTTATCTAACTAAGTAAAAAAAAAGGGGGGAGTTGAGGTGTGTATAGGTCCACAGGATGATGTTTGTCAGGGTGAGTTACCCTTTGCCATTGATGACAAAGGGGGAGAGAATGCTGTATGGAAAATTATTTCCGAAGTACAATTGCAGAAGGGTATATGAGAAGATTGTTGAGCACCTGTTCATGGTTCTATATCAAATTATATTTGACAAATAAGCTCCTTGAATTTCCCATGAGATCAGGAAAGCAGTGATAGAGATAGCAGATTGGTTTGCCTCACCTCAGGGAACATACCTCATAGTGTTTGGTTCTCAAAATCCTCCACAATTTTTTCCGATGTATGTGACCAATAAGGTGGTCATGCAAGAGGTTGCTTATTATCTTAACATAGTTCTATCTCATTTGTTGCAAAAGAAGAAGAAACAAGTTACACTTTCCAACAAAATGCACATTAAGAAACATGTGGGCATGGATGATGCAACTCAAAATAGAGATATATTCTTGTGCAGAAAATATGTTGTCTAAATCTATAATCGTCTATTGAAAGGAAATTACCAATTTCACAAAAAAATATGAAATGATTGTGAATCTTTCGTATAAAGAACACCATGATGCCTTTTTCTTTTACCGAAATACAAATGGAGTTGAGGTCCCTTTTATAGTTGGGATACAAACGAAATGGATACTTGATACCATGGTGAAGTTATCTCATAACAACTTAAGAGCCATTGATTCAACATTCAATACAAATAAATATGGGGTGTGTTGCCAAGTATTGATTAATTACAATCATTTGAGTTGTAGCAATTTACTATGATTAATGACTTAAGTATGAATTTACATTTTTTTGAATATGAAAATATTATTTGTACACACTTGTATCTTTTGCTGAGAAACAAAGTGGGGTTCCAATTGCATGGGTGGTGACATCTCATAATAAAACACAAGATATTCACAATGGTTGGAACGATTCATGCATACTTATCAACTTTGTCCTCATTAGAAATTAAATGCCTTCATGGTTGATGATGCATTTGATGAAATCGATGCTTTGATGTAACTTATATATTCTTGTTTTACATTGTAATTTGTATTTATTCTAAAAATTTCACACTTAATATTAATTGAATCTAGTAAGAGAATCACAAGTTATGAAGTGATTTTGTGTGTTTGGCACGTACAAAGAGCATGGCTAAAAATGTGAAGCGATTAGCCAGTAGTTGAGAAAAAGTAAATGATATTTTTAGTGAGCTAGGGTCTATCATGAGAAATTATTCCAATGAAGCAGTAACCAATGAAACCAATTGATATTTTGGCACATTTTCAAATGAAGAGAAGTTTTTGGACTATTTCCACAAAAATTAGGTTGCTGGCGATAAGATCTGTAAGTTCACATACTCTTTTTTATATTTCCATTTTTGTGTTTTACAAAAAAAAGGTATCTTCACTAACTCATATTTTTTATATTTAGGAATGTGGGTAAACAGATGTTGAGATTTTCCTCATGTAAATCAACAACCAAACAATGTTGTGGAGTTATATCATAGTTACTTGAAGATAAACTTTCTGTCTGATCGAAGATAGAAATGTGCCTGTCCGATCGATTGGTTATTTTATATCCTACTAACAAACGTTGAACCTTGTTATTGATTCAATGAAAATTTGAAAACAAAATGATATTTAAACAATTACAAGAAAGAGAATCAACTTGAATCATTAATGGAAAAAGCCGGAAGAACTGCAGATGGTGATTTCATCCCTCATGGGTATATCTCACACTTATTGGGTGAGGAGTCAAAGTAATCATGATAAGTAACATCTTGTCACTTATCATCGTACAATTTTTTTAACTTGTGATTTCCCGTGGTCTGTTCGTGGAAAATTTTTCAAGAATGTTATAAAGGTAGAATGGTTGTGTTCCCCCTTAATGGAATCAAAATGGTTATAATATCAAGATACCTCACCCAATTCATTGAAATTCCATCTTGAGATAAGTATGGAGGCAATGAACCTTCATCCAAATGCTCGCACAACTGTTATTGCCGGTGATAATGTAGATCTAAATGTTGAAGAACTTCAACTTGCTAGAGAGGAGTTGTTTGGATACTTAGACTTGTTTCAAAACAATCCTCTTGCTACTTTAAGCAAGACGAAACAATTGATTCGTTTGGATAAAAAATGAAGAGTGATGCCAACAATATTCATATTATGGATTATGACTTCACACTTGGGTTGGGTGCTTTTCAATCATCTTTGAAGAGGGAGATTATTTTTCTTAGTCCTAAAGTGAAAATCAAAACAAGCAGACAAAGTGGTGGCTTGGAAATCGATTTAAATTTCCATGTATCTGAATATGAATCATTTCAGTTTCAACATCTCAATAAGTGAGGTCTTCCTCGCTCCAACCATGCATCCTTTATTGTCCCAGGTGTGATTCATAGAGTTATGAGATCAATATGTTTACATCAGATTATATGAACATCATCATTTCTTAACTCACTAGTGTGCAAACTTTTGAATGGGTACAACATTCCACTATTGTTCCTTCAACTCAAGGAGATAGATTGATGTAGTGTCATTCTAACTTTCATACCATCACATGTACATTTGATGGTACTCCCAATTGATGCAATCAATATTTTCATGTGTGTATTAATTCACATGTCAATATGTTTATGATGAGAATTGCGTTGTTGTATTATACATATAGGATATTTTCTATGGATGTTCCTCCCTTGGAACATGCTTCGCTGGTTGAGAATTTTCTAGTTGGTGATTTGTCAGGTATGTTGCGATAGTTTTTCTTTAATTTTATTTATTTATTTGTGTATTGGACATTATTAATATATTATTATTTTTTCACTATGTTTATACATGTAATCATAGTATGAGGAGAGAATGATCTTCTTCTACATTAAAAACATGCCCACAGGAGGGTTGCAACTCCAAAATTGCCCAATTTTCTACTGACATGGACCTCATCATCTTGAATGATCTATTACTATAAAGGAAAACCCCAATATCTAGTATTTTATAAATTTTAAAAATGTCTAAGTTGGTAACATGAATAAGAGAATGATTTTCTAACTTTTATAATTGATTCATGACAAGGATGCTCTAATTGTTTGACAAATGCTTTACTGTCACTAGGAAGTGCTTGTATGGCCACAGGAATATTACAACAAGATCATATTTGAGTCTATTTGATCTCATGCATGTTGCATGCCAATATCTACCCGAAATGGTTTAAGATCACTTCTTTCGGAAAGTAGAAAAAGGATAATTTTGAACATGGATACTATGAGGAAGAATTACTTAGGTTTACTTGATATGAAAACCAATCTGGAATGGAAAACTATTTTTGATGAAAGCAAGATTGAAGATTGATGTAATTACCACAAAGTACATAATTGGGAAGGAAGAACCTCCTACTTTGACTCCTATTTATTCTTAGGGAAGTATAAATGTAACAAACAAAAGAAGAGGTTGATGTAAGTATACATGTAAGATGAAATTTCACGAAAGTAAAGTAGTTGGGTTAAATTATAGAATTCTATTTTTTTTTATTTTCCAAATGCAAAATTATTTTGTTATCTCCATAGGTTGAATAGAAATATATTTTTTTTCCCAGGAAAAATCGTAATTTTATTAAAAGAAACAAAATTACATGTTGCATCAACAGGTAATAGGCTTGAACAACCAGCCAAGACTAGTGTTCATAAAAACAAGCAAGTAAAAACTAATATACAATGGGGAGAAAAACTATGTTTTTCTCCCTTTCTTTTTTTCCACCTTCCGCCAAACCCCTTATGATGACGTGGGGGAGACAAGTGCAAGTGCGAGCTGATTTTCAATTGTGGCTGCTCCAACTTCCTTGTCCGAGTCTGATGTTTCCGATGAATGTTGCCTTTTGTTCCCACTGCTGTCGGGTACAATTGGTTCCTCAGTGGGCGGGTCCTGTTGTGTTTGTAGATCAAATGGATCCAGTGTGTCTTTGGCTTGTGCATCTGGGACAACTGTTTTTTGGTCACTTTAATTGCTTATTAATTTAAACAATCAAGTGCTACATAAATTTTCAACCCAGGGAAGTCTGTTTATTTCAAAGGAAATCACACACTGTATATGCTCAATCTCAAAAGCAATGAAAATTTGTAGTAAAGATTACGCTAATCACACCTTGTTTCAAAAAAACTGAAGTTCTACTTGAGTTACAACAAAGACAATCCTTCTATTGCAGACAATCACCAAAAGAATCCTGGATTACATTAAAAAGATAATAATCTAGGAAAAGAAATCAATCTGCAGAAGAAAAGATCAATTATGCTATAACAGAGAACAGGACCCTATTCCCCAAGGAGGAATCTTCAGCACCTGTTTCTGATTACCACGCTTTCACAAACTCATTCTGTAAACAAGATTACCAATTCAAATAATCCAAAATTACTTAATAATGAATTGTATGAAGACAATGCAACAATTAATGGAAACAGAGTTTCAGCAATAGATAACAGAGTTCCAGTACTGCATAAAAGATTTCAGCAAACAGAGTTTAATAAGGCGTAAATGAAAAGAACAGTTAACACACTACGGAAATAAATGGGTGAATCTTGTGAGGAAGGTGGGCCCTTTCCTTCTCACAAGATTCCCTAGAAGAAGGAACTAAAATGAAATGCTCAGACCAAGATTTCATTCATCTGTCAAAAGTAACATATTACAAAGGATTCATGTCCTTCTTTGTAAGTCTCTTTTCAGAATAAACCTTCCATAGTCTATCCCCTAATGCTGATGTCTCCTCTTTTTAAAGAGGAGAAATCTATTACACAATTGGTTACATCATAGAATATCCTATTCTTAACCCGATCTGATCTTCTATACTAAAATAGAATATTCTGTTCTTCCATAGCAAAATGCTGTTACAATGGTTACAATGGTACTAGCTACAAGGTGCAATTGTTACAGCCAGTGTAACAGCTTCCTTACTTGTATTTTCTTGTTGCTGTCGTGCCTGAAATGCTGCTTCAGAATTGCAAATCACAGGCTGTTTCAGCAACGGGATTTTCATACTATGTTGATTGTTTCAGCAACGCGGTCTTTAGACATCCATGATGAATTAACTGTAGTCTTCAAACTGTCTCAGCAACTATATATTTTCGATTAATGATTAAATATGAAAGTAATGTAAAATTACATGTAAAACAAATTAAACATATAGTAAAGAGAAGAATGTTATATACCTTTGGAAGAATGGATGAAAGTGATAACATAGGCTTTAAATATGGACTGGAAAAGAGTGGAATGGTAGCAAAATGTATGGTCAAAAAGGTACATTATGGGGTCCTAACACTGTTGATTGATTGTTCCCCTCTGATGTGGGTGCATCGGCTTCTTCTTCTATCTCCTCTTCTGGTTCACATGGGGGATATTGCCATCCTTTGGGTGATTTTCTGGTCCTCTTATTTCTTCGGTTATCTCTCTTTGCTTCAGGACAGGTATTTTGTAGATGACCAGTCTGTCTACAGATTCTGCATCTAAAATCTGTGTTTTCATAATCTATATGTTGTAGCCATTTCTGTTGTTTGTGTGTCAGCTGTATGCATTCTGGTAATCCTTTGTTGAGGTCTACCTCAACACAGATACGTGCGAAGGTGAAGATTCTCTCCTCCAACCATTGTGTATCTGTTTTAATGTATCGCCCAAGCATATTCCCAATGCCTTGTAGGACGCTGTCATTCCAGAAATGTAGGGGGAGGTTATATAGCCTCATCCAAACTGGAATTCTAGAGGTGTTGGCATCAAAGTCCGGGAACCAAGGGGTGATGTAAAGTCCAGTAGATCCCCAAAACCATGGACCCTCCTGAGGATGTAGTCTTTGATTTCTGAGTGCTGGAATTTAACTATGAAGAAGCCTTTTGAATAGAGGTGTATTTCACATTCCGTAATCCAATTCTTAAATATCCATTTGAAGAGGTCCATTGGTTTGGGCCAGAAGCTATTGAAGTGGCATATAAGTGCTTGTGCCTGATATGTATTTCGATGTTCATCAATCTCAGGTAAGTCTATAGCCAGTTCAGGTGTGTGATTCAAATGTTCTACAATGTAGGGCCTGGGGGCATTACTCGATGGTTTTGTAGGGGCAGTCGGATTTTTCCCCTGCAGAATGTTCTTGAAGGAGGGTCTTGTATTGTGATCCTAATTAGAGGTACTGCCTCCCCCTGTTCCCCCAAAAATTTTAGTTTTTCTCTGATCCCCTGCTCCTCCTCTTTGCAGCCGGAGGTTGAGGATGATGGTAGCACCAGATGGTATATTGTATTCCTTTATGGATCTGTGGTTTTGTAGTACTCTGCCTTCATGAATCAATAACTTTAATGGTATAGGGTATCTCTGAGCTTGTGTAATGTGCATTTTAAGATCATACACCAACTTTGTATTGTCTGTCCATATAACCAGATTCCCCCCAACAGGTGTTTTAATAAAAAATTGAAAACGATTAAGATTTACCTGTGCTATGAAGCCTGTTGCGCTGTGTTCACCCGCCTGAGTCGATGCAGGTTCAAACCGCAATATAGATGACGGGTGAGTTTGTACAGAGGGGTACCATATATGTCGTGGTAGTTCGAGTGTGGATTGACCACAATCTATTCGACGCTGGACTTCTGTATAGGAATTGAGTGGTCGTATACAGCGTCGAGAGTAACCCCAAACCGGCCATGGAATGTAGCCCTGCAACTCCGTTAGTAAGTGACGGAAAAGTGGGTGGGGTAGACAACAGCCAATGAGTTTCAAGGATAGCCATGCCGGTCCATTCAAAGATGCCGAGATCCTTCCACGACATCCAGGTGCCACCGATCACCATAGCCGATTTCCCCTTTTCCTGGAGTTCCAAAGATGATTTCGCAGGGCCTCCAGCCACCAGTGAGGATGTGATGAAACAGTCCAGGAGGCACGAGTTTCATGGCCGCAGAGTGTCGATTGGTTTGGGCATCCGGCGCAGCAGGAAAATCGAACCAATGCAACCAGATATGGTCAGGAATGTGTAGGGGCGATGGCCGCAGCAACATACAAGTGATTCCTATTGGTATTCTGTGCAAAAGCTGTCGCCGCATAGTTGTAGGTCGCCCTAGCTCTGGAAACCCTAGCGCCACTCACCATTGTTCCTCTAGCCGAATCCCTTTTCGCAGAATAGCCCGGTTGAATAGAAATATCGTTTTAACTCCATGTTCATTAATGTTGATTAATGTTGTTATGTTGTTTTGGGTTTGCATCATTGTAGCATGAATCCTTTAGAGAGCAGTGCACATCTTCCAAAGGTCATGGGATGAACACATCTAATTTATAACAGTATATCATGGAGTTCCATCTGAGATCAATTTTGATTTGCATGCATAGCTATTGTGTTTTGAATTCATATTTGTTGAATGTTTAAGTTTTTTTTTTAAATTTTTCTTAGAAGTTTTTGCGTAATATCATTCCTGAGTCCCATTATTTTTTAAAGAAATATTTCTTCTTTTGGTTAAATAATGGCAATTGGGAGCCAAATTTACAAAAATATGAATGTTTTTATATATGACAAGTTTGGATTTTTTTAGGGAATCTTAATTTTTTTTTTTTAATCTTGTACATAAGAAACAAATTTAACCTTATACTCACAAGTTGTGTGAAAATTCACAGTTTAAAGAACTTGAAAATGGATTTCAAGTTGAAACACAAATAGCTAGTATATGTTATGTGTAAACAAAATCATTTCAAGTTTTTTAGAATCTCTTGAAATGCATGCAACATAGGTATTTTGAGTGTACCAAACTTTGTCAGTCCTATATCGGTTACTTTGTGGTTGTGTTGCTGTGAAATCGAGTTAGGCTTCATATCATAGAGAAAATTTGTATTAGGTCCAGTGGGTAAAATAAGTGATGAAATTAGCTAGGTCTAGCCTTATGCTAGTGATGGAGACATGAGGGAGATTGTTTTGGATATGGCTTTTTCCAAGCCTTTGTGGTTTCCTCTACACCTTTTATAGTCTACATGCTTCCTCTCAATCATTAGTGCTTGATAATATTATTTATTAGATGCCTTCTATTCTTTGCAAATATCCTCCTTTGCTGGTATGCCAATGAGGATCCTACTTCTCTTATTGTTATTGCACATCTCTGTGAAGGTATTTATGGGACTGGAGATGGTGGATCTTATATTGGACAAGTCCTTACAAATAAATTTGGGACTAATTAAAAATTTAATGGAATTAGGTGGAAGTATTTAGTGCAATGGATATGACTCCTATTTTGGATTCCTGTTCTTGACCAAATGCATTGGATAACTAAAGGTGCTCTAGTGCTATTGTTATTGGAAAATGTGTTTTCCAATGTTATGGTCAAACTCTTGGATTTGTATCAAGCCTTACTATCACAAACACTATTTTTGGTTTGGATATAAACAACTTATTCATGGATTCTTTATTGGTATAGACCTCAATATGCCTAAGAATATTGTACCCATTAATGTAACATTATTCTGGAACATTGGAGGCTCTAATCCCATTTTTATTTCTTGACAGTATGTAGTGACTAATTTTCTTTTAATGTACATCCCACTCTATGTGCTTGCATGTGTCTATACAAATTTATCTATTTAGACGATTCTGAGAAATATTGAACGAAGATCATTTTTATATACAACTTTATCTATTTAGAATATTCATAGAAATATTGCATAGAATGCATTCATGTTTGTTGAATTTTTAAGATATATTTTGATTAAGTAGAGGGATAAATCTATATGCACATCAAAGTTTAGTAGAATTTCCATTTATGCTAACTAGGATGCTAGAATGATGTCAATGCCTATATTTTTCACTAGTCAACACTCACTTGTGAAATTTAGAAATGGAATTTGTTATTTTCAATGGTGTTTTAAGCTACACGACATCTGCATATTTTTTAGTAGACACAATGGATAAATATTTAACATATAAAATCTAAATGGGTAAATGGATCATATTAGAGGAAATTTCAGCCTAAAAGTGCCCATGAAATTTTTACGTACATAATATGTAAACCAATCAAAATCCCGTAAATTTAAAAAGAGGTACATGTAAATATTTTGGAGGAAAATAAAAAAAAACTACTTTTTTAATTGTATTTTTGACTTATCTCCTTATAGGTTTACACTTGTTGCATGCAGAATTAAGTTCCACATCCAACGAGTACCCATTATGCATACTTTTGAGAAGACCCACATTGATAAAAATTCTAGATACATTAAAAAAATGTGTTGGATACATTTTTTTAATGTATCTTCAATTTTTATCAATGTGGGTCTTCTCAGAAGTGTGCATAATGGGTACTCGTTAGATGTGGAATTTAGTTCCGCATCCAACGAGTGTATACACTTGAAATTTGAGTAAACATATCAGGAGATAAGAAAAAAATACAATTAAAAAATTTGTTTTCTTCTTTTTCCTCCAAAATTCATCTCTTATTTTATTAGTTTCCTATTATTTTATTATTTTTCCTTTAACGGGCCACTTTTAGGCTGAAATTTCCTCTAATGACTACTTAAAAACTCCTTTTGATTTTTTGATATATATATTTTTTTATTCTAAATTTTATGAGAGGAAACAAAGTCAATTCTCTCTTCTAGTTCCCTAAAATTTTGTATCTAAAATATATATAAATTATATGTAAAGCACAACACCCAAAATTCCAAATTATAGAACTAAAGGCTTTCCAAGTTTGTGAAATTTTTGTTTAATAATGTTCAATGAAATGCTTGTTTAATAATATTCTATGAATGACTGAAACATGTTGCACTAGTAAATGGTTGCTACAAAAACATGAAGCAACAAAGTAGAGTGGGGTTTGTCTCAGTGGAGCGTGTTTTATATCAATTAATGTCAATAATTTTTTTGGTAAGAACATTTGCTACTAGATTCTTTGGATTAAAAAACTGAAGTCTAAAGTCTTTTTTGGCTCCCTTTTACCTTTAAATCCATTCGCTTGAATCTTTGAAAGATCGCCTTAATATTCATCTTTGTGTCTGTCTTTGCAAAAGCTATTTCTGAAGTACTTGATTTGTAAAAGCTAATGCTCAGAAACACTTGATTTGGTTCTAGATTTGATTTTTTATTGTATTCACCATTGCACTGTGTCAATTCCAAGTAAGAATCTAAATTATAACACCTACTTTTAAGATTATATACCTTTTTGCGCTTTTATCTTATTGCTATCTATGATGCCACCTACCTCAACTTGATTGTAAACTAACTGATCTAGGGTAAAATCTTGATACCCTTAACCAAGACCTTTTACTTCGGCTGATAAATTAGAATTGCATTTAATTAATACGTTAAAGAACATAAATGAATAAGTTTATTCCATAAATAAGAGGGACATAAATGAACACGATCAACAATCATAAGAACACGTTGTTTGATGACGAAGTTCGTCTAGGAGGGACTACATTTCCGGGCCTCGGTGTCAAGATGGTGTAGGCCACTGCATTATGTGCTGTAAGAAGAAGATGTACATGGATGTGTTTCCCTATAACATAAAAGGAAAAATTGCCCTCACGCAGGAGTGACTTGACTTATTTAAGAGATGTTCCACTGCGGAACTCTCATACATAAAGAAAGACTCCTATCAGTATGACCATAGCTGACATGTAATAAATAAGAGTATCCCAACCATCCTGGAAAACAAGGGATCTCAACAATACACATATGAAAGCGAGTATCCCACCAATGTGGCATAAAAGGGATCTCATATGTGACACAAATCCAACTCACAACTCATGTATCAACCGGGATCTGCAAGACATAATGAATATCAAAGAGAAAGAAATGAAGAAGTACATGGAATCCACATCATATACCTCATGTTGACATCTACTGAAGGCTGAGCTGCTCTAGGCTGAATCTGAAAACACCATCAATCTTGTGGCATCAAAAAGGTGAAAATGATTGCTCACATGCGAAAATCTGACACCTGCATAACCCACTTCCAAAAGTGGCTAAAAATTTGAAAACTCAGATGCAGAAAATAAGCACGCCATCAGACTCGTGGCGTCGAGTAGTGTAGAAACGACATAAATTTTTTCCCATTTAGACAAAGTCAAAATTTCGCCCTCCTGAAAGTTGAGCTCAATCAAGGTTCCGCCTGCCTCTTTCTGGGCTCATGGTTCCACATGACCTGCAATAAAAAATCATAAAATCTGAAATCCGTGCACACACTCCGCTACTCCATGGCCTGGGCACAGTTGTGAAAATATGAGTTTATATGTAAAACGCTTGACAGATTTTCCAAAGAAATCGTTTGGCTGAGTTGGTTTCAGATTCAAAGTTGGAGGGAGGAGATCATGTGGTCAAATCCCGACCCCTCTAAATTAAGGCAGACTTTGTTATTTATTGGAACCATATTTAAATTTAAACTCCCGCATTTTGTTTAAGTGTCAGGGAGAGAGGAGAGGTTGGGAGTCGGGTCCGCATTGGGCGGCCTGCCCCATATCCTATCGACTTCGTTGGTTTTTGTTTATACATTGGGCCGCCCATGGAGTGGGCCGGCCTTTGAGGTTGGGTGGGTTCGATTCCCGCCGGCCCCTATATGGTATGGCTCCATTGGCAGGGGCCCCCCAAAAATTTAATATGGTTTGGTTTTGGGAGTGGCGGGGATCACTGCCCCACCCCCTTTTTTTTATACTTTTTTTTTTTTGTTTTAAAAACAAATTATGCGTTTTGAAAAATTTGGTTTTAGATCGAAGGAGGAATTTTAACCAGGTGAAAATTTGGCCCGAAATCTGGCCTGAGTGTGCCGGAATCCGGTGGCCGGGGTTGGTCCAAATTGCGTTCTCCTTAAGGCTGCCCAGTCACCAAGTCAACTTGGAACTTTGACCACTCCTAACTCCTTCATACAGACTCGGAATTGAATGCCATCTGCACCGTTGGAATAAAAAAGACGAGATCTACAACATGAACCTAGTTCAAGAGATTTTTGAACACTTTGATTTTTGAGCCTTTTACTCAAGCCACTTGTACTTGTACTTGTTTAATCCACCTGGATCATTCCTCCCCACTAAGGAGCTTTTGGTCCTCCAAAAGCATCAAGCTTGACCTACAAATTTCATTAAAAGGCACATCCCCACATGACTCCTTCACCTGGAGTACTTCGGAATCAAGATGCAAAGCCATCATGTACAACTGTTACAATGCGATGCCTGAAAAGGCACATCCCTTGAAGACTCATTCACCTCTCGTACTTCAGAATCAAGATGCAAAGCCATCATCTACAACTGCTGCTATGCGATGTCTGAAAAGGCACATCCGTTGAAGACTCCTTCACATCTCGTACTTCGGAATCAAGATGAAAATCCATCATCTACAACTGCTGCAATGTGATGTCTGAAAATGCACATCCCTTGAAGACTCCTTCACCTCTAATAATTCGGAACCAAGATGTAAAGCCATCATCTACAACTACTGCAATGCGATGTCTGACAAGGCACATCCCTTGAAGACTCCTTCACCTCTCGTACTTCAAAATCAAGATGCAAAGCCAACACCTGCAACTGCTGAAATGCAAATGTATGAAAAGGCACATCCTTTGAAGACTCCTTCACCTCACGTACTTCTGAATCAAGATGCAAAGCCAACACCTGCAACTTCGGAAATGCAAATGTTTGAAAAGGCACATCTCTTGAAGATTCCTTTATCTGTTGTATTTCGGAATCAGAATGCCAAAACCTGCCTAAAGCTACAACGAACATTACATTCTCAATGTGACTAACAATGACCCAAATATTTCCATACTTGCCATGAGTTTATAACATGTACTCGGTGGTCAATCTTACAGCAAAATGGAAATCATACCTCAACAAAATTACAAGACCAGACCTCATTGTCGCATTTCGAAGTGATGGAAAAACTCCTCATCACTTTTACATGAAAGAAATGCATTAGACGACTCATAGAACATGAACAAAACATAATCGTCGCATCTCGAAGTGATGGAAACACATCATCACTTTTACATGAAAGAGGTACAACACACGACTTATAAAACAAGGCCAAAAAAAAAAATCATGGTTGCTTAAATGAGTGATGGAAACACATCATCACTTTCATAATAAAAATGCGACAAATGATTTGCAAATATGGCTATGACAATCTTAACATCTCTAGAAAAAAAAAATCTAGAAGAACCACTTCTCATTTATTAAAACAAGTGGATCATTTCCATGAGGTGAACTTTCTTGTCGATCAGCTCTTTCGATTGGTGTATGCACGGGCGCTTTGGCTTTACGGCGCTGCTCTGGATGAAGTTTCTAGCATGTGGCTCTTTGGTGGCCACTTCAGTTGCAATGGGTGAAAAATTTCTTTTTCCTCCAAACCTGCTTAACTGATTTCTTTTCCTGTTGGGGAGAAGGATTTTCATGCCTCTTCCTCCTTTGTGCTGCCATCCTCTTCCAGCACTCAGAAATCACATGGTTATTTAAACCACAAAATAAACAAGTTTTATGATACCATATTTTACGACCGTGGTTATCAACATTCTTATAATTAAAACACACTCTAGAATAATGAGACTTAGTATACCTTCTAGGGTGGTCTCTGGTGCGATCATGATGATGGGAGCTCGCCTCAGTTCCTTCACTGCAATGTGCATTGCCATGGAATGATGGTGAAGTTTCCCCATCATTCCTCTTCCTTTGAGAGTTCATCATTATTTTTTTGCCGTTGATGTCCTTCGAACATCCTTTGTCAATGTACCCCAAACCTGCATAATGAGGTCGTTGCACAACCTCCAATGGTTTGGTTATGCCTTGGCCACGAATGCCAAGTCCTCCTCCTCTGTACCCCATTTTGGTGAGGAGTCTCATTCTGGTACCTGCAATGGGTATCTCCATACTTCCAACTGAAATTATATCATGTGAAGAAACTGAAGAAAAATCAACACTTTTTACCTTAGGTGTTGATTGCGAAACAGATGAAGAAAGTTGTTGTAAGCCTTCGTTACGCTTCACTTCCATCAATGCCTCTGACATGGCTTGTAGCTGAAGCTGCAATTGTTGTGTCTCCTCCTTTTCTTTCTGTAGGAATGCTTTTAAGCAATCACGATCTCTCTGAAGAGTTTCGTTGTTGCGTTTCAAATCTTCCCACGCCTCTGTCGTGGCTTGCAACTGAAGATGCAACTGCTGCTTCTCCTCCTTCTCTTCATGTAGGAACGCCTTCAAGGCATCATGATCTGCTTGCAAAATTTCATTGTTGTGCTTCCAATCTTCCCACGCTTCTGTTGTGGCTTGCAAATGAAGCTGCAACTGTTGTTTGTCCTCCTTCTCTTTGTGTAGGAGGGTCTTCAATTCTTCGTTCTCCGCTGCTTGTTTTTCGTAAGCCTCATACAATATGTCCACTTTCTCGGACACCCTGAGCATGGTTTCATACTTCCTTGACATTCTCCATGGCTCAACTCAATGAACGTTCAATGTTCACGCTTGCAATCCAATCAACAAGAAGACCTGCTTTGATACCACTTGATCCAGGGTAAAATCTTGAAACCCTTAACCAAGACCTTTTACTTCGGCTGATAAATTAGAATTTCATTTAATTAAGACGTTAAAGTACATAAATGAATAATTTTATGCTGTAAATAAAAGGAACATAAATGAACAAGATCAAAAATCATAAGAACACGTCGTTTGATGACGGAGTTCGTCCAGGAGGGACTACATCTCTGGGCCTCGGTGTCAAGATGGTGTAGGCCGTTGCATTATGTGCTATAAGAAGAAGATGTACATGGATGCGTTTCCCTATGACATACAAGGAAAAATTTCCCTCACGCAGGAGTGGCTTGACTTCTTTAAGAGATGTTCCACTGCGGAACTCTCATACATAAAGAAAGACTCCTATCAGTATGACCATAATTGACATGTAATAAATAAGAGTATCCCGCCCATCCTGGAAAATAATGGATCTCAACAATACACATATGAAAGCAAGTATCCCACCAATGTGGCATAAAAGAGATCTCATATGTGACACAAATCCATAATTGAAAGTACATTAATACCAACACAAGGCAAGATCCCACAACTCATGTATCAACCGAGATCTGCAAGACATAATGCATCTCAAAGAGAAAGAAATGAAGAAGTAAATGGAATCCACATCATATACCTCATGCTGAAATCTACTCAAGGCTGAGATGCTTTGCGGATGAATCTGAAAACACCATCAATCTTGTGGCGTCGAAAAAGGTGAAAACGACTGCTCACATGCAGAAATCTGACACCTGCATAACCCACTTCCAAAAGTGGTTGAAAAATTGAAAACTCAGATGTAGAAACTAAGCATGCCATCAGACTCGTGGCGTTGAGTAGTGCAGAAAGGACATAAAATTTTTCCCATTTAGACAAAGTCAAAATTTTGCCCTCCTAAAAGTTGAGCTCAGTCAAGGTTCAACCTGCCTCTTTTTGGGCTCATGGTTCCACATCACCTGCAATAAAATAATCATAAAATCTCGAAATATGTGTGCGCACTCCGCTGCTCCATGGCCTGTGCGTAGTTGTGAAAAGCTGAGTTTATATGTAAAACTCTTGTCAGATTTTCCAAAGAAATCGTTTGGCTGAGTTGGTTTCAGATTCGAAGTTGGAGGCAGGAGGTCGGGTGGTCAAATCCCGACCCCTCCAAATTAAGGTGGACTTTGTTGTTTGTTGGAACCATATTTAAATTTAAACTCCTGCATTTTTTTTAAGTGTCATGGCAAGAGGGGAGGTTGGGGGTTAGGTCTGCATTAGGTGGCCCACCCCATATCCTGTCGTCTCCGTTTTTTTTTGTTTATACATTGGGCCGCCCATGGAGCGGGCTGGCCTTTGAGGCCGGGAGGGTTTGAGTCCCACTAGCCCCTATATGGTATGGATCCATTGGCGGGGGCGGTGGGGTTGACAGCCTGCCCCTCTAAAAATTTAATGTGGTTTGGTTTTGGGGGTGGCGGGGATCACGACCCCACCCCCTTTTTTTTATACATTTTTTTTGTTTTAAAAACGAATTATGCGTCTTGAAAAATTTGGTTTTAGACCGAAGGAGCACTTTTAACCAGGCAAAAATTTCGCCCGGAATCTGGCCTGAGTGTGCCGGAATCCGGTGGTTGGGTTTGGTCCAAATTGTGTCCTCCTTAAGGCTGCCCAGTCACCAACTCAACTTGGAACTTTGACCGCTCCTAACTCCTTCATACAGCCTTAGAATTGAGTGCCGTTTGCGCTGTTGGAATCAGAAAGATGAGATCTACAACATGAACCTAGTTTGAGAGATTTTTGAACACTTTGATTTTTGAGCCTTTTACTCAGGCCACTTGTACTTGTACTTGTTTAATCCACCTGGAGCACTAACCATTCACATAATTCCCTATCTTTAAGTTAGAAAATTTTAAACAAAAAATTCACATAATACCCTCTCCTTAAGTCGTAAGAGGCCAACTCTAACTCTCTCTACCCTCTCTATGAAGAGGTGCTAACAATTGGAAGATTCTAAACAAATCATCCACATAATAACTTCCTATCTTCAAGTTGGAAGACATACCATATCCAAATTTAAATTTTAAATTAGAAGCTCATGCCTTCCATTTCTTTTCTCATCACCCTTTTCTACAATATTAGTTATGTTGCTTTCATCCATGTTCTTTTTCATCTTCATGATTTGCAATACAAGTTAATTGCTAGTTGAATATTAATCCACGTTTTTACTCATGTATGGGTTCTAAACAAACCAGTCACATATTAACAAGGAATATTTTAAGCTCGTTGATAGTTCTATTTCATTATAAGACTCTTTAGCATACATTGTTAGAATTGTTTAAATTTTATTACACCAACAACATATTTTTTCAATCACAAATGGGCCAGTTTGAAAACTCTATCAGTTATATTATGACTAGCATTGTGCACTTGAGGAATATGATGTAAATGTTTTTATGTTGGTGATTCTTTCTCAATAATGTGATGTGACATTAGTTTATCCTTTTATATATTTTTTAGTTTCTTGCTATTTGTCAAGTCTTTCCCAAGTCTGTTCCCAGGCCTTCCCGAGTCAGCCAATGATATGCCATCTGAATATTTGCCGAGTATGGGTCATGCAACATTGATTTGTAATTTTTAAGAAGTTTGTGGGAAGGAGGGCTTTAAGTTGTTTGTGCCCATTATGGAAGTGGACACAAATAGGTTAAAAACCTTAAATTTTTTGAAAAAATAATATTAGGAAAAATAACCTAAATAAATAGCCCCAAAAACAGTAAAAAACCCTACAAGCAGATGTTATAACCCTCTTAATTGTTAATAGCAGCGAAGAAATGACAAAATAAGTGTAGAGGTATGTCTTAGACCCAAAACAACATTATAAGTTGTTGCCATGAATCTTGCTGAGTAAAAACTTGCAATATGTTGTTGTTATGATAGCCCAATTGTGTTGGTGGATGCCCTAGATGTGATGATGCATGGACTAGATGGGTTGGTGTGTCCTTTGGTTGTTTATCGTTTGCATTTGTTGTGGGAGAGAAGAAATTCAAAGAAGGTAAATGTGGTATTAACATTTGGTTTATTGTAAACATAGCAAGGAGAGAAGTCAGAGGCAAGTTATGAGTAGTTTAAAAGCAATTTCTATATTTTCCATATAGAAGATATTTGCAAAGACCTTATCCAAATATTTTTTATTACCAATTCCAAACATCTATGTGGATATTATAATTTTTTGAAGTTTTGAATACTAATTATTTTTTTATCTTGATGGAAAAGAACCATATAATGAGAAATGTCATAAACCTCAAGATGCAAACTCAAGAAGCCTTGCGAGGCTCCATGTAGACATATTAATGCCCTCCAAGGAGTATCATAAATATATTTTTAGTGTTGCTTCAACATTTACATATTTTTAGTTGATAGGATAGCTTAAAATTCAATCCCAAACTAATATTGGTATTAAAAAATACCACCATATGAGTCAAGGAAGTTGGAACTTTGATTATGAAGAATGTTTATAAAAATTGACAAAATAAAAAAATGGGATACATTACAGGAAATTTCAGCCTAAAATAGCCTCCTAAGGAAAAATCAAGAAATTAATAAAAAATTCAATGTAGATATTTTTTTTTAAACTAATTTACTTTTATCTATGTTCCATAATATTTATTAGCACGAGATTTATTTTTTTTATATATATATATATATATATATATATATATATATATATATATATATATATATATATATATATATATATATATATATATATATATATATATATATATATATATATATATATATGTATAACTACATTTTTTGTGTTTTTTTAACGACATTTTCTACTGAAGTCACAATTTTTCAATAAATACATTTTTTTTCCAGAATCCAGTTATTTATCATTTATGGAATATTTTTTTTAAACATTTAAACTATTTTACATTTAATTATATTTAACTATTTAACTATTTTATATTTAACTATATATCTATATTTTTGGTCGGAATCCAGTAACTTATCAACCTGATCTTGTCCTCCCCTTTATCGAATTGTATTTGTCTTTCTTGTATGGTGTTGGCGAAGGTGTTCTAGTCGAAGCCATTGGGAAAAGGTTCCCATTCTTTGTCCTCCAACCAGTCTCTCCACCTGTCATTATCGATGTTGGGCTTACAGTAATGAGCCACCTTGTGTTTATCTTTTCCTTGCATGACAATACAAAGCAAATCAAACTTGTCCCTGCATAAGTTTGGTAATTGTTGCTAGGCATATTCCCATAAGAGGGCCTTTTCACCATTACTAATCTCCCGGAAGCTTTGCTTGTGAATTATATATTTGTTCTCCCAAGCTTGATTCCAGATAGTAGATCCCTTTATGTTACCTGTAAGCCTGATAATGTCATCATATGAGTGGTTAGGTGCATATTTTTTCCTCCAGATGATTCCCCATGGTGTTTGCAAGTTGTCTAGCTAGCACCACCTGTTTTTTCTCCAAGGGATTTCCCAAGAATATCCAGGTCCCTCAGACCCAACCCTCCAACAATTTTAGGCTTGTAAACATTCTCCCAGGCAATCAAAGTCCATTTTTTCTTAATATATGAGCCCCTCCATAGAAAGTTCCTTTGAATACATCGGATTGAATTTATAATGGATTTGAGGGATGCTAAAGATGAAAAGAGATATGTAGGCATAGCCCACAACAAAAATTTTACCAAGACCAATCTACATGCCAAGTTGAGAGATCTAAAGGTCCAATTGGAGAGTCTTTTGCGAAGTTTGTTGAGGAGGTCCTCCCAGTTGGATTTTTTGAAAGATTTATCTATGAGTGGGAATCGCAGATATCTGGAGGGGAGAGAGAATTTTTGGAATCTTGGGGTTCTGGTGATGTTCCTATGGATGGCCACTAGAGTGTTAAAGAAGAATAAGTTGGATTTTTCAAGGTTGATGGAAGTGCCTGAGGCTTCTGAAAAACAATTTAGAATTTCTTTGAATTTAGAAGCTTCCTTGATTGTGGGGATTCCCATTAAAAGAGTATGATCCACAAATTGATGGTGGGTCAAGGATGGGCCATTGTTATGAATCTCGAGGCCAACAAGAGTGCTATTAACGTTAGATGTCCTTAGGGTTCTGATAAGGCCTTCTTCCATGAAGAAGAAGAGGAAGAGAGACAGGGGGTCTTCCTGTCTTATGCCTTTGGAGGGGAAAACAAGCTTGGAGGGAGAGCCATTGATAAGGATGGAGAAGAAAGCTCCAAAAACCATGGCCATGATCCATTTTATACAATCTTGACTGAAGCCAAAATATTTTAAGACCTCCTACATATATTCCCAGCTTAGTTTATCAAAGGCCTTCGACATATCAAGTCTCATAATCATGCCATGATTCTTTTGTGTTTTGAGAGAGTGAATTAATTCACGGGATAAGGTAATGTCCATAATATATCGATCCTTCACACAAGAATATTGTTTCAAAGTTATTAGGAGGGGTAGGACCATTTTGATTATGTTGGCTAGGACCTTAGAGATGATTTTTTTACTACAGAGGGAAATGGATCTGAAGTGATCCAGAGAGTCAACACTGTCTACTTTGGGAATAAGCGCGAGGAAGGTGGCATTGAGAGATTTTAAGATTGTTTTATTGATTCTGGAATCAATCTTGGGAGAAAAAAGAAAGGCCATAAGGTTTAAAAAAAAATAAATTGTGAATCCATCCGGGTTGGGGGATTTCCCGTTGGGCATTGACATAAAATTCTCCACAACCTCCTATATTGAGACTTCCCTTAAGAGAATTTTGTTATGGTATTGATTGAGGATCGCAGGGATGTTTCCAATAATTTGCCTGATTTCTCGGAGTCTATCAACCCTGGGATCTTCTAGGATTTTTTTGTAGTAGTCATTTAGCTCTGTCGTTATGTCCTTATGGGCATGGACAATGTTTCCATCAATGGTTTTGAGGCCAATTCTTCTGGTATGTTTCCTGTGTTGAATCATTGAGTGATGAAAGAAGGATGAATTTCATTCAACACATTTGAGCCATCAAATTCGAGACTTCTTCTGTTAAATTTTTCCTCATGTAAGAAACTGTCTTCCCATTTGTTGTGGAGGCTCATTTTCTCCTGGTTTTTTGGGCCAGTAATGCCACTGCGGATGATTTTTTCTTGGATACCTTCCATTTTTTGTTCTAGATCTTTTTTGTCTTTGAATATGTTTCCAAATACCTTGTTATTCCAGAATTTGATTTTATATTTAATGTGCCTAAACTTTTGCTAGAATTGGTGCATTCTTATGCCTGCTTGGGATGGTGAGCCTTCCCACCAATATTTCATGTTTGAAATGAAGTCTGGGTCCTCAAGCCAGTATTGAAGGTTGAAATTAGGTTCGGTCTTAATATTTTATATTTATTGTACTTATCAAAATAATTAAAAAAAATAATTATATTATCATTTGAAATTTATTTTATTATTAAATGAAATATTAAAGCACGAGTTTCATGCTTGGGTCATATTTAGTATAAGGTCCCAATTATGGACTTCTAGGTTCGTCATTAAAGATTTATATTGACCCTTCTTGGGCTTTGGAATCATGCAATTATGTTTGTTTTTGAGTAAAAAATGGTTTAGTAGCCCTCAACATCAAGTTGGCCTCAAAGGGAGGAATTCAAACCCATCTGAAGGCTATAAAAGCAAGGAGATCGAATTCATTTTCTCACTCTCTTCTCAAGCAAGTTCAATATTCACTGCATCAAGGGAAAAAGTGCAAAGTTGAAGGAAGAGGCAGCAAGAAGTGTGGGTTGGGTCTATAAGCAAGAGGAAGAGAAAATCAAAGTTTTGGTGAAGGAATCTCTCTATTTCATGATCTCTCGTGGGAGATCGATGTATCCAAAGTTTTGATGCTTCTACTGCTGAAAAAATATGCGAAGATGATAGAGGACTGGATGTTGTTTTTGTTAGGTCAAAGATCTGGAAGGTTGACTTGGTGTGGAGGGAAAGTTTGGCTCATATCTAGGGTAAAGAGTCTCAAATAATACTATTGAAAGGAAGAATTATCTTGACTAGGTTTTCCCCTTGAGGGGGGTTTTGCCCTAGCATAGTGCCTATATCTTGTGTCTCTTGTTTTGATCTTCATAAACATATAATATGGAAATTTATTGATGAAATATAAGATAATAAAGAAGTAAAACAAGCCAACACATTCACAATTAATTATCAAGATCGAAGATTCAAACCCTAATATAATTGCATTGATTCTTCAACATGGTTTCAAAGCTAAGGTTAGGAAGGATTTAATATCACTTTGTTGGCATGGATTCTCCCTCATTGATGGACTACATAAGGATGGGTATCAACTCTACTAGGAGATGGATCAAGAATCTCTTCCACTACCTATTCACAAAAGTCAAAGTTCAACGACTTTTGGCTGTCCTTACATGATCTCTCCATGATGACAATGCATGGATTATTGATAGTGGAGCATTAAGGCACAGGACTGGAGAAAGTAAAAAAATACATAGACTATTAATAGAACCATACTCTTATGTAGTGGAATTGGGTGTCATCAAAAGCTATGTTGTGAAAGGTCTGGGATCAACATCGTTGGAATTAGAAAGTGGATCGAAGATGCACCTCAACAACATACTATATGTTATAGGTTTGAAAAAGAGTTTTATTTCTATTTATTGTTTATAAGATAAAGGAGAAAGAACTGATTTTTTTGATGGAAAAGTATTGGTATGGGGTAGAGAATCTAGCATTAACAAAACTAGAGTTATTGGAGTTTGTGAAGGAAGTTTATACAAGGTTACTAATCCATCTCCTCAAGCTTTAGTTCATATGGAAATTAGCCCTATTGGGCTATGGCATAGAAGATATGGTCATATACACTACAAGCTCATTCCCTCTCTTAGCCAATTGGTTAATGGAATCCCCAATATAAAGTAAGATCATGAAGGTGTATGAAAGGGATGCTCTTTGGGAAAGCATACAAGAAAACCATTTCCAATTAGTGAATCTAGGGCTAAATAAATTTTGGATCTTATTCACTCTAATGTATGTGGGCCCATGTCTGATAAATCTCTTGGAAGTCATCTCTATTATGTGACTTTCATATATGATCATTCTAGAAATACATGGATCTATCTTCTCAAGAATAAGGATGAAATATTTGATAAATTCAACAAATTTTGAGCTAAAGTGGAAAACCTCACCGAAAGAAATATAAAGACTCTTAGATCCGACAATGGTGGGGAATAAACTTCCAAGGAACTAATTGAATATTTCAAGGAAGAAAGAATTAAGAGGGAACTCATTGTTCCCTACTATCCCGAAAAAAATGGAGTTGTTGAAAGAAAGAATAAGTCTACCAAAAAATGCATCAAGACAATGCTACTTGATCAAGACCTACCAAAATTATTATGGGGGAAGCATCCATGACAACCATGTACATACAAAATATAAGTCCCCATAGAAGTCTCAAAAACATAACTCTCGAAGAAGTGTTTACAAGAAAGGAGCCGAGTGTGGATCACCTCTGAATCTTTGGAAGCCCTGCATACATCCATGTTCCAAAGGATAGATGAAAGCTGTTGGATTCTACAAGTATCAAAGGAATATTCACTGGATATAGTATCTCCTCAAAAGCATACAGAATATACATCAAATAAATAAGGAAAATCGAAGTAAGCAGAGATGTCATATATTAGGAGAGCCAAGCCTACAAGAAGTCCAAAGATATTCCCATAGATTCTGATGGCGAAGAATCTACCATATTTGAAGAAGAAGAAATACATCATGAAGATCCTACTACAAGTCAAGAAGAAGGACCAAGTGAGCCTATTTAACCTCTGGTCATCTCGACCATAAGGAAAAGGCCAAATTGATTAAAATCTACTCTACAATATGCCGAAGGACATGAAGCTCCCATAGGAACCTTCAAGGAAAGTAAAAGACCGAAAAGATACTCTGGCTATGCTGCATACATGAAAAAGCTCATTCAAGCTAAACCATCTACATTTGAAGAAGCTATTCAACATGATGTTTGGAAGAAGGCAATGCAAGAAGAATACCATTCTATTATGAAGAATGGTATTTGGGAAATCATTCCTAAACCTAGTGACAAGTCAGTTGTCACATCCAAATGGATCTACAAAATCAAACATGTTGTTGATGGACACATAGGCAAGTACAAACCAAGGTTCGTTGCAAGGGGCTTCACTCAAAAGGAAGAAATAGATTATGCAGAAACCTTTGCACCTACAACAAGTTATACTACCATTAGATCTTTGGTTTCATTGGCTTCTACAATGGGTTGGAATATCCATCAAATGGATGTGAAAACCAAATTTCTAAATGGGACCATTGATGAGGAAGTATACATCGAACAACCCAAAGGTTTCAAAGTAAATATCAAGGACTGTCACGTCTACAAACTCAATAAAGACCTATATGGCTTGAAGCAAGCTCCTAGGGCATGGTACACAAGAATGGATGCATATCTGCTAAGAAATGGGTTTGTGAAGGGTACTATTGATCCAAACATCTACATCAAGGTCGTGAATAATGAGCTCGTCATTATTATACTATATGTGGATGATCTATTCATCATAGGTGTGGAGCATAGAATTGAATAATTCAAGAAGATTTTGGCAGCCAAATTTGAAATGAAGAATCTAGGACTTATGAATTACTACTTGGGTATCGAAGTATGGTAGAAACTTGGGGCAAGGAAAATACATCATCAAGATATTTTATAAATTTGAGATGATGGAATCCAATCCCATGACTACTCCTATGATCACAAATTTTAATAAGTTACAAGTTTCTAACTCAAGTCTTGTGGATCCTACCTCCTATCGATAGTTAGCGGGCTCCCTAATGTATCTCGTAAACACTATGACAGATATATGATTTGTAGTGAAAATCCTTAGTCAATTTCAGTAGCTTCTAAACATATATTAAGATAGCTTCGTGGTACTATAAATCATTTCCTAAAATATAAGAGTGAGGAAGTAAACCTAATTGGCTTCTCTAATTCTGATTGGGGTGGGAGCGAGTCCGATGGAATAAGTACTACTGATGGATGATTCGGCCTGGGGTATGCTATGGTATCATGGATGAGTAGAAAGCAAGGACCCATTGTCGTAAGTAGTGCCGAATCTGAATATGTAGTTGAATGTGAAGTAGGAAAGGAGGCTGTATCGTTAAGGAAGCTTCTAACAAACTTGTTCAAAAGTCCTGTAAGTCATACTATAATCAACTGTTATAATCAAAGCTGCATCAAGATGTTTGGAGATCTCGTGTTTCATTCAAGGATGAAACACATCAAAAATAAGTTCCATTTCATTAAGAACTTATTTCAAGATGGGGTCATAAAGCTGGAGTATGTCTCGATAGATGAATAGGTGGTAGACATACTGACGGAGACTCTTCATAAAAAAAGCTTGAATATTTAAGAGACAAGCTTGGTCTGGTAAATATTTCTAATTGTATTAATATTAATGAATTGGAAGGGATACGTTGAGGCTTTGTGAGTGAAGCATTGCCTGGAAAGACATCAGACCAACACTTTATGATGATTTCTGGTAGAGAGGGTGACATCGAGTGGATGTGCATCTAGTTCCGTAGGTTAGTGGTTAGTACGCCTGATGGTACCTATAGAGGTTGAAAGCTTCAGTCCACCTTAGTCCCAAGTGGATAGATTGCCTTGGTAAGGAATATAGTCCATGGAATTGCGGTGCCTAAACTATTGAGTGACCAAATGGATATATTTCCCTGGTCAAGAATCTAGTCCATGGCATTGCAGTGCCTACAAATTCTTCATAGTTTCATATAGTTTGAGATCTTCCCGTTGTATATTATGAATACTTCCCTAGTTAAGAGGGAGTGTTGAAGATTGTAACTAGGTCTGCTCTTCATAATTTATTTTTATTGTACTTATCAAAATAATTAAAGAAAACAAATTTATATTATCATTTGACATTTATTTTATTATTAAATGACTTATTAAAGCATGGGTCTCATGCTTGTTTCATATTTAGTATAAGGTCCCAGTTTTGGACTTCTAGGTTAGTCTTTACAGATTTATATGGACCCTTCTTGGGATTTTGAATCATGTAATTAGGCTTGTTTTTTAGTAAAAAATGGTTTAAAAGCACTGCACTTCAAGTCGGCCTTAAGGAGATAAATTCAGCCTCAAAGGGAGGAATTCAAACCCATCTGAAGGCTATACAAGCAAGGAGATCGAAATAATTTTCTCACTCACTTCTCAAGCAAGTTTGATATTCATTGCATCAAGGGAAAAAGTGCGAAGTCGATGGAAGAGGTAGAAATAAGTGCGAGTTGGGTCTAGAATAAAGAGGAAGAGAAACCAAAGTTTTGGTGAAGGAATCTCTTTTTTTTGTGCTATATCTTGGGATATTGAAATCTCCAATGTTTTGATGCTGTTACTGCTGCTGCTGCAAAAATCTGCGAAGCTGCTAGAGGACTGTATGTTGCTGTTGTTAGGTCGAAAATATGGAAGGATGACTTGGTGTGGATGGAAATTTTGGCTCATGTCTAGGGTAAAGAGTCTCAAAGAATACTATTAAAAGGAAGAATTATCTTTCTTGGGTTTTCCCCTCGAGGGGGGTTTTTCCCTAACATAATTCCTATATCTCGCGTCTCTTGTTTTGATCTTAAAATAATCATAATATGGTAATTTCTTGATGACATATAAGATAATAAAGAAGTAAAAGAAGCCAACACATTCACAATTAATTATCAAGATTGAAGAATCAAGCCCTAATATAATTGTATTGATTCTTCAACAACCATATATTCTCAAAACAAAAGGGCCGATTTTTGGGGCTAGAAGATATCTGCACTCTCATAGCAATGGGCCAGTGATCCGAGCCCATTTGTGGAAGGATGTGAGATTATGTCTCACAAGAGGTCATGTAAATGGCTTCTGAGAGCAAAAATCGGTCTAGCCTTGAGGAAATTTGTCTTGTGCCACCTCTTCCATTGTTCCTTGTGAAAGTTTTGTTTACAATTGGAATATCAATCAGACCAATCTTGTCCATGGTTTCTTGAAATATTTCTGAGTCCCTGTCCAACTTGCGGATCCCTCCTTTCTTTTCATCTTGATTTAGGACCATATTGAAATCCCTTGCAATTATTTTGTAAGGCAAAGGTATAGCTTGAATGATTTTCTTCACCATGTTTAGCATCTGGATCTCTCAGTAGCCCTGTGGGGGCGTATTTTTTTGTTACACAAAAGTTTTCATTGGAACCAACGATGTTTAGGATTATAGTGATGGAGCTTCTCGTTCCAACATATGAGGTTAGATTGTATAATGAACTCTTCCAAAGAATCGATTTCCCTCCCGTGGTGCCACAAGCTGATTTGGCTATGTAGCTGTAGTTTTTGTAGTTGTATTTTTGGAGAGTTTTGAGGTTTTCCATATCAAGTTTTGTCTCTTGAATAAGAACAATGTCTGGTTTTTATGTGGCGAGTCTGTGCTTCAGGACTCTTATTTTTCTTGGGCCATTTAGGCCTCTTATATTCCAAGAGATAAAATTCATTGATAAAGCTGGGGGGTTAGAGTGAGAGCTCTTACCTTACCTTCATTGAGAAATATTGCTCCAAGTTCTTGTAGGAGTTCGCTTGTGGTTTTCCTTCCTCTTTTTCTATCGGGTCCTTTGGTGTTGTACTGCTCGACTGTCATGTTTGCCAAAATTCATTTGTGTGCTAGATCATCTGGAACTTGGAAGCTTCCTGAGCGTACCTTGCTTTAATTATTCTTATAGCAGGTATGCTCCCTCTATTTTCTATATGTTCTCCTCAGGTATGGCTTCGAAGCCACCTTTTTACCATTATTTTTCTATGGAATTGAGATCAACCGTTTTGAGGGCTTCCTCTATTACGTGGTCTTCAGGTGATGTTTCTATCATTGTTGGTTCCATGTTAGTATACTATGGAATGTATTATTCTCCTACTTGAAGGTTCTCATAATCATCCATTTGTGGTTGAGTTTGATTTGTCAATTTTTGGATAATCCTTTGGTTTTCTTCCTCATTTTTGTCCTCAGAGGTTGGTTCCTCTTTTTCTTCCTATAGGGATTCAAATTTGTTTTTTCTGACAACTTGATGATGACCTTGTTTGTCTTGCGTTTTCCTACTGTGTCTATTTTTGGGTCCAACCTTGGTAAACCCTTGTTCGTCTGATTTCTTTTGAGTTTGAGTGTCGCTTTGTTGTGCTTTGTTCAATGGGAAATCTCTAAATAGGTGCCCATGTTCATGGAATTTTTTGCAACATAATGGTACATGCTTATAGTCAATATTTTGAAGCCATACCTCATCCCTGAAGAAAAGCTTGATTTATTTGGGTAAAGCGCATGAAACATCCATGTATATGCATACTCTAGCATAGGATACATAGTGGCAATTCTTGGTTCCTTCTGACATTTTTATGTATTCTCCTAGCTCATCTCCTATTCCTTTTAGCACTGATGGAGACCAGTAATATGTGGGCAGTGAGTAGAGCTTGACCCAAAACGAGACTCTAGTTAAATCCTTCGTTTCAGGAGTGAAGTTCTCCTTCTAGTAGCGCATGTAGAGCCCTCTCGAGTTGAAAAATTATGGGCCTCCTTCGAATATCCTATCTTTATCTTCTAGGAGGTCAAAAATGACCGTGAAGAATCCTTTTGATCCAAGTTGCAGTCTAATATCTCCTTTAGGGCGCCATTTGGCATGAATACACCAGTTCAAGGCTTTTTCTGTGGGCCAAATTCCCATGAATTTGCAGATGACTGTGTTTTCATTCATGAAGTCTCTATAGGATGCGACATCTGGGTTCTGGATTTCCAACGCCGATATATTTTTTTCCTTGGGTTTGTAGTTATTATTGGGCTTTTGTTTTTCCCTTGGGAGCTTTCCAAGTGGGGGTGGTTGGGCCTGACTTCTAAGCCATCCTGTGAATTCGAGGCTTCTTTTGAGACCGTTCTCGATGCATGCTTGTATTCTTTTGAGATTCCAATTTCTTGTTTGTTGGCTTCTACAAATTTTATTAATATGGAACAGTGAAAGGGATTATAGGTAGTGATCCTCGTGAAGAGGAATATCTCGGGCTATTTATTCTTGCACGTAAAAATATCTCGAAAGGAGGGTGCCTGCATGCCCCCTCTAACCCCTGTCATTGTCTGAACCTTGCAGTACGATGGAAACCCTAGCAACAAAGTTCGAAAACCCTAGTAGCATGACACCTAATCTTCTCAATCCGTCATTGATTGGAAATTTCTTAAGCTCATTAAAAAAATGTTGCAACAGAAGTTACCAAAGAACAATAAATAAGTTAAAAGATATATATTATTTAATATTCAGTGCTAGATTCGCTATGACTTGTTCCATTGTAATTGTGTTATGGGGTTTTAAGTTTGTGAATAGGGATCTGTAAATGAATGATTAAGAAGCTTAACATGGATCTCTGAATTAGTGAATGAATCCTAATGAGAAGTCAACCAAATTGTGAATCAACATTGGATGAAAGCATTCTAGTAATGATGATGTCACATACAAAAAGGTTCAATATAACGTATGAGGAGATTAAGCAAATGAATATCCTTAATTGATCATTTTTTTTACAAAATTTTCACATAATTAAAATTTGATCAAATTTTGAAATTTACAAAAGTTAATTTCCATATTAATTACATAAAACTGTTACAATAGAGACACTCTGAAAACACCTCCACTTTTAAATAAAAGAATTGGAACATGATCACTTTATGAATTGGCATTTGAGTTTTCCAGCACAAATTTTGTCCATTCCTTTTCTATGGAAGAGATTCCCAAATCTGAAGCGGGCTATTATAAGTCAAGGTCTTTGTCCTTATTACATTCAAAAGATAAAAAATATTTTTCCAAGTCTCCTCAAATTTCTTCGTACAAATAAAACTTCACAACTTCCTATTAATGCTTATTTGCTTGGTAATGTCTTGGAAATTTTTGATTTTTCTTTATCGAGGCCAAATCATACTTTGAAAACAATTGTGAGCTTTGAAAATATTGCAAGTTTTCTTTTGGAGGAGATAATTTTAAGCCTTCAACTGCAAAACAATATGATAATGATATGGACAAGGATGAGGGTCAGATAATACTGAGCAAGGATTTAGAGAAGCAAATCCTTACTGCAATTAATTTAGATTTCTTGAAACAAATTTTGATATTTCTATATGGAGACATGACATATTTTGGTGAAATCACTAATTACAATGAAGATCCATCTAGTATAAAATCATCAGTTGTTACTGCAATTTGTATATTTTTGCATCTTTCTATCACAATGTTACCCCTTGAGAATGTCATGATTGGACTGACATACACAACTGAGCTCATTCCTACTCTTTGGCATTACATGAAAAGGTGTACTCACTTGAGCCAAAAGTGGTCATTTATGGAGGCTTTGGAAACATTTCCATTTAAATAGGGGATCCTTTTTCAAATGGTTGGTTATTGTCTCTTTCTATTTTCTATCCATTTTATAAGCACCCGTTGACAATAGCTGATAATGAGGAGTTCTATGAGCAACAAAATCCAATTTCATTGCAATATGTCAAGGATCTAGTTAAAATTTTGAAAGAGGCATTGTGGAAAATGTTATGGATGATCCCCTCTAGGTTTCCTAAACATCTTGAGAATTATGTTCAATATGCATCAACTCAAAAAGGATTTCAGTTACAAGGAAAGAGACTCTACATGTTAGTATTTGAACCCTTGGCACAATTATAAGATTGGAATTGTAGGAAACAATTTACATCATGAGATGAATTTCATGCTCATGATGTATTTGAGGAAATATTATACTATGCTAAGGCTAGAATTGAGAATTGAATTTCCCATGACCTATTGAAATGAGCATCATTCTTAGTTCCATTTACAAAAATGGTTCAAATTTATACTTCACTGCTAGCATCAGCTAGAGAACAAACATAAGCTCTCACACAGTCCTTTGGACGGTACCAAATCAGGATAAGGTGAGATCAGGATGTTGATAAACTTGTTGATTATAAATTATATAATTTCAAATGGCTTGGGTTGTTTCCCTTAATCAAGCTATAACTTTAATTCTCAACAAAATCAAACCATGAACATAAAAATTTAAAATAATAATAATAATTTGGTGGGTGCAAATATCAAACCAAATCCTTTAATACCAAATACATAGCTAAAGTGTGTTGGCTTGGTTGGTAGTAATATATTAATTACTTTCATATGTCACGAGATCCCAAGCAATGCCTCTGCTCAAGGTATATTCTACACACACAAAAGCTTCTTGAAATTTACTGATCTTAGACAAATCAATGATTACTATACAATATGAAAAATCATCACAACCATGGCCTTTGATTTTTATCTCCGAAAACACCTTAAGTCCCTCTTCAATCTTTCATGATCTAAAGATGATTCCTGCCATTTGATCCTGTAGTTCTTAAAATGAAAAGAATTAAAGCTTGTTTTCTGTTGGTTTGAATTATTTCACTATCAAGATATGGTGTTGTAAATGTGTAATCATTATCTAGTATCATATGTTTACTTAGCTTACTATATAAAAACATAACTAATATTGAGTGGTCTCACAGATTCAAGACCTCTCAATGATGACTATGTTCTCTCACAACTACTTAAATTAGAAGATGGCGTGGAAGCAAGAGGATTAAATCAAAATAAGTAGAAAACAATAAAGTGCCCCTTGTTTTGGCATCACCCCTCCTCTCCTTCTTGTATAGAGGTGGCTCTTGAAGGATTACAAAATTTTTTGAAATTAAGAATGGAAGTTAAGAGATGTATATCAAAGATAGATTCTCTAGATGATGCACTCCTCCTAGCTACTGAAGATAGAACTCATGCCAAAATAGGAATATTGGAGTGAAGAGTGAACCTGTCTGCAAATTTTACTAAGAATGTAGGGATAACTCAACATATTGCACTTACATGGTTGTTTTAATATGCCTTTTAAGTCAATTGATACAAAGGACATCCAAGTCTTCTTTGGGATATGCTAAAATATTTATATTATACCTCTATAAATGTGTTGTATAAAATCCTAATTCTACCTTTTGTAAAGTGTTGTAGTACTTCCCAAAGGCACATATCTCTAGAAGTAATTTGTGTGAACACGATTAATTTTTCTAAACCTATATTGGAGTAGTGTTGTTTATGATCAGTATATATCCTTTGTGATTGATAATGTGAATGTGCTTGTCACACCACCATATTAATCTCTTATGTCACTTCCCATGTCTCACTTCCATCACAAGTTTTATCTAGCTATTCAGAGTGTGGCTTTCAAAAAATTCTACCGGAAGTACCTGACTGTGAGTTCCTGTAAGAAAATTCTAGAGCCAGTTTAGTCAATTAGTCATAGTTGACTTAACTCTAGATTCAAAGGTCAATATTTGATCCAGGTCTCTTCTCCCTTGGCCTATTTTTGTCACCATAGCACTGTGTATTTTGTGCCCTAACTAGGGTCTGTCTAAGCATAGAGTGGAAAAGGATCATGTTACATTAGGTTGAAACTCTATTGTGAAATAAACCCTTGTGTGAGGAATATCATGAATTTGGATCCAAAGTTAAGATCTGTGAAATACGAATGTTGGAAGAGGATCGAAGTCCTATTTTTGAACCTTAGTTCATAGACCTAACCTCAAAAGTTTTGTTGACAACATGATCCTATGGAGAGAATGCTAAATGCTAGAAAACAAAAGGAATTCAATAAATGTTCAATTGAAGTGATGAAGATGCACCATGATGAAATAATCATGGGAATTGAGACTTAGAATAAATTCAGTGAGATTAATAAGAGTGAAGAAGAGGCTGAATCCCTCTTTAAGACTTAAGACCAAAGTTATCAAAAAGTCTCACATGCAAAAAGATCGAAATATTGTTGCCATGATTCTAAAGAATACAAGTTTGCTTGATTGAGCCATTTCCATATTTTAACAAGGACAAGGATCCTCGTATCACAATGAAGGCCAAATTTGTATTGTATTGAAATCCATGTTAGTGAATGTTCGCAAGATTAAATTGCTCCTTAGGAAGTCTCCAGGAAATATTATCAAAGTGAAAGGTGTTTCATTGAAGGCCAACACGAATGAATACTAATATAGTCGAAGTTTTGATGCTTTCTTAAAAACCTAATATGCAAGATTAAAGGAATATATCAAAACTGTTTGGAATATCATCTTAAAAAATATATGGAGGAAGTCTTGAAATAAAAAGCATCAATAGTGTTCGTACAAAAATATTGCTAGAAATTGATCTATGCCTTGTAAGAGAAATGGAAATTTAGGCCTCTTGAAGATCAATGTGTTAGGTCCCTATATTACTAGTGTAGTCCCTTATTGTGGTTAGTATATCCCCCTTATTGTTATTGTTGTACCCTTGTAACCCCCATATTGCTATTAATGTGCCCTTACATTATTATTGTTAGGTCGGCTAAGATTATATTGTGACCCCATGGACTCCTATATATAGAAGGAGGTTTTGTCATTTGTATCATCCAATAATTGTTCATTTATGTAATGTAAAGGAGGTTTCCCCCTTGAAGTGGCTTATTTATAAGGCGTTGATCTCTCTTTTCTTCTATTTTTGGAGTTGGTTTCATAACATTTGGTATTACAGCTTTGAATTCTAGGGTTTCGCTGCTCCAAACAGGTCATCGTGGAATTTTCGCTATAACATTTTTTCTACGAAGGTTCAGAATCTAAAATTTTTATCATGGAAAGAAGAAATCCTGAGGAAATTTGTGTAAAAATTTCAGATATTGGTTCGCAATATTTTCGAAGATAGGATCTGTGGAAGTTAGGGTTTTTTCAGGCTCCTCAATTTCATCTCAAAGAGGTACCGTGGGGAAATAGTAATAACTCTCTCTCTGAGCATCAAATTGGGATTCTGTAAGAAGTGGTCAAAATTACCCGGACTTTGGTTTTCTGTGTATCAATTTTAGAGCCGAAGGATGAAACAGTGACACGTGACACACCGTACAAGTTCGCTCTACTGAACAGGTCATTGTGGGAGATTGAGCATAACTTTTCCTTGAAGCATCCAAAGCAGGTCAGACCCGTGGCATTCGAAAAAATATTCAGAGGGATACTACAGGACCGAATTTTAGATATTTAAGATCCGAAATTACAAATATAATTTAGTTTCAATATCGAGCTCCTCAAAAACAAGAAAAAAGTGTGCACTGTTTTTTTCAAATTGCATAAGTCTTGTTTGCAAAATTAGTTTTAAGTGATTCCAAGGGCATATTGAAGCATAGATATCAGTATTGGTTTCTA
The DNA here is from genome assembly GCA_034641835.2 of Pinus albicaulis. NCBI lineage: Eukaryota > Viridiplantae > Streptophyta > Pinopsida > Pinales > Pinaceae > Pinus > Pinus albicaulis. The sequence goes on along the minus strand of CM076573.1, from coordinate 178,306,464 downwards.
AAATGCCCCCAAAAAGAATTCAACACCCATTAATCCCTTAGAATACTCTACTTTGACTCATGAAGATGAATAAGTTCAACATGATATATCAAAATTACAAGAGCAAGTGCACCAAATTTTGCTCTCACAAAGAGAAAAAAAAAATGAAATGGAATTTTTGAAGAAAACCATAGAAGCTAAGATGGATGGTTTGAAGAAGGGCATGGAAGCTAATATGGATGGTTTGAAGAAAGGCGTGGAAGCTAAGATGGATGGTATGGAAGCTAAGATCGATGGTATAGAGGAAAAAATGAAAGACAACATGGAAGACATGAAGAATAATCTAAAAGAAGACATGGAAGTTTTGAAAAAGTTGATACAAGAAATGATTCCTAATGTCGAAAAGATAGTAGAGGAAACTCATGATGAAAAAAAAATAAATGTTAATCGTGATTTCATAAACTCTAATGTGGGATTGAAGACCCACCATATTCTAAAGATCGATATGAGGAATTCTGATGGCAAGGATACCGTAACATGGATACTATAGATGGAGCAATATTTTGATCTCAATAATGTGCAAAACACACAAAAGGTACGCATTGAAACTTTAATTTAGAATAAAATACATTTGTATGGTATCGATGGCTTTTCTCCCGTAAAAAAATTGTCACTTGGTCAATTTTTATGGAGGAAATGATAACACATTATGAGGATACAAAGAGCAACACCTTCTTTAGCCAATTGATAAATCTCAAAAAAAAGTGTTCAGTGGTGGAGCACATTGAGGACTTCCAAAAATTGAATATAAGGGTAAATGATATTCTAGAGGAACACAAGATTGATGTCTTCATGGGACTTGCTGATACCATCCAACATGAGGTTCGTTTGGGAACTCGATTCATTGAGAAGGCATTCAAAGTTGGAAAGAAAAATTAAATGTAAAATTATGGCGACAAGGAAGCCTACCACTCACATCTATAAAGATGGAAGTGTTGCTACTCCTAGACTTCCACAACCTACAAGGTTGACACCACAACAATTGGAAGAAAAAATAGCAAAAGGGATTTGCTATAGTTGTGATAGAAAATATACTGAAGGTAATAAATGTGCTAAGAAGAAATTATTTTACTATAGATTGTGAAGAGGAGGAAGAAAATGAACACAAAAATTCAAAAGAAGAGGATGTACACTAGGAAACAACCCTAGAGAAAGAAGAAATGAGTCCGACCATATCGTGTAATGCATTGGCAGGAATTACCACTCCTCAAACTCTGAATATTGAAGGACACATCAAGAAGAATAAGGTAGTAGTGTTGATTGATTCGGGTAATACCCATAATTTAATTCATTGTAAGGTCGCCAAGGAATTGAATTGCTTACTATACCTAGCACTAGAATGTCAAGTGATGGTTGCAAATGGAGGAATTATAAATTTCTCCAGAAAATGCCATAATATCAAGCTAACCATGGGGGAACATGTATTGAATATCCCAATGTTTTCCATTCCAATGGGAGGTGCTGATGTTGTGCTAGGAGTACAATGGTTACAATCTTTGGGGACTCTGGCTTTTAATTTTCAAGAAATTTTCTTGAAATTTTTTTCGGAAGGAAAGGAAGTCGAATTACAAGGTATCGCAGGAAAGTCGGGAAAGAAAATAAGCTCTAATGTCATGAAAAATCTTCCGAAGAAATAATAAAAAGGTGTGATTACACAATTATTCTCACTAGAATTTCCAACATCAAAATCATCTATTTTTCCAGATCTCCAAAAAGTCTTGGACACTCATTCCAAGGTGTTTGAAACTCCCAAAGGACTCCCACCTATTCGTGATCACGATCAGGCTATTCATTTGATTCCAGGAAGTGTTCCTCCAAACATCAGGCCTTACAGATATCCTTATGTCCAAAAGAGAGAAATTTAACGTATGATTCCAGAAATGTTATAGGCTGGTATAATTCAACCTAGTCAAAGTTCTTTCTTAGCTCCAGTAGTATTGGTGCACAAGAAGGATGGATCATGGCGCATGTGTCCAAATTATAGGGAGCTCAATAAGCTCAATATTAAATATAAATTTCTCATTCCTGTGATTGATGAATTATTGGATGAATTACATGGAGCAATTTATTTTACCAAGTTGAATCTTCATTTAGGATATCATCAAATTAAATGAAGACTGAAGATATTCTGAAAACAACATTTTGAACTCATGAGGGTCATTATGAATTTTTGGTCATGCCTTTTGGCCTCACCAATGCACCTTATAAATTTCAAGGGTTGATGAATTCCATTTTCAAACCCTTCCTTAGAAAATTTGTGTTAGTATTTTTTGATGATATACTAATCTACAACAGGTCTTGGAAGGATCATGTTGAATAGGTCGACAGGATGCTCAAACTATTGGAGGAGAAACAATTATATGCAAAAACCTCCAAATGTTTCTTTGGAGTACAAGAGGTGGAATGCCTGGGTCATATTGTATCTCACAAGGGTGTTAAGGTAGACCCTAACAAAATTAAAGCCATTAAGGAATGGAAAGTCCCCACAACCATAAAGAAATTGCGAGGATTTCTCGGGTTAACAGGGTATTATCGAAAGTTTATTAAGAATTATGGGAGAATAACAACACCTCTAACAAGATTTTTGAAGAAAGATGCATTTTCATGGACTCTTGAAGCAACTAAGGCCTTTGAACATCTTAAAGAGGCAATGTGCCTAGCACCGGTCTTAGCTACGCCAAACTTCACAAAAACATTTATTATGGAATGTGATGCCTCAGGAAATGGAATTGGTGTTGTTTTAATGCAAGAAGGAAGACCCATTGCTTTTGAAAGTCGTCCAATCAAAGGAAAGTATTTACAAAGATCTATTTATGAGAAGGAAATGTTGGCAATACTACATACACTAAAGAAATGGTGACATTACCTAATGGGAAGACACTTCAAGGTAAAAACTGATCATGATAGTCTTAAATACTTTTGGAACAAAGACTATCTTCAGAAGATCAACAAAAATGGGTCACAAAGGTGTTGGGTTATGACTTTGAAATCATCTACGAAAAAGGGAAGCTAAATGTTGTTGCTGATGCACTCTCAAGAAAGGATGAAGAGGTGGAAGCATTGCTTTGAGCCATTTATATTATCCAATTAGATTGGATAACTGAAGCAAGGGATGAATGGAAGAAGGATGAAGAAGCGTGGACACTCATTCAAAAGTTGTAGCAAGATCCTAGCACATCTGATACATTTAGTTGGAAAAATGATTCCTTATGGTACAAAGATCGCTTATATCTTTGTAAGAATTTCCAACTAAAACAAAGATTCTTTTGGAATTTCACACTTCTCCTTTAGTAGGACACTCAGGATTTTTAAAAACTTACCACAGGGTGAAGAAAGAATTTTTTTGGGATAGCCTTAAATCTAATATTCAAAAGTTTGTGGCAATTTTTTTGGTTTTTAAGCAAAATAAAGTTGAGACAATTAAGACCCTGAGTCTTCTACAACCTTTATCCATTCCAAGTCAACGCTGGGGGGAGTTTTCAGTGGATTTTATCACAGGTTTACCTAAGTCTGAAGGAAAGAGTGTCATAATGGTGATAGTTAATAGAATTACCAAGTATCCACACTTTTGTGCATTATCTCATCCATTTAAAGCAAGTATAGTTGCTACTGCATTTATGGAAACAATTCAAAATCTACATGGAAACCCAAAGATTATTGTAAGCGACAGAGATCCCATTTTTACTGGAAATTTTTGGACGAAATTATTTTCTTGTTTGGGTACTCAACTAGCTCATAAATCATCTTATCATCCTCAATTCGATGGTCAAACTGAGATAGTGAACAAATGTTTGGAATGATATCTTCGTTGTTTTTTTATCTGATAAAAAAACACAATGGGTCAAGTGGTTACCTCTGGTTGAATGGTGGTATAACACTTCCTTCCATACTGCAGCAAAAATGACCCCATTTATGGCACTTTATGGATATCATCCACTGTCCATCACATCATATTTAAGAGAAAATTCTAAGGTTCAAGCAGTGGAATATCACATCGAGCATCAACAACAAGTTCTCCAACTCTTAAGGGATAACCTAAATTTGGCATAAAATCGAATGAAACAACATGCAGATCAACATTGCAGTGAGAGAAGTTTTGATGTAGGAGACTGGGTATTTTTACGACTACAACCATAAAAAAAATGTCTCTCAAGCAAGCTAAGAAGGATAATAAATTATCGCCAAAGTACTATGGTCCTTACAAGGTCTTGCAAAAGATTAGTACTATGGAATACAAATTGGAGCTTCCTGCTTCTTCGTGAGTGCATCCAGTTTTCCATGTTTCATGCTTAAAGAAGGTTATAGGTGACAAAATTCTAATTCAAAAAATATTGCTAGAACTTGATGAGGAAGGAAAAATCATATTGGAACCTGAAGCAGTCACAGAAACAAGAACTTTACAGCTATGAAATCGATCAATTTCAGAGTATCTCATCAAGTGGAAGAACTTACCCACTGAAGATTCTACATGGGAGGATGAGAATTTTATACAGAAGCATCCAGAGCTACTCAAGCATTGAGGACAACACGTTTTTTAAGGAGAGGGGCATGTTAGGTTCCTATATTACTAGTGTAGTCCCTTATTGTGGTTAGTATAGGCCCCTTATTGTTATTGTTGTACCCCTATAACCCCCATATTGTTATTATTGTGCCCTTACATTATTATTGTTAGGTTGGCTATGATTATATTATGACCCCATGGACTCCTATATATAGAAGTAGGTTTTTTCATTTGTATCATCCAAGAATTGTTCATTTATGTAATGTAAAGGAGGTTTCCCCCTCGAAGTGGCTTATTTCTAAGGCGTTGATCTCTCTTTTCTTCTATTTTTGGAGCTGGTTTCACAACACAATATGACTCAAAATTAGTATGATAGGTCCTTTAATATACATGCTTCCTTGAAGTTACAGAGTTCCAATTCCATCTTGCATAAAATTTTTGAAATACGTAGAAGATGTTTTTCATTATGACAAAGAAGTATGATAATATGATCTCAGAAGTTCTTTCCTAAAATTAAGATTTGATGAAGGACGAGTTATTTGTTTGAGAAGAATCAAGAATGGTCATCTAGTTGATGACATAATTTGTTGGAATGGTTGATGGTACAAGTTCTCCTATAAATTTATATAAAGGGATATCATGCAAGACTTAGAGTGCTTCTTAAAAAAGGGATGCAAATGATAGAATTCAATAATGTTTTTTTCCCTAGAGTTTGCAGTCCCTTGGTAAGTTTTGAAGTATTTGATTAAGAAAAAGACTAAGGTTTGTAGGTGAAACCCTAATGATAGACCTTAAGTATTGAAGGTTGATGCTTCCGCTGAAAGGAGAAATTATAACCCTAGAAAGGATGGAATGCCAACATGATAACGATGTGGATGAAGCTGACAAAGTTGCTTATATATGCAAGAAGACTAAAGATCGAGAGAGAGTTGAATTTATTGTCAAAAGATATGTATTTTATATCTCTCTTGTTTGATTATTATTATTGTTGTTATTTTACTATTACCTAGCCTCTTATATTTGAGTTCTTTTCTTGGTTGTAATTAATACTCCATGGCCTCCTAGTGAGGATTGCAGGTACATAGTAAAGCATTCCATTAAGGCTTTGACAAGCAAATGTAAGAAGTGCAAGAATGACAGAAAGAAAGAGGAATTTCCTAGAATCATGACTTGTGTTGAGAGATATAGTACCAGATGAAACTTGAACTTAGAGGGAGAAATTAGATCAGTAAGCTTGAAGTATGCTTTGATCACGGTGTCTACAAGATCTAGCAATAGAAGGTTCTCTGAGTTAGAGGGAGAACTAGGTTGATGCAGATACTACTTTCCTCAATAACTGAGGAGGAAGAAGTGTCCATAAGATGTAGAGACTACTTTCCTCAATAATTAAGGAGAAAGAAGTGTCCATAAGAGTTTCCTAAATCTCGTGAAGGGAAGAGCTCATTGAAGGAGCAATAAAGACTTCCTTAGGAACCCTGTTTTAACATCAAAGGGAGCTGGCCTTTTAGTTCACGATGATGGATTGTCATTGATAGTTGATATCATTGAAAGACAATAGTAGTAGAGGGAGTAGCCTGAATGACCTCATATTTGATGCCAAATTCCTGGATAATGAACTATCAATTTGAGGGGGAGCACCCAACTAGGGTGACTTGAAAGAATCTGTGATGATGGATCATGTGAAGCTGCAAGGATTTTCAGATTCAATTTAAGAGAGTGTTGAAGACAAAAAATTTCATCAAGATATTACTTCAGTTTGGGATTCGTTATAATCTCTTGGACGAGCATGGAGCATTATAACAGAGGCCAAGTATATTGCAGCTAAATTGGCAAGTTGAGAAGAAGTATAGCTTCAAAGGCTACTTATAGGTTTTTGATTAAGTGCTGGTAACAACCATGACGACAAGCATGGTGCAGAAGGGAGCAGTGAAGCTTGAGTATATCTCCACTAATGAGCAGATAGATGATATGCAAATGAAGTCTATTTCTATAGGGAAGTTTTTGTACTTCCTGGAAAATCTTGGGCTCATGGAGAATATCTCTCTTATTGAGAGGGAGAGATGATGATACCTCTTTATGAATGGACATTCTCCTTGTGTCTTCACGACATTCATTGGAGAATGGTTTGATATTCTCCTTGTGTCATTATGACCTTGGTTGGAGAAGTTCTCCCTGTGTCATTATGACCATGGTTGGAGAATGGTTTGACAAATTAGATAGAATCATGGACTGAAATTATTCCCGTGTCATGTACTTTGAGCTTATTAGGGAGGCTATCCCTGTGTCAAGTACATAGGCCCGATTAGGAGGAATGATCCGGTGGACTGACATTCTCCTTGTGTTAAGAGCTTTGACTTGATTAGGGAGGTTATCCTTGTGTCAAGTAGTCTGACCTAATTAGAGAGAATGGGATAGATAGGACATACTCCATGTGTCATTTTACCACTAGATGGAGTGTGGTCCTAAAGGCTACTACCTCCCCGCATCGTGCTTTAATCTCTTTCTAGATTGAGCTTGTTTATCATTGATGAGGCCTCTGGTGTTTCACCTAGATTATGTCTATAGTTGTTTGATAGTGAATCGTGATTATGTTGATGCCAATGATTATGATATTGATGATAATTCTTATCTTAATATTGATCCTTCCTTATAGAATTGTCAACTTGAGAACATCTTGATAATCAATATGAATACATCCATAATTAAAAAAGAGCATTTTATTTTGTAACTATGATTAGTCTTCATAATGTGTATTTTCATCATTTATTATAAGCATGTTCTTCATGCTCAAAACAAAATTATATTTATTTTTCAAAAGAAAATTTAGAAGGCTTATTCTTCAATACATTCCAAAAGAAAATAAATAAATTTATATTATGTATCATGGCTCCACAAGCTGTCCAAGTTGGCCTCTCCTATTTAAGTCACCGTGGCCCCTTATAGGAGCACATTCAACCCTCGTAGATGACTATATATATAATAATTAAACCTCTTCTCAACTACCATTCGATATGAGTATTGATCATATTTTCTTCTATCCAAAGGAGCATAACACATCAAATAAGGAGCATATCCATGGAATTAAATTGCTAGACGAATTTTAGACGCCAAATTTTCTGTGAATACTCTGTGAAAGGGGCTGAAGTTCTGTGATTTAGTTTCTGTGCGAAGAGGCTAAAGTTCTGTGGCTATACTATGTGTAAAGGGGCCGAATCTTCTGTAATCACTCTCTGTGGAAAAAGGGACGAAACTTTGTGATATATCTTTGTTGTCAAGAACAATCTCTTGTGGAATATAAGCCAATCTCTCTTCTTTTCAAAACTAAATCTAAAACTCTTCTTAAATTTCAAAACTTATTTATTTAAAACCTTTCTTTAATAAACAAATACATATTTATAAAATTAGTTTTCAATCAAAATTTATTTATCTAGAATCCTTAAGAATAAAAGAAAAGAATGTATAGACACAATTATCCATTTGTATTTAGACATGTACTGCCCTTAAAATCTTGTAACAACTAAACATGCGTTATACCTTATCCTAGCCAGCCTGCACCTATTCTCTCTTATTTCTGATCTGAGTGGATCTCTATATGTGAGCGTGGACTTTTGTGCCATGAGGTTGAGTTTTTGATTTGATCCAGGACCAAACAATCACCCGTCAACTTTCTTATAATTGCTAGCATATTTGCATCCATCCAGACTCGCACTGTATTCTATTCATGCTACCCTTGTTTCCTTTGCTTTTCCTTGAATGTGTCTAATTTTGCAGATAAAAACAAGAGGGAAAGAGTTATGAGATTTTTTTGAAATTAGTTAAAAGTAGCATAGATTTATTTAATTTATGGATTTAATAGGAGTAACATGAGTCAAGAAAGATGGATTTTTTTTTGTTGCAAATTTATTTTTGAGTAAAAAGAAATGTTAATTTTTTACTAATTACATATAGTGTTAACACAAGGTTTTGGTACACACGCAAGTATCTACCAAGAGCCTAAAAAGATAAAAAAAAATTACATGTCATTTAATTTATTTTAATACTTGGTAAATATGTTATTAATATAAATCTATAATGATAATTTTTCATTGTATAAATTGTATATTTTTATATTTTATCATTATTAATATTTTATATTAAAAATTGAATGAGTTACACATTTTCCTCTTCAAAAGTAACTATTCTACTTTACTTTTAATTACTTTTTCTTTTTCTTTTCTAAAAAGAGCAACAATTTATCACCCAAGAAAGAAGAGTGGGGATCGGGAAAATTAACAAAAGCTAAGGATTATAACAAATTAGGTTAAGACTGTTTAACATAATTGGTTACTCTAAGGAATCAAGTGTGAAAACAAGTAGGAATAATGAAAACTCCCTTTAAACAATCACACAGCTCAGTCAGAACTTCAGAACTTGCAGAGACATCTTCATATTGTCTTTAATAATCATACCGATGGTATTGAATTTACTTTGCAATGGGCATGGCATGAAGAGGTGAGAAGCCATAATTCTATATTTAATAGATTTTGAAAAATGAGTGTGAATATTGAAAACATTGTTTAATGTTTAATGGTAGGTATTAATTTTGGAATGTTTAGCAATAACGCGAGGGGAGTGGACGGGGTAATCGGTTATGTGCCACATTTAATATTAAAAAATCAAATAGTTAGTAATATTATTCAACAATGCACAATATCAAAAGATAATACATGACTTTTTTTTTTTTGAAAACCACTTAATATTTTTAATATAAGTCATAAAAATTAGATAAACATGAAGTTCTAATTTTCACGATTCTTTAATAATGATTAGAAAGAGACTCTAAACTCTTAGTATTATCAATTCCAATTAAAAAGATTACCAACACTCTAATCTTTAATTTATCAAATCCAACTTGAAGGAGGCTCCAACCCCCTAGTTTATTTAGCTCCACCTGAAAGGATACTTCAACACCCTAATTTACTAGTTCCAACGGGAAAGAGAATTCAACCCCTTAGTTTTATCATCTCAAACTAAAAGGATACTCCAACACCCTGATTTACCAACTCCAACTAGAAGGAGGCTTCGACTCCTTAGTTTTTTCAGCTCCAACACCTTGATTTACCAGCTTCAATTGGAAAGAGACTCCAACTCCCTGGTTTTATCAATTGCAACTGAAAGGATGCTCCAACACCATGATTTACCATCTCCAACTAGAAGGACGCTCCAATCCTCTGGTTTTATCAACACCAACTAAAAGGATGCTCCGACACCCTACAAGCTCCAAATTTCCCTAGCACCACCCTACTACCATGAAGTGTTCTCAGGCTCAAACCTTAAGGAGATTTCACTCTCCACCTTGCACGAGCCTGCCACCCTTAATATAGAAGATAACTGAATAAGGTTTTCCATTGTCTATCACAGCATCAACCTACAATCATCATTATCTTTGCATAAAATAACTCTAGCAAATACAAACCATATCTCAACAACTCTACTCAAGGCATATACGTGTTTTGAGAAATGTCTTCAGGATCCATTACATGAGAGTTTTATTTGTCGACACGTTTTGAACCAACTAATATGGTTCATCATCATGACGATAAAATGGAGAAACTCTAATCAAGCTAGGCTATATAAACAAATTAACAATTAATACTCAATACTTAACGAGTGTATTGATCACTATGATTGGTGTCCTACAAACTATATATCTAAAGGGTCCACACAATATTTATTTAATATGTCATTAATTCTGCCATATTTTTACAATTGGTTCTCTATCCATGCACGGTTCAAACTGAGTGTATCACACACTCTTGAACGCTATCTATATGTACAACTATATTTGTCCCCACAACCACTCATACCACATTATGATAATTCCCATATCTATGCTAATCGATACATTGATTATTGCCTATTGCAAACTAGAACAAGGTGCACAATCAAATTGCTTGTTCACACATGGGATACACAGTACACCAACACTTCATACATATGACCTAAACATTAACACACAAGTATATTCAATAGACATCACCAATCACACGCTTAGGTGTCGAACCATTCATATTTCCTCAAAAATATCTTGAACGTGTAGATCAGGACGATGATCGAAAATTTGGCAACTCATCTGCCAACCAACCACAAACATGGACTCACAGACTCTCAATCTTGCTAAAAAATGAACACCGAATCTACACCATTTGGAAAATAAGTTGGCTTCCAACCAGTTAGCAGTGAAGTCATAATTCCTCAGAATTTGTTCATCAAATTATTTTCTGAATTCATCCTTCCAAGTTTAGAGAAGAACTCTACAAAATTAGTTGTTCGTTCGCACTCCTCCACCATCATGAAACCAAATCATCATTAATCCATATACATTCTGGATGTTGCGTGCAGAGATTACCCTCTACGATGATGAACTCCCATCGATCACCATTACTTCAGGAGAGCCTTTGATTTCTCACGCACAAGACCCATAACCAATCTCTCTGCGCACTGGGTCATAGGCACATCAATACAATTTTATGCCTAGTAGCATGCTATACCATTGACATAACAACTATTTTTTGGATCACACACATTCATGCTTTTATTTGATCACCAGATCAGAGATACAACAATCACCTAGACTAGAAGTCGAACCATGTGATGACCACAAAAGTTCCATCAGAGCTCTTTAATATTTGATCACAGTATACTTGGGAACCAACCCTAGAACAACCATCATAAGAGAATTATGACCAGTGGACTCAAATCAGAGATAAACTTGGACCAAGTCATAAAAACAACGATGCTGCAAAGAGATCAAACCAAGCCACTACCAAATTACGCCAACGAAAACTTATGATACTTATTTTTGTTCGCTCGTCCTCCATATATTAGGAAAGCTTGAGTTGATTAGAATGGAGACAACTTATATGTGTGTGTGGGGTCTATGGGTCCACTTGGGTCTCCTTAAAGCCAACTTAATGCCTTCAAACAAGGCTTTCTGTTTTTTTATTTTATTAAAAAAAATATAACCACCCACATATATCGATATGACCAAGTCATTAAGATTTACATTTGTTGTTTTACTGACTTTGGGTGAATTGTCTCACCTATTGGGCTATACACTTCAAATAAACATATCTCCTCAACTGAGAGGAGCCCCTTGGTGTGCAACCTATAGGACTACACAATGGTGATGTCTTGCCAGTAAAATTACTGATATTTTTATTCAAATTCCTTATCAAATGTGGGGTATCATAACCACATAGTTAGTGCAGGCTTGGCTTCTTTCTCTTGATTTTTTTTTTTGTCTTTAAACTTAGGCCTTTTTCTCTTCTTTCCAAGGATTTTTGTCTATTAGAACTTTTAATTAATGTAATCAACACATCAATATTAAATGCGTTGAAAGACCAATATTAACAACACCATTCAACAATTAATTCTAACTATTTTAAGAGATTAATGTAAAATATTAGTAAGGAAGTTATCCATATGGAATTACATTATGCAAGGGTTGGAATACAACTTTCAAGTTATCAACTAATCACATATTTAAATTTGTTTTTTTAATAACATTGAAAAATATATTTTTATTTTTCAAAATTAAACATATATTTGAATTTTTTTTCTTTTTTAAATATTGAAAAATAAACATTATAATTTTTATTAACCAATGTTAAACTAATAATAATCAAAGAACAAATGAATTTCTAGAGTCTTGTTTTGGCAAGGAATAAATTTTTAATATAATGGAATTGATTATCCTAAACAAAATGGAAGTTAAATAATATATTTTAATGTAATGAAATTGATTATGCTCAAAAGTTGAATAATTTATTTATTAGTTAATTTACAATCTAGTTTAAATTTAAATAATAAATTTGATTATTAATATTTAACTTAATGGTATGGATTATTATTGATAATGATCCATATATTTATATTTCATTGCATTTAATTTTTAATGGAATGCTTGTAAAGTATTGGTATTGATCATCTTTGACTTTAACATAGTCAAAGATTGTCAATTTATTTATCAGTTAATTAAATATAAAATCAGGGCAATCATATAAATCAAATAGGTTGTAAATGATGAAAGACATCAATCCATAATAATTATAAAAAAAAATTTAAGACACTAAATTAAAAAAATCATAAGAATTAACTAAATTATAATTTTACTCAAAATAACAATAATAATAATAATTTTTTTTTTTAACTGAAACAGATAATTTTATTTATAGAGGAGGGCAGGTTGGGGCGGAGCCTAAACAACCATCAGTACATAGCTTCAGCCAACTTCAATTACATGCTAATCTTCCATGCTCATTTACAGAATTGGGATTTGAGATGGGGGTTCATCATTAATGCTGAAGGCTCCTTGCGGGAGGAGGCAACCTTTGTTTGCATAGATATCTTCTTCCTTGTTTGAATCTCTGAGTATATGAAAAAAATTATATGAGGCAAAGTCTCCCATAATGTACTTTAGCCTTCAAAGGATCTTGTTTAGGATTGGATTGTTGAACTGATCCTCCGAGTTTATCATTTTTATGCAAATTTCTGAGTCCCCGTAAGCTTGGATTTCTCTAATGCCTTTATCCCGAGCTATTTGGCAAGCTTTTATCAATCCGAGAATTTCTGCATGGTTGTTTATTCTCTGCCCAAGGCCCCAGCTGAACTTGTCTCATGTGCCATTCGAGGAATAGATCACACCCCCTGCACCTGAAATCCCAAGATTTCCTTTTGAGGCACCATCAAAGAATATTGTTGGTTTACCCTGTTTCCTCCACCATGTTTGGAATATTTCGTCTGGATCCCTTATGTGCCATCTTGGACTGTTGGGGCACTGACTGGGGGATGATTCCTGTCTTTGAAGACGAAGGTACCCAACCAGTTCTTTTATTCTGGAAGAAGGGTGATTGCAGGTTTGTGAGAGTGTTGAAAAGCTATCTCGAGGAGGAGAGCTTTAGCTTTTGCTGCCACCGTCGAGGGGTTCCAAAAGGTGTTTTTGAATACCTGTTCATTCCTAGAAATACATAATTTTCAATAGACTTATGTAGGGATGTTTTTCCAAACTCGGAGCCACAGATATTTTCTCTGGATAGCATGGGGATACCGCCCCTTCCAATTAGAGAATAGCTCTACCACAGAGGTCTGAATAAGGGCATAGACGTTGAGGCCGTGGAGGATGAGATTCCACACTTCTTTTGCGAAGGGGAATTTTACAAACAAATGGTCCATTGTTTCAAGATCATTCCTGCAAAGGGTGCATCTATGGGGTTCGAGGACGCCTCTTTTTGTGAGGTTTTCACTTGTCAGAGTATTTTTATGCATTAAAACCCAAAAAAAGAAATTAATTTTAGGGATGCAGAAAGGATCCCAGACCTGTTTCTAGAAGATGGCGGGCTGATTCAACACTCGTCGGGGTTGGAGATACCAGAATCCAATTGCAGCAGTGTAATATCCTGTGTTTCCCCAGCCCTAGGAGTCCAAGAACTACTTGTGGATTGGGGCATAGTCAACCAGCTCTTCTTTAAGCATATTTTGTTGATTTAGCAGATGATCTGGGGCTTTGGGAAGGATCCAAGAGAGCCAATTCCCCTTCTCATCCCAAGAGGAAATATCTTCAAGTCTGGTGATGTTTTTTTGTTCCAGCCATTCTCAGATCCCTCTTAAAGCTTCAGAGTCTGCTAGTGGCAGGTGTCCCATGATGTTGTCTTGCCACAAAAGAGTGTTTTTCCGTTTCCAGGAATGCGATAGAGGTGATTTTTAAGGAAATTAATTCCTCTCCGGCAGAGGTTCCATATCAGTGATCCTTTGGAGGTGTTTTAGAATTTCATTTTCCTCAGCGTTGTTCCTTCCACATATTTCTTTTTCAGTATTTGACTGACCGAATGCTTGGAGTCATTGTAGATTTTCCATAAGATTTTGTTGCCCAGTGATATGTTTGCTGTTGAGGGGTTTCTGATCTGTAGGTCGCCCTCCAAAATTGGATGTATGACCATATCCCATTTAACAAGATGACACTTCAATTGGTTTCCCTTCCCACCCCGCAAGAGGAAGTCACGAGTGAGCTTGGATACCTGTTCTGTGATTGACTTGGGAGCCAGGAAGAAGGAGGCTTGATATATTGGCAAACTCGAGAGGACTGATTTTATGAGTCTTAATTTGCCAACTGTGGTGAGCCAATAGCCTCCCCTTGAGGCAATTTTCGATTTTAATCTGCAAATTACCTTGTCCCACAACGCGTTCTTTCTAGTTTCTGGCATTACGGGGAGGTCGCGATATTTTATTTTTTCCCAGTTGACGTGGCCAATAAAGCCCAGGAGGAGTGTGATTCGATCGATGGCTTGCTAATCAACGTTCCAAGCATAAACTGCACTCTTCCTTTCATTGATGAAGGCACTCGATGCTTTGCAGTAATTGCGTAGGATAGATTTTATGTTGGAAGCAATCCTCATTGAAACACCTCCCAATAGAAGAGAATTATTTGCAAACAATGCATGATTGATGGGGTCCAGACCGTTCTGCACTCTTAATCTTGGAACAGTCCCTGCATTTTTTGCAGCTGCCAGTTTTTTGCTGAGGGAGTCAGTCATTAGGATGTACAAGAATGGGGAGAGGGGGCAACCTTGCCTTAATCCCCTCGAGGCTTAAAAATAGGAGGCAGGTCTATCATTGACTAGTGGGGTGATCCAGGGCTTATCAGTGCAAGCTTTGATCAGATTAATGAAGTTAGAGGAGAACTCAAAGTTGAGGAGAAATTTATAGAGGAAAGAGAGGTTTAGCCTGTCAAAGGCATTTTCCATGTCCAACTTGATCAACATGCCTTTTTCTTTCCGTTGGTGGTTGGAATGAAATTCCTCCTGAACCTGAATGACATTATCCATGATGTACCTGCCTTTGACAAACCCACCTTGAGAGAGGGAAATAAGGTTCCTCAGCAGAGGCTTGATTCTGTTGGCCAGAAGTTTTGTGAGGATTTTGTACGATGTGTTACAAAGGGAGATGGGCCTAAATATTTCAAAGGATCCGAGGTTCACCTCTTTTGGAATTAAGGCCAAGAAGGTGGAGTTGATGCCTCCCCCCACCTTAGCTTTATTTTGGAACCCTGTGATCATTCTCAATAGGTCGGCTTTGATTATGTCCTAGAAGATTATGTAGAAATGGGATGAGAAACCATCAGGCCCAGGGTCCTTGTCTAGTTCCACTAACTAAATAACTTTGCAAATTTCTTCCTTAGTGAAGGGTTTCATTGGATTGGTGTTGTCCTCATTGCTGACTAGGGAGGGGATGTGAGTGAGGAATTTCTTTGCGTCCTCTTCACTATTTTCATTGTATTTCCTGAAAAGCTTTTGGAAGTGAGATTCTGCAGTTGTTTTGATATTTTCAAACCCTTTGCAAACTAGTCCCTCTGAAGTGGTAATTTCTGAGATGTGGTTTCGTGAGAGGCGTGCTCTATACTGATGATGGAAGAAAGTAGTATTTTGGTCCCCAAATTTTAGCCACAAGCTTTGAGACTTTATCCTCTAGTATTATTCTTCAGTGCGGAAGGAGATATAGGTGTTCCTTTGAGTAATCTGTTCCTTTTCTAGCTCCATAGAGATTTTTTCTCTTTTGTCCAATTCCATTTGCAGGTCTTCCAACATCTGAACTGCTTATTTCCTTTGGCTGGTTGGGGTTTGTTTTGGTTTTTTGATCCACTCTTTCAGAGCATATTTTGTTTCCTTGATCTTCTACTCCCACACATAGCTTGGGGATCCAATGGCTGATTTGGACCAATCCTGATGAACAGTATCAAGAAACCATTCTCTCTCACTCCATAGGGGGCTGAAACGAAAAGGGATAGGGCCAGGGTTTTCTTCCTCTTCAAAGAGGAGAAGAATTGGTTTGTGATCAGAGGTAAGCATTGGGAGGATTTTGGAAGAGATTAACCTCTTCTCCAGCAACAACGAACTCTGCACCAGGAAACGATCATGGCGAGCTAAAATGTGATATGACCCAACTCTGTTATTGGACCAAGTGTAGAGGCCTCTTGAAGGTTTGAAGTCCAGGAGGGCCCATTGGAGCACAAGGTCTTCTACAATGGGGAGAATTTGATCTTTGTTGGAGCCGCCACCTCTCTTTTATTTCACATCTAAGACTATGTTTAAATATCCAACAAGAATAATGTTCTTGGGAGAGTGGAGGTCTAGAAATTTAGAGAGAGATTTCCAACAATCTCTTTTTTAGCGTATAACATAGGTACATAAATAGTGAAGAGAGAAAAGGTCAACTTACTTTTGATGTGCCTGAGCTCGGTGAAGATCTAGTGTTGGGTCTTGGAGGAGTTCACCAATTTTACTTGTTCCTCCGACCACAGAGTGGAAATTCCACCAGAGGAGCCCCTTGCACTTATAACCTTCTGTGAGTTTTTCTTCCATTTCGATTTGCTAATGTCTACAAGGGTGTCCCCTTCAATTTTAGTCTCTTGGAGCATGAGGATTTCTGGGGTTTCGATTTTAAGGAGGTCTTTGATAGCTTCAGTTTTTAATGGGTTCCCCAAGCCTCTGCAATTCCAAGAGACTAATTTCATTATTTACTGCTGGGGGGATTGGATGCTCCTCCCTTGTGAGGCCTATTTTGGTGTTCCTCCCAATGGAAATTTCGATTGTAGATTGACTTCCTTGAGTTTTTTACCGTTCTTCTTCTTCTTCTCTGGTTTCTTTGTGAGATTTACTTCCCACTTTTTTCAATGGTATCTCGAAGGATTCATCCTTCGAGGAGCGAGAGTTTTCTATAGATTTGTTCCTGGTCATATCAGCATAAGAGGGTGAAGAGGAAGCACCTGGGATTGCTCCAGAGGGGGTTGTTTCTTCATTTCCTTTGCCCTGAGGGGAAGAAGAATTATTCTGATCTGTGGCTTCTAGAGTTGTTATTGAGGGTTCTGCATGGGTGATGTGCTCTTCATTAGGTGTTTCGGTTTCAGCCAGTGGGGATGCATTGCTCTCTGTCGCAGGAATTTGGAATTCTGTTTTTGCTTTGGTTCCTTTGGTGGCTCCTTTTCCTTTTGATTTTGTCGTGGTTGCTTTTTGGACCAAAGTCCATTGTTCTCATTTTGCATTCTCACTCTCTTCTTTTGCCTTCTTTTTGCAGTGCCTTGCAAAGTGGCCATAACCGTGACAGTGTCTGCATTTAAATGGGAGTTTCTCATAATCCAACTCCTAGATATGGGACCAGCCAGTCACCGTTAATTTTATTGCTTCAGGGAGCCTGACTTCCAAATCCACCTCAACACAAATATGGGCACATGAGCATCAGTCTTTCCTTACTGCCTAATCAATGTACTTCCCAAGCGAGATGCCTATGGTTTGGAGACATTTCTGGTTCCAACAATGCAATGGGAGGTGTGGGAGGCAAACCCACACTGGAAAAACTAAAGGGACATCTTGGGAGGGGTCGAAATCTGGATTCCATTTATTTAAATACAGGCCCTGGGGTCCCATAAAATATGGGCCATTTCTGAATATGAGGCTCCTGTTTTCTGCATTTTAAAAAAAAAAACACAAAGTTTCCTTTGCCTACAAAATGACTTTTGATACCTTCAGAGACTAAGGGGATCCAATTCCTCTTCACCCAGTCATCCACTGCTTTGGACAAGGGCCAGAGGCCTATAAACTGTCCAATGAGTCCTCTTTCAGCCAGGTTCAGGGCAGTTTTTCATATTTCTTCGAGTGGGAGGGCCATCGAAGGAATGGTTTCCAACTTCTTTACAATTTTTTATTGAGAGGCAGATGGGGGCCGTTTTCTACAGGCAACAATCAAGTTTTTGAAAGCCTTTATTTCTAGTGGGGGTGGAAGGGGAGCCTCAGGTCCCCCTCCTGGAGCCATGGCACCGACTGGTAGCAATTAGGGCACCCGCGTTCAACTTGTTTGAACATCAGAGCACACACAAGTTTTGCTATAATTATTATTAATGATAAAAATAATTAATAAATAATTTTAACATATATACATTTAAAAAAAACATGTGACAAGATTCTTAACCATGGAGAGTCAATCCCATTTCATTATGTAGGATTTTAATTTGCAAATAGGTTTTTTTACAATAACATAAGCTAATACCATGACTTAATATCAATACCACATGTCCAAAAAACAATAATTCATTTCATATGATATTTGCTTATATAAAATTTGTTTAATTAATGAATTTAATTGAAAGAGCAAAAAAACATAACTACTTCATTAATTAAAATAACAAAAGAGACATAACTAATTTAGAAATAAATATAAGCATTTGATTTGTGTATACTACTCACATATTCTAGAATATTCTATGCAGGTTAAATATCTATTATCCACCTAATAATTATTAATAATTAAATTAAAATCGAAAATAGACATGCTTATTAGCATAATTAAGAAAGTGTACAAAGCTAATTTAATGAACTTTCTAGTACTAATTATAATTATTATTTGATATACTTGAAGATTTGATATTAGCACACTATGTTTGTAATTTGATGTTATTACTAGGTATCTACACATTGACCAAATCTCTCTTTTATCATTTTTGTGGGTTTATATTTGTCTCCAAAGAATTGAAAGAGTTATAGACAAAACTACCTACTACTTTATTTATCTTCTTTGTGGATTAATGCCTATTCTTAAAGAGTTGGATAGGATTATTATTAAAGTTCTGAATCATCTAAAGATACCTTATGTTGGGGTACATTGCACACATTATTTTATCATGACTTTATTATGACCTACACTGTGGCCATCATTACCCCGTTTTTCATACATTATTAGGTGCACGTAAGACCACATATTATTCACCACTAGACATTCCCTATCATTTGGAAATTTTCCTATTTTTAGAAGGGTACCACCTAGGATGACTTGTGGCAATGGCTAGACTTTGATTGCAGGATGACATGGATAAATCCACTCCATTAATTCATACTACCTCATGCCTAGGCCTTCTTAGAGTGAGTGCACACTTCCTCCCTACTTTATAGCAATTAACCACAATTTTTCTCTATCCTCCTCTTGTTAGTTGACATTTAGTCCTATTTTGGAGTTTAAATGAGTTTCATATTTTGATCCATTTTAACATATTTTGCTAATTTTGGTCTACAATTTTGATTTTGACCTATTTTCCAAGTTGGTTGACCTCACGAGGGTTCTATTTATTGTATTCATGTTCAACAATAATATATCATCAAATTTTGGGTAATATGAATGATCTCCTTACTTTAGTAGTCAATTTATAAATACTGATATTCCCTCTTCTTTCTTGTTTTGCAAGTAACTAGTGTACTTATCTTTGGACATTTATATTCCATCATTATATTTAAATTCACCAACAAATTTTGGATAAAAATGACTAAAAATATAGTCAAAAATAAAAAAATTAAAACATTTATACTATGTTTAAAAATATTATTTAATAATGTTTAATTAACTATTTTTATTCCATTGAATAATTTATTTATTTATTATTCAATTTACAATATGTAATTTATTTATCATCTCATTTATAATATTAACTTCAATAATAGATTTGATTATTGGTGTGTAATATAATGATGTGATTATTTTTGAAAATGATAAATATATAAATTATTATATTCACATTCAATATATAATAACTTTTTAATGTAATAGTATACCTATTATTTTTGACATTTTAGATAAGTAGCACACCCATATAAATTAAATAGTTGGTAAATGTTTATAGACATCAATCCATAATTAGAATCAAAACATTTATTTCATTATACATCTTACACTCCTAAAGTTAAAAACTAGCTAAAATATAAATTTACTATGATTATTTTTTTCACACGTATAACATTATATATTCCATATGAGGAATCTAGATATATTGTCAATATTGTTAACATCCATCATGTCACTTTGGGATGGGGAGGATTTGGCTCCTTCCTTCCAACCACCAGAATTATCATTATTATTATTATTATTATTAATTACAAGGCAAGTGGATGATAAAGGCACATATGTTACTTAAGTAATTTGTATCAATAAGTGGATAAACTTCCACATAATTTTTAATTTTAATAAAAAACTTCCAAATAATTTGTAATTCTAATCAAACATGGTGCTAAATAAAGATTGCTTAACAGTGCGTAAACATTGTGTTTTAAATTATAATCAAACATAGTGCAAAATAAAGTTTTCTGAACAGTGCACAGACAAACTTCGAAAATTTTAGATTTAACAAAACAAGCTCAGTGCGAAATACATTTTAAAAAAATAAATTGAAATCATGTTTTCAGGATGGTTGCTTCATGTACACATGTAACTAGATGGTTTTAATGTTTTTACTACGTTATGATAATTTGGATTTAACGAAAGAAGCTCAGTAAATAAAGGTTTTTTTGTTTTGTTTTTACTAACGTTATGATAATTTGGATTTAAAAATTTATTTTTATAAATAAAATCAGGTTTTTATATGGTTGTTATTTGATGTAAACATGTAATTAGATGGTTTTATTGTATTTACTATGTAATCATAATGGTGATTAGCTTCATAGTTTTATAACTAGCAATTGCACCAAGAGGCGCAAAGGAACGCCGGGGCGGTAGATATGTAAGGGAAGTAATTGTATGAAAATAAAAAGTTTGTGACGAAATGGAATATTGGATTTTAAACTGTCAAACATATTTTTTTTTGTGTTATCCCTAGCTAGGTAATATAAACTGTCTATGTAAATATGAAAATGTCTTGAATTTGTGTCTATGTATATAAATATGAAAATGACTTTGGAATAAAATTATGTGAATATGAGGATTTTGAAAAAATGAAATTGATCAGATTCTAGATTAAAAAATATATCAGAAATAAAAAAAAATAAAAAATGAATGAATGAATTAAAAATGAAAATGAAGCAAAACCGGATCAGAAAATGAATAAAAATCCATGAAAGATAAATGAACGAACGTAACAACAGGTCCAACCCTGATGATGATAGTCTCAAATTTATGGTTGGGGAAAACTCACTGTGAGTTGTTGGTGCAATGTGGAAATAAGATAATTTATGAAATCATCGGGAGAAAATTGCCAGGAATCACCCTGCACTGGGAGCAAATAATTGTTGATGTAGTCGTTGCTTCCAATGGACATTAAATAGATGGATTCATTAAAGAATTTCTCTGCTTTTTCTTGCCCGATTTTATTGGCAATGATCATCTTGGTTCCTTGGAACATCTCTATTTGCCTCCATGGACACAGTCGTTGAATCTACATGGGTAGACATGGGAAAATAATGAAATTAACCCAAAAAAAAAAAACCAGAGAAGTGGGTGGATGGAATAGTTATTAAAAAAGAGATCTCGTTTCGTTAAGAATGCCTCCTCCACCCGAAGCATAGTTGTCACCTTGCTTCAACACAGTGTTCTCGTCAGTGGATGGAGATAGGATCGGCGCTGGGATTGGCAAACCTGTGTTTTCAGCTGCAATATTAGCAACAACGCCCAATCAAATAAATACCTCGAAAATGCCCAATATATAACACATAAATATTCACAAGTTGAATTGTGGATGGGGGAAGTAAGAAATACCAGCTATATCACAAATGGTTCGGCCATTAGTGTATCTTCCTGTGGGCAATCTGTTACCAAAGTCAATTCGATACCATGGAAAATTGGACTTGGCTAGACTCCTCTGCAGGTGATTGTTGTAAAAATGTGAAAATTTTGATGATATTAGAAATAAATCAAAAATGAAAAAAATGATATGAAAAATTATGCCCAAATAAATCCACGGCACAGAGAATTTCTAAAATTATAACATGGGCATGCGTTTGAAGATTTCCGAGCGAATGAAATTTGACAGCTGTGACCCACCCTGACTTCCATCTGGCATTCGATCGAACATTTAAGCGACACTTGTTTTTGAGTGTTTACATCTATGACTTCCCCACTTAGTCAGGCAATCTCAATCTCATTCGCTTCCCGCTTGTTCTGACAGCGGCTCTACAAATTCCGAACAATCTTCAAAAGCTCGACGACACACTGTAAATCCTGTAGGATTATTATCCAGTTTGTTGCACCTTAATCCTTCCAGGTTAGCAGCATTCCAGGTTAACAGCATAGGAGAGATTGTGGAGTTCGTTGCACCTTAATCCTTCCAGGTTAGCAGTATTCCAGGTTAGCAGTATTCCAGGTTAGCAGCATAGGAGAGATTGTGGAGGTTTTTAGGAGGGGTGCATGGAGAAACGTAGATTGTTTGAGTACTGGATAAAAAATTTGCAACATTTTCGACTGTTGCATTTGCATTCCTTATACCTGTCTTGGTATCTCTGCACCCCTACTCAGGTATTCTTCTATATTCTCCTTTCATTACTGAATGGATTCATCCGATCTGCATACTCTTATTTCTGTATAACTGCCCTTTAACTGTAAAGAAACAATTCTACCTTCAATGGGTTTTATTGAAAACATACCTGTTCCTCAAATTAACTCCCTTTCCTCTATCTTCAGCGTCATTCTTTGGGGATTCTAGCTTGGAAAGTAGTTTTCCATGAATTCGGTCCTTAGGGTTTTTGTGGAATTTATATTATTGTTATGGATTTGGTAAAATTTTCTGATGGCTTGTCAGCCTTGATAATTTTTCGTATTTTAATTTCAACCCAAGTACATAAGTTTCCTCCTCTGTACGTAAGTTCTTCTGTATGCATCATATTGGCAACTCTGTCTCTGAATTGCAGTGGCTCGCCCATTACTACAGGATCACCGCAATGTACAAGAGGAGACCTCATGGCGTTGCTGCGCTACAAGGCCGGAATTATGGATGCCACTTTAGGGCGTTTGAAATCATGGAACGTCACCGACTGCTCGCACTGGTAGGCAGTATCCTGCAACAATCAAGCTGTGCAAGTTGTGGGGGTTTTTGGTACCATTAACAATGCTGAAAATCACAAGCATAAAAAGAAAAAGATTTTACCTTCACTGCTAACAATAATAATTGGGTTTTATGAGAATTTGTGTTTTGAAACATTTTTCTCTGTACCGCAGATTTATCCCCATCATCCCCTGTAGGTTCAATTGGCAATGACAATGGTAATGGTAACTCTACAGTGGTGTGGAAGGACAATGTGGTTTTTCAGCGTGAGGGAGAATGCAATGTTAGTACCACTGATTCTGCTGGTACCAACAACAACGATAATGGCAATAGCCTCTCTGAATCTCTGGCTGATGTTTCATCAAATGGAACCAGGATAGGCAAGGAAGAGCCCATTCATCCCTTGACAACGAATGATCTTATTCCATCCACGAAAAGCAAGGAGGAGCCCATTCATCCCTTGGCAACAAATGATCTTATTCCATTTCTGGAGAGCACCCCAGCGGCCTATACTTCCAAGGACAATCGCAGTCCAGGTGTCGAATCCATAGCCAATACAATGCAGATTCCAACAGTTGACAAAGGACTGGGAGGAGATTGCGAAGAGTCCAAAACCCATCTTGAAGATAACATTGAAGAAATAGAGAAAGAAATTATGCACCTAACAGAGAAACTTCAAGCGTTGTGGCTTCAACAGGCAACTAAAGAAAGAAATCAGGAAACCCAGCAAGGAGCTTATGGTCCTTTACAAGTAGAAAAATGGGTTGCAGAGGGGGCTACTCTGAGGAATACTTCTGGCGTAAATAGCAGTGCGGTAGATGAATCTCAAGTGTATAAAGGAGAGGAGCCCAGGAATGCCGAGAAACAGAGAAGGGGAAGATCAGTGTCAGCTAAATTTCTTCAGTGGGATTCCCGCATACAGTAAAAAACAGAGAAGAATGCTTTTGAAACTGGAAAGAGCGGATGTAGCTGGACGAGTCCTACCCAGAGAAAAGGGTCGTACACGTGGCGAAATCTAATTGGTTCCATGTGCGATAGGAAAAGATTTCTCATTGGCTGGGGTGAACAGTGTTTGCTCACCCCAAGCCCGCAAAGAAAACGCCTCCGGCGTAATTAAAAGTTGGTAAAAATTGGAAATTTATGGAAATTATAGGATTTAGTTTGTTAATATTTTATAAAGTAAATGGCTATTTTTGTAATTTAAATTTTTAAGTGTGTTTTTATATTTATTAAATTTAAGTTTAAAATAGTTTAAGGTTAATTTAATAAGTATTTTGAAAATTTAATTTATTATTATTATCTAATTTTAAGGTCATAGTTAAGTTAGACACTAAATTGGTGTATGAAATTTTTTGTTTGTAGGATAAGGGATCCACTTCCTCGCAGTTATTTGACAGTTAAATTTACAAAGGCATACATACTTTACCCCTTTGGTTTTGAACCTATGACCTCTTAGGAAGAAACACATACTCTTAACCATCATATACACCATCAAAGTTATAATTCTCAAAATAACTATAATTATAAACTATTTCAAATTTATAAGGAACAATGTATTGGAGGTGGACAATCCACCTCTCCATTACACAATAATAATTGAAACAATTATCTTCTACTAGGAAGACTAAGACTAAGTGGTTTATACATTAAAGGCTTAATACAATTTAAAAGAAAGATGATGTGTATATATGAAAAAACTTATTAAATGAGAGTTGCTAAAGAACATATACAATGATAGAAAGGAAACCATGGGGAGAAAATGGCACCTCTTAATATTTATGGTCAAATATGTTTAAGAATTTAATGCTAAGTACCTTTGTGAAAGTCAACATGATCTAGGTGTCTCTCTCAGTCAACCTAAATAACACAATAACTTGACAAGACACAAAAATTAATGAAACAAGGAACCTCAAATGGAATTTGATTTAGGGCATGTAACAACATATTTTATAACTGAGTAAAACACACATCTAGGCTTCATTATAAATGTAGGACTAGAAGTGTAAATGAACTAAGTAAATAATGATATCTATTATCAATATGATAATATCACTAAGCTAAAAAAAGGAAATGTTATTCTCAAAGTTTTTGTGTTAAATAGTTTATATGTAATTTTTTTATTATTTATCTTATTTTTTTATTTTTTTGGGAGAAAAGAGACCATAATTTATTCAACAAAAGGAAGAAAAAAATTACATTTTGTATATATGCAATGCATTCTAAAAATATACTTCGCGAAAATGAGTTATAAAATACACAACATGCCTGAAAAAAGATAAACAACATGCATACATAAACTATGAGTGGAGATGATCATATAACTTTTCTTTTTTTCCTTTCTTTTTATAAACTTTCTGCCAACCCTTTGAATTTAGTTCAATAAAAATCAAAGCCATAGATCTTCCATTTAGTGGTGAAGTGGGTTCTTTATTTGAATCTGAACTCTCGGATACATGTGCATGATTTGTGCCTCCCAAATCATCAAGTGCCTGAATCTCTAAAGATACAGATTCCATTAGAGTTTAAGCTGCACTTTCGAACCTTTCCATAATACCCCATTCTTCATGATTTCCTTGACTTGCTTGTACTTCCAGTTTTGTTTTACTTGGTTGACTTTCCATATTTCCTTCTTCTTCTTCTTCTTGTTTAGCTTATGGATCGACCTATTTTTATTTTTTGAGTTCTTTTTAGCCAAACGACATGTATTTTCTACAAATGACTTGTTTGAAAACATGCACATCATCTGAATTTCATATTCTCATAATCTAATACTTGGGTCCACTTGAAGTTTTTATGATTCAGTTGGATGTGATCAGATAGACCTTTGCTAAGGTTTATCTTCACGTAGAATTTGGCAAAGGAGAAAATACCTTTTTCTATTCTTTCTAGATCCATATTTTTAAAATTTCCAAAACTATTTCCAATATCCTCTAGGAATTTATGATTGTAGAATGTAGAAGATGGTTTGGGATTCTCACCCAAACCAAAATTTTTGTAAGCACCATATTTGTAGCGTCAAATTTCAGGAACTATGGAGTGATGAAAATCCATGCTCTGCCCCAGAACCATGGCCCTTCAAAGGATGAACTTCAGGTCTTTCTGAGTATCAAATTGAACAATGAAGACTTTTGAACAAAACTAGAGGTCACAATTTGATGTCGAAGTGGGAAAAATCCATTGATGCAATGCATCAGATTTTGAATAAAAGTCATTAAACCTGCAAGTACAAGCCATTGATTGGAGAGAAGTGAGGAGAGATTTTATCTCTGGGACATTTGGTTCCATGACTAGAGCTTGTTCATTTTTCTCCACAATATAGAGACCTAGAATATCTTGGATCCATTTAGGAGTGTTGGAGGCCTTCCTCTTCACTACATCTTTAAAGGAGACAGTTCCTATGGGATGTTTGGAACCCAAAGCTCCGCTTCTCAATCTTAGATTCAATATGTTAGTAGTATTCCTTGAGATACCATAGTCCTTCATATAGAATGGGTTATGTAGCATTTTACCTTCAAAAATTAGGCATTGAGAAAATGCAGGAGTTTATATGTATGTTAATAATGAGTTTGTGATGATTCATGTCAATCATAAGATAGTGAGAATAGATTGTGAAAATCCCAAAAAAAACTACGGCTATGAGAGAGAGAGGACTTATTATAGTTCAGAGTGATGATAAAATATCAATCTCAATTTGAAAATAAGTAGAATAATATCAATGGAGTTTAGGAGAATCTCAATTTGAAAATAAGTAGACTAATATCAATGGAGTTTAGGAGAAAGTACCTCTCTTGATATATATATATATATATATATATATATATATATATATATATATATATATATATTTAACCTCTCCATAATTTCTCTATTGATGGTTAATAGAGAAATTATGGAGAAAATTAATATATAATATAATATAATATATATATATATATTATATATATATATATATATATATATATATATATATATATATATATATATATATATATATATATATATATATATATATTAACCTCTCCATAATTTCTCTATTGATGTCTTTTTTTAGATAACCTTAGATTGATAAAGGTACTTGATGATTCATGTTGTACAAGGAATCGAATAAAATGCAAGAAATTAAATGGAACACGCATAGAGAAACACAACAAAACACAATAATAACCATTAAAATCAACACGGTAATAAAATGAAATAACGAGAATATTGGATTGTTCAAACTCGCTAGAATGGTGGTAGTTATCTTTGAACAGACATGGCTACGCAAAAATTCACAAAAACTATTACAAGAGGTCGAAAGAATGACCTTTTAGCATAAACAAAGAACCCTAGAGCTCCAAAACACTAAACCTAGAAAATGAAATGTCAAAAGGCTTGTGGACCTCGAGGTGGTTAGTTGCTATATCAAATTCCCAAGGGTGAAACTTTTACATACAATATCTATTTGG
This sequence comes from Pinus albicaulis, assembly GCA_034641835.2. Lineage (NCBI taxonomy): Eukaryota > Viridiplantae > Streptophyta > Pinopsida > Pinales > Pinaceae > Pinus > Pinus albicaulis. The sequence goes on along the minus strand of CM076573.1, from coordinate 178,278,653 downwards.
GGCACATAATATCATGTTGGAAAGAACTATCCAAGGACTACAATTTTTTACCGAGGTCGAGTATGCCATGTCAACCCCCTAGCCTCAAAATGGCTCCAAAATTTCGGGACCCAAAAGTCATGGAAAATTTCCAAAAAGATGGAGAATTGTTGTGACAATAGAAGAGGTGGGTGGTCACCGATATCCACCTTGATCACTTGAGGATGGAATACTGCCAATATCCAAGCTAAAATAATGTAAAAAGAGTATCAAGCTTCACATACCAAGACTTTTAATAAGCATATTTGGCCAAATTCACAAAAATATGAAGTATATGAAGTTGTTTCTTTTTCTTAACAAAACTAGAATTAGTGAGGAAACAATGTCACTTGAAGAATGTGTAATATGATAGGTTGTCTTAACGAGAAAAAGGAAATATTAACATCTAAAAATATAGTAGTATAAGGCATTGATCATTCAACTTCAATGATTTTAGAGAGCATGTAGAAAAGGAATCTTTCAACACGCGAGAATTATGTTACTAGAAAATCTATCATTCGTAGTGATAATTGACTTTTCTCATTGTGACATTATCTTAGATTCTTAATACTTATGTCACTTCATCTCCTATGATGATAGAGAATCCATGATTATCTTAATTTTGTTAGTGTCGATGGTAGGGAAGTAAGAATAAAAGACAACACATTTCGAGAGGGTTTCATACTTGGACGCTTTCAATAGTTTTCTATTGTAGGATACATCACATTTATCATGGGCACAATAATTGATACACTAGAGGTGCATGCTTCTCAATCCTCTTATATTGGAGAAAGGTTATATTAAAGGGATACGACGATAGAGAATCCATGATTATCTTAATTGTGTTAGTGTCGATAGTAGGGAAGCAAGAATAAAAGAAAACACATTTCGAGTGGGTTTCATAGTAGGATAATTTCAATAGTTTTCTACTATAAGATACCTAGTGTTTATCATAGGCACAATAACTAATACACTAGAGGTGAATGCTTCTGAATCCTCTTATATTGGAGAAAGGTTATCTTAATTCTTTAGCCTATGCTCTAGATATAAAACATCACTACATTCATATAATAAAACTAATGGTATATCCTTGTAAAAAAAGCAATTTTATATTCAACATGTTGAAGTGAAAAATGATAGCATTGTCTCTCCAAAAAAATTAAAATAACCAAAAAAACTTTATTGGTTTATTTAAAACAATCTTAAATATGATAGAAGGAAATTTCAAAATCAACTAGTTTAATAAATAATGACTTTCACAAGAACATCAAAGTTCAAAAAGAGTTGCAACATTACTTTCCATCATTCATTAACTTCTTTTATAATTTCCTTATCTATAAATCTAGTTTTAAGAAGAGTGCAACATTTCTTTCCATCATTCATCAACTTCTTTTATAATTTCCTTATCTATCAATCTTGTTTTTTAAATTTATTCAGTCTCCCCTTATCCATGAATCTTGTTTATTAAGTTTATGATGTAATAGATCGATAATCACCTCTCGCACCATTTTCCTTTCAAACATATGTGACGTTTACTAGACATGAAGATTGCATATATATTATATCTAATTGAAGCACCTTGAGAAACACAATGGTGAACAAAGTTAAGATATATTATATAAAAATCTTCATTCTTTGTACACTCTATGGTGTTAGAGTTACAATACATAGCTTAAAAAATGACCTAGAAAAGTCGCTAGTTGATATTTCCATAGACATCAATGGATTTAGAGAGGATATATTGACTTGGTCCTTTTACATATCACATGCCCATTTGTAAGGAGAGGGATTTATAATTGTAGAGGCATGAATATTTCTATTTCCTTGGTTCAACGACGTGGTAACTTAGAATTTTATGATATTTTTACTTGATAATTTTGTGGTAATTTAGAATCTTCTGATATTTTTACTAGAAAATGTTAACCACTTGATAATTTTACTTGATGGTACATGTTAGTCCTATAAGACTTATAATTGCAGATGCATTAATCTTTATATTACACCCATATCTTTTTATAAGAGTCTATTACGTAGTTAGTTGGGGATAATGGTCACTTTGCTAGAAAGACTTGATTAGATTTAGAAAGTTAATTAACTTAGTTAAATTAAGTGAGTTCTAGTTAAATCATATTTTAGGAAAAATCAAATTTAGTGTGTGTGCAAATTGTATCAAGTTTTATATAATCAATAGAAAAAATAACAATTGAAAGGGGTCAACACAATTCCCTAATGCCAGTGACGATTGGGGTGAACCAAAAGTCCAAAGCGGCACTTCGGAGGCCGAGCCCCGACAGCGTGGGCCACCGTTGCCCGCCACCTCCCTTTGAAAACTACCACGCTTTCCTAACATAAAATATAACATTTTTATATACTCTGTCGCACAGGCTGACACACATAAAAAATTACAACCACGCTTTCCTAACATAAAATATAACATTTTTATATATTATGTCGCACAGACTGACACGATTAAAAAATTAAGCGCCGCTTCCTAAAATAAAAAAGAGATGGTGATGATATTCGCAGGGGGAGGACTGAACGGCACGGCGTTCTGTATGCCGTGGACGAATATACTACGGTTTTGGTTTGGGTGTTTGTTGGAGTTGCGTGGCAGGAATATTAATAATCACCGCACTCACAACTCATTCTACTTTCTTCTGAAAGGGAATGACGGAAATGTGGTGTTGTCATGCTAATTTTAACACACTCTCAATCCATGATTGCCCCCCATCTTTTCTTTATATTACCTTCTTTGATACATACATCCCACCTTACACCCACACAAAGGAAGATGGAATATTTTAAATGTGTGTGTTTTTTTTTCAATTTTTAATTGGAATTTGGTAATATAATTTTTTATTATAATGATAGTTATTGTTTATTAAGATCAATGTGGTTTATCGGACTTTAAGAAAGGAGAAAGAATTTAAGTTTGATTCTTCAAAATCTTGTTTCTATGGTCAAAGATAAGGGAAATAAGTGCTCCAAGATCGCTATAGGTGGATTGGCTTTAATAGGTCAAGAACACTGGAAGTGTGGTAGATGGTAGGGAATTTAGAGCAAATGTGAGTAAGAGTCGGACAGTCTAAAAGGAAGTGTTTTTCATCTTCCACTTGCTTAGAATCACAAATCTGACAGATTCTATCGTTCCAAGGGGTCTTGCGAATAGACCACTGCCCGGTCTCACTCCGAAGCTCATGGGAATTAGTTCTTATCTTAGCAATGTTCATTTTTTTTCTTATTGCTGGACAATACAGAGAGATAATTTTGATTATCAAGAGTAAGGTTGATCACTTATTTTTAGTATCTTAGCGTCATTTTACCCTCCTATTCTCTCACAACTTGTTTTTAAACTTGAAGATAATAATATTTTTAATATTATCTTCGCTTCCTTAATTTAACTAATACGATTTTTATTTATTATTTTATTATATATATAGAGTTGTTTGTTAATATTTCTTCAATGTTTGTTCACCCATATTCGAAAAACTACTCCCACTTTAGTGTTTAATTATTCGGCATTAGTTTCAAGGCTTTTGGAAGGGCATGTGAAAACATAATATATATATATTTTTAATTAGGAACATCATAAAAAAAGTGATGTGGACCGACCTTGTAAATGTTACGACATATTCCACTTTGTTTTTTCACACTAAAACTCATATCCAAAAGTCTAAATATTATATTTATTAACTAAAAATCTCTGGAAAAGATTGAACATTATGTCTTTTTTTTTAAAGGTAGAGACCCAATCACTTGAACTGCTTTCCAACTCCGTCGAATTCTTTTATAAGTCTAAATATTATATTTATTAACTAAAAATCTCTGGAAAAGATTGAACATTATGTCTTTTTTTTAAGGTAGAGACCCAATCACTTGAACTGCTCTCCAACTCCGTCGAATTCTTTTATTTATTTAAGATGAGGCCCATCATTCAAATTCTTAAAAATTGCATTGAAGTGTTTAGCAAGGTTTCCTTTTTAATTTTTTAATCTTGTGTAAAGAAACGGAAATGCATTAGTTTATGTAATATCTCTAAAGACAAAACATTAAATTATGTTATAGTCTAAAGGTAATATAAACAAGTGTGAGAAAATACATAAGGTTATAAGATCATGATAAAGTAACATACTACTCTGGGTAAATGGTCAAAACGAAAACATTTATGGAGAAATATGAATACAAATTACTATTTATTTATTTTGTGTTGAGAGAAAATTTATAATTTAGTATAGAGAAGATGTATCGTAAATAAACATAATTAGTAATTGTACCACATGTTGCAAAAGAAACGCCATAAGGCAATAGTATAGAAAATAGTATCCTAGAAGAAATAAGTTGTTGCAAAGAATGCGCCATCATGAAGGAATAAAAGACAGGTGTCAAACATATTGATGATAAGAGTTATCAACTAGAAAATTTTGTTATAGATATTGAAATAGACAATTGTGGGTGAAAACATATATATAAACCAACAAAATCTGTTTACATATATGAAAAATTTGTTATAGATATTGATATAGGAAATTGGGGGTAAAAATATTTTGGTAATTAATAATCCTCTAAAACAAGCATGTAAATCAAATAAGATATTTTAAATACATTCAAGTACAATCTATCTAGCATAGATGCAAATAAAGAGAATTTTTATTAACAAAAATGGAGTTTACTCCAAGTTCATCTACATATCTGAGCTCTAATTGCATGCTTGTCACAAATTGTATATTGTATATGAATAACAATAGTCTTGGTATACAAGAAAGTGAATGTCATTTTAATATGGAGACATTTTTGGAAGGAGATATTGTTCTTTATGTTATGGTTTATTTTCTTAACTCCAAACTTGGTTTATTGTTTCTCTATATAGATAAGAAACAAAAAATACAAAGTACTTTCACAATTTTAAGTGATAATTTTATATTTTATAATTGCAAATATAGTTTATTATTAAACTATTTTAAGCACATCTATTTATTCAAATAAATTATATTGTGAATATGTTTTTTCCTATTATTTGATGACAAAATTATTGTACTCCCTACTAAGTAAAACAAATTGATTGATAAATAATTGAAAGATTACTCAACCAAGAACTACTATAATATATAGAACTAATTTTTGATGTATAAATAATTTATTTTACATGTCGTTGAATTTCCATTACCTATTATCTTCAAACCCGATGGGGAGGTATTGAACATGGGAGCCAACTTTAGGTAAATAAACATTCACATTGTCAACTTGGGAAAAAAAAAATTATATCCTAAAATTCTCTTACCTAATCATCTCTTTAAATATATAATTGAGTTCCATTTATTGAAAACAAAGGCAATATTAAGAACCTCCTAGAGTTATAAAAGGTAATTGACATGAAAAATTAAAAATTCTCCTCATGACAACATACAAATGTTAATCTTAATTGAATCATTAAAAAACTAAAAAGGGATAATAGACACTCACAATTTTCTTATTAGAACTAAATGCTCCTATATGAAACAATGATGACTTTCATCAGTTCAAGAGCAGTAAAAACAAGTTCAATGAGAAAAAAACTCTAGCACTGAGAGAGATTATGATGTTCATCACTATGTATGGAGTTCATTACAACCTTGGATATATTCTGTGAGTTGTTGTGATTTTTTTTTCTTGTGGCTAAAACTTATTTTTGGTTGTCACCTAGTTATCATGATTCAAAACATTGTATTATCTCAGATCCTTATAGCATTAGATATATTTTATGAGCTAATGTGATGTTTTGTTTGTCACAATGATTCAAAAATCAGTTATTATACCACAATATTGACTTTATCATTGTCTGTTTTGCTTATGAACCCTTTAAAAAAACCACAGGAGCATTTTATTTACACTCTGATCTCCCCAACATGGCTCGAGGTTTCAAAAATTGGAGAGTAAATTGAGCGGTTATTGTTAGAAATTATTGTATAAGATGGGAAATTTGGATGGTTTGTAGAGAATATGGATGCCATAACATATATCTATTTAGAATTTTTAGTGTCTCTTGCCACCATACATCTAATAAGATCCATTTCAACTGAGAACGTCAATAGATCACTGTGTGAATGAAACTTGTGACATCCCTCGCCATTTTCTTTAATTGTGGATCAGGTTACAAACTAATACTTTGTGAAATCGCTAGCCATTTTCTTTGATTGTTGATCAGGTTTAGAAGACTCTACAATATATATTGGATGGAGGTAAAGGTTATGATAAAACTTGTAAAATAACCCCTTAGGGTTATCTCAACTTACTCTATTGTTAATCACATAGTGTCAATTTTGCAAAACTATAATCTACAGTGAGGATTGAGTGGATTTTTTCTTTCGTAGGTTTGTTTGAATTGAAAAATCAAAAAAATATAAAAGCTAAAATTATGTAGTGAAAAACTTTGTTTAAAATTTCAAAATAAAAAGTTGAGTAAGTTTGACATCATATAATATGAAATTTGTTTATGATTATAAAGTAAAAACATATAATATTTTTTAGCTATAATTAGATAATTAAAGATATGTATATAGTTTTTTTTTTAATAGAAGAAATTTGATATTCATTAACAAAAACAAATCAAAAGAGTATGTATGTAGTTACAAACTATTACAATTAAGTAATTAAAGGTAAATTTAGTGTTATTTAAGAAATGAGAATTATGAATAATCATCATTATTGGTCAAGATAAATCATGTCCTGTGAAATAATTTCACATATTTTAAAAAATTTCATTATTAATGTAATTTTTTATATATTAAGAAATACTACTCATACATAATAAAACAATTATAACAACTAAGTATATGTGGATGTATGAAAATTTAGATACATTTTATTAATAAAATTTTAAAAGAATAATAGTTATAAACAATTAAAATTAAATTTATTAAGTAGTTAGTTTAGATCTATATTATTTATCGGAGAGACCAATTCTCTTCTCACTCTAAAAGAGGTTTGCATATGAAGACATTTGATCCATCTTGACTCTTGGTAGATCCAGAGTCAACATTGATCTAGGCCATCTTAATTTATCCCTTTAAATAAACTATATTCCACATGAATACCATGGGTCAATACCATGGGTTGTTTTTATAGTTTATTATTATTATTTTATTTATTTTTATTGTATTTTGACCTAATTAAAATGTTCGTTACGTTATGTCAATATTTTTATTTATTTTACTTTTATTTTCTTTTATATAAACTATATTACACATGAATACCATGGGTCAATACCATGGGGTGTTTTTGTTTTTATAGTTTATTATTATTTTATTTTATTATTTTTATTAGTCAAAATGTTAAACATGACATTACAACATTTCTATTATACACCTAAAATCAATCTAACTTATTAAAAAGAAGAAAAAAAAAACTAACATTATAAAAATATATATATATAACTATTTACTTGTGATCTAATGGCTCAAAACATTTCAATCATCTAACATTTGATCCAATGGCTCAGACATGGACACATTGGCAGCTAGGAAAGTTGTTTTTGATCTAATGGCTCAAAACATTTCAATCATCTAACATTTGATCCAATGGCTCAGACATGGACACATTGGCAGCTAGGAAAGTTGTTTTCAAATAAGAACGCCTTACGGCGTAATTAATGTGTTTATTCATTATATTTTGTTAGAATATAGTTTGTTTATAATATTGTATTGTATTACATTGTTAATAATATGTATTATTGGTAAGACAACATTTTATATCGATAAAATATTTATCAGCCAAGAGAAAACATCTTATCAGTAATATTGGCAAAAATATTTTGGGCAAACATAAAAAAATGCATTATATATATAACAACATGAAATAAACACATTGGCACATAAATATGAAGAAAGCATTGGTATATATGATGTAGTGCATGTAAAATAAAAATGATATATCAAAGGTGATACCAAATCCTATTGATCCCTGACAATTGTCCAATCAAGGACTAAAATGTGGAGAACCAATACAAAATAACATAAAACATATAAATATATCTCATCATCATGAATTATATGTAGTAAAACAAGTAAAACTAGCAACTATCTATTTGAAATCAGTGCCCTCTCCCCCTTTTACGGGAAAACATAATGGGTTGTTTGTCAGGCCTGCCCCTAGGAGTAGAAGACCTTGCCCCTGCACCTAATGTCAAATAATGATTGTTGGGTATGGAGTTGTTCTCTCCTATATCTATAGCAGATGGTGTTGACGTTGAAGCTCCCACAATCTCCTCCTCCTCCTTGTGTTTCTCCTCCCCCAAGTCCTCCTCCTCTTGTTTCCCCTGTTCTAATGGTTCCTTTGGCTCTAAACATGCAGGTGACTCCTCCAAGATGGGCACCTCAGACTCCACCCTCCACTGAGCTAATACATCAATATTGTTTAAGGAAATGACATATGGATCCATTGGTGTTTATGTTTTCTTTACTCGAAGTCGGATATTGTAATGCACATACACTAAATCATTTAGGTGTGAGAACTCCAACCCGTAAGAGTGTAAAAAAAAACTAATGAGCCTTGACTCTCGACACTTGAGGATTATAAATTAAAATTACAATAAATGTAGTTGCTCAACTGAAGGCTGAAGCTCAAATTTATACCTGTTGCGCTTTTTTGAGTTCTCAAATACACTCCAATTGCACTCACACACCGAAGAGCTACATGTTTGACTCAGGATTCTTATGGCCAATTTCTGCAAATTTGGTTCCCTTGCACCATAGCTTCGCCACCAAATATCTACAACAAAATAAAGAAATAAAAAAGTAAAAAACTTAAAACATAATTAAACTTCCAAATAAAAGTTACATAATTGAATTTTAAAAATCTAGAATTATAAATAAGTGAATTCTAAATTGAAAATTCTAATGAGTGATGAATTTTCACTTACGTGGCATGAAGAGGGTCCTTCCCTAATAGCATCATCAAAGCCAAATAGCCCAACACAATCCCGATAAAACTATATCTCGCGATTGATTTTGCTACGAAGATTAGGATCAGGTACCATCCTATGAATACAAGAATGGAGCTCTTCCACCACCTCTTCATCATAGTTAAAGACACATTTGTATGAAAATGTGGGGTTGAGGAAGAGTGATACTGCATGAATGGGTCGATGAAGCATCCATGTCCATCGACTATCAATGACATCCCATAACATCATATGTCTATCAAGCCCAACAGAACCCTTGTTTGCATAATAAGAATGAATGGCCTCCTTGGCACTATCCATGGCCTCATACAAAAAATCCATTGCATTCTTGTACCCATCTACCAATCTCAGAACCTTTACTATAGGTTCACTAACTGAGCACACATCTTCTACTCCCTGCCAAAATGTGTTAGTGTAAACCATTTTTGCAACGTCTCTCCTGTCCTATCTCTTGATGTATCTACAATCACGCCACTCATCAGAGACAAACATTTTCTTCAACTCAAACTAGCATTGAAGCAAAGATTGAAGAGTAATAAAGTTGGTGGCAAAACATGCAATTGCAGGACGCCACAACTCCTTGTTTCTAGTGAATCTCCTCATGAGGCTAAGAACATAAGCATGTTTATATATAAACTTGGGGACACTCCTAGCCATATCAATCACCTCCTTGATGAAGCGGAGTTTCCCCATATCCTCAAGCAACAAATTGATACAATGTGCTACAAATGGAGTCCAAAACAATGTGCGGTGCCTCTCCATAAAAATTCTTCCGAAAGACACATAGTTAGCTGCATTATCTCTTGTGACTTGGACCACATTTTGCACACCAATTTCCTGGATGAACCTATATAACAACTCACATATCATTGCTGCATATTTTATATGTGCTGATGCATCCATTGATTAACATCGTACATTTAAGACAATGTGCCAAGAAATTTCGAAGAGTCCTACCCTTCCTATTTGTCCAACCATCAGATATCACTGTGCATCTAGACACTTCCCATGTATGTTTCAACTCCACCAATATAGAGTTGATGTCCTACTTTTCAGCTTGAAAGATTAGCACCCACAACTCCTCATATGTAGCACTTTTATACCCTAGGTCTGCAACAAAAATAACATCACACATTGGCTGCCAAAATGAATTGGTTTTAGCAATGCTGAGAGGTAAGTCGCTCCAAAAAAGACACCTCCCCATAACTCTATCTGCTTCTTGCTTCTCCTTTTTTTAACAACTGATTTTATGGAAGGTTGTGCTCCATGTCCTATTTGTGGAAAAAAAAATGATGACCTCCCACTCCTAATAACATTAGCACTAGCAGGTGACGTTGTCGATCCCCTCCCACTACCCTCAGCCTCAAAATCAGAAGAAGATATCTCGAAATATCTACCTGCACGTTCAACCTTGTTTCTTTCTGCCTCTTCCTTCTTTCTATTTTTTTCTTCAATTGCTTTGAGAGATTTTTGTATAAGCTCCGCACTAGAAGATGTACAAACATCATGTCCAAGGAGTCTAGCTAGATGGTATTTCAATCACGTAACCCCGCTTGTCCTCTTGGTTCCACACAATTTGCATGATAGATATGCCCAATTTGTTCCACCATTAGGCTCCCCATACTCCCAAAATGGGTCCAAGGATTTTCACATATTTTTAGTGAACTAATTCAAATCTAGGGCAAAAAAAAAAAAAAATTGTGCATTTTACACCCATACACAGAAAATAATAAGTAATAACCACCTCATTTTATTTTTTATTTTTTTTACTACAAGTACATTATTTGCAATGTGAATGAAAAATGGAAATAAGAGGGTGCATAAGAAAGTTTTAAAAAGAAATGAAGCTTGTTGTCCAAATATGGAGAAAACCCTTGAATTGGCTCATGGGCATGAAAATCATTGCAAATGGAAAAAAAAGAAGAAGCAAAATGTTGGTAGGCAAAGAGGCAAGCAAGAATAACTCTAAATATATGAAAAAATTCATTAACATAGGGGTTTTTAAGAACATGCCTATTAATGGAAGAAATGAAGTTTATCCCATTGTTCTTCAATATTTGATCACAAAACATTCTTAGTTGGTGGTGATAATAGTCGTTTGATCCTCAATCACTCCTTGAAAACCACCACAAAGCTCTTCCCCTCCCTTATCCAAGACTCAGAAACAAAAATGAGCAAATGTAATGAGCAATTTTGCTTTTTCTAGCCGTGACCTAGCCTGCTAGGTGATATTTTCCATCGTTGCGCGATATTTTCCCGAAATATCGGCGATATTTTGGCAAAATCGCGATATTTCGGCTTGCCAAAAATATCGTAATATTTCCAATTATCGCTAATATTTCGGCGATATTATCAACACTGTTTTATATCTTCTCCATTCATATTACTTTTTACTATATATTTTTCATTTCCATTTTATTTCATGAAAATGTGGTTGTATCTCTTTATCTTTGGCTTTCAAGGTTCAATATATATCACTTTCTATATCTTTTTCATTTCGATTCTATTTCATGAAAAGGTAATTATATCTCTTTATCTTTGGCTTTCAAGTGTCCTTATTAAAAGGTATATTTTAAAATAAAAACATATGGAATCCTTAGATGAAAAAAGCTCATGGTTTTCTACAAATTATTTAATACATAAAATAGATGAAGATAAAATTGAATTTTAAATAAAAGCGTGAGATAATTCTATCTTATTGTGTGGTTATTCCTCAATGTCTAGCTTGTCTAAATAATATTTAAATAACATATAAATGTTCAATAAATTGAACCTTGATGAAAGAAAAAAAGGGTAATGAAATGAAGCTACAAAATATCTAATGGGGAAAAGAGGTGAAGAGAAAATTGAATTTAAAATAAAAGTTTGAGATATTGCCATGTCATTGTGAGACTATTCTTCAATTCTTAACTTGTCTAAATAATATTTAAATAACAGAGACATGTTCAATAAATTGAACTTTGATGAAATAAAAAATCGGTAATGAAATAAGCTATGTAATCACAAACTAATGCCTAAAGCTCACTCTTAAAGTCTACTAAAAAATAAGTCCTAGCTCTAAAACAAAGTCTTGGAAACAATGAAAGACTTATGCATTTATTGATTTTGAGGGTCATTTCATGAGGGATTCCCCTTTCTTTCCCATCCATAATTGTTTATCATATAACATGTCTTTATCTAGGCCCTTGGGAAACAAAATTTGTCTTAAAAGTTGGTTAAATGCATAAGAGTATATGATTGTTGTTCGAAAATAATTAAATTAACCCCTTATTATGTTGTATTGGGAGGGCTTATTAGGTTTGCATCACCTAAAAATTCATGAAGATGTCTGTATCCATGATTCTGAATGAAGAAAAAGTGTTCAATCACAAGAACATCACCACATCAATAGCCATTTTTCTTGGATATCTCAGCTCAACTCACCAACATCAGGGAAGATTGTTGAAGATATCACATATAACACAAGATTGGTCTCATTATATATTTTTCCATGTGGCTAATTGAATTCCTAATTTGAGGAAGGACACACTTTTAAAGCCCCATTTATTTGTAATGTAACCCCTTTTTTAGAGGGAATTTTGAATATTGTGTTGTAAAATCCTCTCATTGAGCATTCTGAGGGTGATGTATTCCTGTAACACTACTCATGGTTTGAGCCTACATTATGTAATTCATTGTAGTAGTGAGGAAATCCATTCTATATAAGAAGGGAGTATCCTAGTTTGTAAATTATTGGATAACAATGAAGTGTTTTTCTGAAACATTTTGAGCACATATTTTATTGTTTGGTTATAAGTATTGTTTCAAGGGTTAGATAAGGCTCTTATATGTTTTGTTAGAGGTGAAAGTTGCAACAAAGGTCGAAGAAGGGAATCTCGCTCCACAGATTGACATTAAATATGAGGTCACCATTACTTTCTCCATTGACCATCAAAGGGACAATAACACAACATTGAGGTCGAATGTCGAAGGCCTATTCCCTCTTGACTTACTTTCTCTTTAAGAATTTAACAACCTCGAGATAAAATTTCATGTAATAAAGTTAATAAAGGAAAAATATGACCAAGGTCATGGGACACATATTCCAAGTTAAATGTTGAGAAGAACATCCTAGTGTGGGTGTTCATTTGGTTTATTATGGCTAAGGGAAATTTTCAAAGGAAAAGGCTTTGAAAATACAAAAATGCATTAGTGGTATTTTATTTACGGGAATAAAGGAAATTAGGAGAAAAGGGAGGCGAAGGGTCACAGGTTCCATGTGAGGAGGAAATTGAAGGAAAATAGAGGAAAATGAAGAAAATAGAGGCATAAATGATAAAAAAGGATTCTAAGGATCAATTCACAACCTTTTGTCAGTTCAGTTTTGGAATTAGTCTCAGACAGGAGAAGACAACCAAGAAGAGAAGGAAATCAAGCAAGCAAAGGAAGGGCAAGGAAATAAAAGGAAAGCAAGGATCAAGCGAGGAAAGTTTGGATCAAGCAACTTCAACTAGAATACTTGTAGGTAACAAGTTTCATGTATGATTTCCTAGTTGGTTTTGACATGCATGGTATGTGCATGTTGGTTTTTGGTTCTTTTGCTATCATTGGCATGGATTTTTTCAGGTTGGAAAATGGATTTTAGCCTTGCGTTTCCATTTCCGGATATCCATGGTGTGTTGGTATTTTTATCGGTTTGAGCCTTGGATTGCTGGAAGGTTTTGGATTCAGGTGAGGTGGTATCAGGAAAATTCCTAAAGGCCTAGGAATCCCTTGACCGGTGATGGCGGGATACATGGTAAAGGCTGAGGGTGGAGACGGAAAAATTCCTCAAGGTATTGGAGAAGAAATTATGAGGCATCCAAGCTCTGTTCGGTTTTATGATCTTAGCTCTGGTTTAGGTGAGATCATGGTATGGTGAGGGTGGAGGTGGTTTAACCTTTGGATCCCTTGTTTGTGTTTGGATTGGTTTATCCCATGAGATCCCACATTCATGCTTGGAATATGGCACAAGGGTGATTCACTGAAAGAAAGATTTGGTTGAACCAATCTATGGTCGGGTGGTACGTGGAAGTACCAAACCTGGTTGGATTTTTCCTATGTCTAATAAGAGTTATGTTTCTCTTGCTTTTGATAATGAAAGGTACTTGTTGTTATGTGGATTTAATGACTGTTCTCTCATTGTTATTTATCTGGTCATATGCTGGTTATAAGCCTGGTTATATGTTGGTTATCATAATAAAAGAATTATGATCAGTGAACTCAAACCATAGAGACAAACTCAGACCAAATCATAAAAACAACGATGTTGCAAAGAGATCAAACCAAGCCACAAATAAATTACGCCAAAGAAAACTTATGTTACATCTTTTTGTTCACTCGTCCTCCATATATTAAGAAAGCTTGAGTTGATTAGAATGGATAGAAGCTCTATATTTATATCAAATATATGGTCCATGGGTCTACCATGGAGCTTGTTAAATGCCTTCAAATAAGGCTTTCTATTTTTTATTTTATTTAAAAAAAATTAACCAGCCACACATATCGATATGACCAAGTCATTAAGATTTACACTTTTATTGTTTTACTGACTTTGGGTGAAATGACCTATTTATTAGGGCACACTAACTACACAATGGTGATCGTCTTGCCAACAGAATCACTAATCTTAATGCAATCAACAAACGAATATTAAGAGTGGTTTAAATACCAATGTTGACATTAATGACAACACCATTTAATAATTAATTTTAACTATTTTTAGAGATTGTTGTAAAAAAATAGTGAAGAAGTTATCCATATGGCATTATACTATGCAAATGTTGGAATAAGACTTTCAAGTTATCAACCAATCACATGTTAGAAAAATATGTTTTTTTTAATAACATTGAAAAATGCTTTCTCATTTATCAAAACTAAACATGTGCTTGATTTTTTTTTTTTTTTAATAATATTTATAAACAAACATTATAATTTGCATTATTCAATGCTAAACTAATAATAATCAAAGGGAAAATCAGCATTAGGGGAATTTTGAGGTCTAAAATGGACCTCCTAAGGAAATTATAAAATAATAGTGGAAAAAATCAAATAAGATTTGATGACATCATCAAATTTTAGAGGGAAAAATGAAAAAACTATTTTTTCAATTCATATTTTCAACTTATCTCCCAAAGTTTTTACTCAAATTTTGAGCAAGAGTACTTGTTGTATGCGGAATTTAATTCCTCATCCAAGGAGTACCCATGTTGCATGCTTTCGATGAGTCCTACTACATGAAAAATGAGAAAAACATAAAAAAATGTGATTACAATCATGTTTTTTATGTATTTCTCATTTTTCGTGTAGTAGAGTTCATCGAAAGTATGCAACATGGGTACTCCTTGGATGAGGAATTAAATTTTTCATCCAACGAGTACTCCCACTCGAAATTTGAGTAAAAATTTTGGGAGATAAGTTGAAAATATGAGTTGAAAAAGTAGTTTTATTATTTTATTATTTTTTAATATTTGTACCTTTTTATTTAAAAAATGGTGAATCATCCCCCATGGTTGACATCATCCTCTTGAATCCTATTGGTTGTTATAAAGATTATTTTTGTTGTACATTTTTCTTAGGAGGCCCATTTTAGACCTCAAAATTCCCCTAATGTTACTAAAACCTTGCTTTGGAAATGCCACTAAACTTTTAATATATTGGAATTTGATTATCTTAGACAAAGTGGAAGTTAAATAACATATTTTAATGTAATGGAATTCATTATGCTCCATAGAAAGTTGAACAATTTATTTATTAGTTAATTTACAATCTAGTTTAAATTTAAATAAAAAATTTCATCATTAATGTTTAAGTTAATAGTATGGATTATTTTTTATAATGATCTATTTATTTATATTTCATGGCACCTAACTTTTAACGGAATGCACTACAACATAAAGGGGGGTATTAAGACAATATTTAAGACAATTTTTGGGTAAATTGTATTAATTTATTACACAAAACGTGTATTATCTTTTAAGCGTGTTCAGTGTTGTGCTGTCTCTATAAAGACAATATATAACACAAGAATTTGTGTCTCTCATACAATTTCATTTTTGTCTCTCTGGAGACCCTTTCATTTTTTTCTCTCTATAGACAATAGTTGGGATTAAAGACATATTGTCTTTAAAGAGACAATGTCTTTCATCCTAACTATTGTCTCTCTAAGAGACAATAAAAAAATACATTCAAAGATAATACAACATCACTTTTGTCTCTTTAGAGACAATACAAAATAATGAATCTAGAAAAACATCTCACCATTGAAATAAACTAATATTAAAAGTGTTACACCAATTTTTGGTTATCTAACCATTTACAATTAGATGGATCGAAATACACCATGTAAGACCAATTTTACCATAGTAAAATTGCGTTCACTATAAGAAATAATTTAATAAACCATAGTTTATTAAGTTTTTTCTGGTCCAAATAGAAAACCCCATGAGGAATAATTAAACAAATCCTTATTTATTTGGTTTTCCTCTAGGAATAATTAATTAAACCTCTGTTTGATAATATTCCTAGTCATATTTAACCCAATTAATAAGAAATAATTATATAAATCATTATTTCTCTTATTATTATCTAGGAATAACTAATTAAATCATTATTTAATTAATATTCCTTGTTAAATTTGATTAAATCATTTATGAATAATAAAATAAATCATTATTTGTTAAATTATTCCTTGATCCCATCCTTTAAATGATCAATAATTTTTTAATTTGCTTATTCTTTCTAAATAAAGGGATTTAATCAATTTAAATTCCTTTTCACTCCAACAAAATATAATAAAATATTCCAAGCAGTTAGATCTAGATCTTGGTTAATAATATTTTATTATGCACCATTATCAAGGATAACTCAATATTTGTTATAAATAGGAGAGTTCTCCATTCATTTCTTACCTTTGATCCTTTTATCGTGGTTAGGCTTTGATCCTTTTATCATTGTCATACTTTGACTCCTTTATTTTCTTTTTGCTTATTGAGCTCCCTTTGAGTTCTACACGCCTTGGGTATTCTACACCATTGAGAGAGAAACTCTGAAGCTGAAGCGTTTGAGGATAGCCAAGAACCCATCCCATTGAGGGGGACTGGTAACATCATTCTTAGTTCCCTTCCCAGGTGTTAATATAATACAAAAAATTCTTTATAATTCTTGTCTTGTCCATTGGATATTTTGGAGAAACTCTTATTTCATTTTGTTGTTTAGTTGCTTTATTTGCATAGATATAAGTTTGTTTTGCATTTGTTTCGACCGTTTATTGTAGATCTAAGAAGTTAGATAGTCAAATTTGTTGTTAGGGTTATTTTTCATGTGCAGCTAAAGTGACCTCTTTTCATACTCTTGCGTTAAGAATTTATTCTAACAATTGGCGACTCCACAGGGTTTTATTCAGATTTTTTGCGTGACCATCTGCTTCAGTACCTATGGTTTTTATTCAACTATTTTTTAGCCTCTTAATGTTTTTTTTTACCTTTTATGACCTAAAATAGTAAAAATTCTAACTTTCGCATGTTTTTGGGTGTTTTTTGCACGTAACAAGTATCAGGCGTGCCACAGACGAAATTTTTTTCCGCAACTTGCCGCCGAGACTTTCGGAAGTGCAACTCACACTTTTTGGCCCAAAACCTATGGTTTCACGGCCCAGATAGCAGCTGCTAGACCAAAAACTATGAGTTCACTAGCTGACAGGTCAGTACATGCGAGTTGCAGTTTTTTGCGGAGTTTTTTTCTATAATTTTCAAGGTTTGCCACAAGAACTGTTCAAGGTTGTCTGACCTCTGTCTCCACCTATCTTAGGTCTGGATATGCTCATTTTTTCTTTTTGAAGTGGGAACAAGCCCCTTAGGGCTTTAGTACGCTTTCACCTTTTTAGGAAGGGTTTAGCTAAGTAGGCAGTCTGAGATTTTGCAACGCTTTCAACCATTTTTCAGGGTCTAATCCCTCTTTCTTTCAGATCCATTCAAATCAGTTATTATCTCATCTAAAACTCCATCTTGAGTCTTGTTTTACCTCTTCCTTGGGGTCTCTCTTGTTTCCCTTAGGGTTTTAACCCGTCGCCTCCCATTTTGCAACAGTTTCCCCTCTAATTTCTTGTTGTTTTTTGCACCTCTTTTCAGTAGATCTGACTCATTAGATCCCTATCCCTTAGACCTTAGATATTTTGGCCACCTTGTGTGTTTTGAGTCAATTTCGATCGCCTCTTAGAACAATTTCTTGGGAGCCCTTATTTTTTGGTAGAATCTATGCATCTTTAGCTGTTTATTTATTGTCGTTTCAGTTTTATTTACAATTATACATCATTTTTTTTTCTTTATACACAACTGTCTGGGCTTGATTAAAATTAACACACATATTGCACGCACGCACACCTAAAGCGAAAATCACTTGGTTTACCCTGCCAATCCAAGACATAAACATCGTAATTAATTTATCTTCCCCTTTGCAACTTTGTTTATCTCTATTCATTATTTGGTTACTTGTGCCTTGCGATCATCGCACCCCCAATGCGTTTATCTCTGAGAATCCTAGGCCTTCATCCTCAGTTTCCTTTAGGAAGACTTACTCCACCTCGTAGACACTGATTTAGTCCTCCTCCGAGTCCCTATACCAACTCTAATTCTGGTCCAACAGGCCCTCAGTCTGATTCTAAACCTAGTTCCCCTTCACTTGATTCTCCCACCATGTCAAGTGCTAATGTAGGTACTGGTCCTAATGCTAGTGGTAGCCCCAACCCTAACTCTAGAGCTGCTAGTAGTGGAACCAATACCAGAACCATCCCGGCTACTCCCTTGCTACCTTTTATGGCAAGTTTGAGCCTCCCTGATTTCAGCCAGTTAATTAATGACCCTATACACCATGATCTAGGTTGGCCTATTACGCCAACTAAGCTTCCTTATGACATCCCTAAGTTTGAAGGAAACACTGGAGAGGACCCTACTAATCACGTCCGCTCCTTTCACATGTGGTGTTCGTCCAATTTTGTCATTGATGACTCTATCCGTCTTTGGTTATTCCAACATACGCTCACTAGAGATGCTGCAAAGTGGTATGTCGACCAAGCCTCTGACTCTCATTCCACTTTTGTGACTCTTGCTAAAGCGTTTATTTCCTACTTCCAACTACCTCTATGATATGATACCGATACCGAGTTGTTGACCACATTTCGTTAAACTTTTGCCACCCACCTTTCTAACCATGTCCAAGAATAGCATAGAAAGAGGAGCTTATGTCGAGCTCCCACATTTGATGACCGTGTCTATATGGATTGGTTTCTCAAAACGATTTTTCCTTCTATTGGTAAAGATGTCACATCTCACTTTCTTAAGAAAGAGGAAGAATCTATCCAAATCACGTTGAAATATGACCTCATCTATGCCTAGTCTGGTATGGTTATACCATCTTACCAGATATTTCTATACCTGGTGGTACCAACGCACCGGGGGAATCTCACGCCACCGATGGTATCATTGGATCTCTTTCACATTCGTATACTCATCCTTCCATGGGTTATGGTTTCCCTCAGGGAGGGGTCAACTCCTCCAGCACTTATCCGCCTCCCGACAAGGCCATTACCCCTCTGGTCAGATACAGTTTCTCGCTCCCCACTTTGGAGTCTTTTCAATGTCTGTTATGGCTACATTAAGCCTTCCTAATTGTACCCTGGGGATCCAAGTCTGGTACATCGATCCCCCAGTCAAAACCCCACTTTTTCAACTGAAACCTTATACCACTTTGACCTTGGTCCAACCGGTCGCCACGACCCCTACCTTTGCTTCAGTGCCTCAACCACCTCAATAGGAATCTACTCCTGTTGCGAAAGCATAAGGTTAGGGGGGAAAAGCTAGAAAGAAAGAACCTAAGGATAAGGCTTCCCAAAGAACTTCTACTCCTCCTAAGCCTCCAAAGAAGTCACCTCCGTGTGCTTTGTGTGATGTTGTTGGGCATGCTACCCAAAATTTTCCTGAACTTCCTCTTCTCAAACCTGTGGTCAACGAAACATTTCCGGAATCCGATATCCCAGAGGTCCATGTTACCTTACCCGATTTAGCTAAAAAACACAAATCACCCTTGTGCTTTGTGTGATGTTTATGGCCACTATTCTCACCTTTGTCCCTGTCTCGAAGATTTTCAAGACACCCTTGAAGCTGCCCACCGAATCGAGGCCGAATATAGCGAAACCGCTACTCCTCTACTCGTATGTTTGGCTTAGCCTGAACTAGAGGACATTGTCATACCCCCTCATGATGTCGAGATGACGAAACCTTGGGCCACCATCCTCTATCTTTCATCATCCATGAGATCCTTGGCAAAAAACCTCTCCACGACATTCCCTTCTGTTTCGACTGAACCTCCTTCAACGATCACTTTGGGCTCAACATCGGTAGATGTTTCATCTAGTAGTTCTTCGTCTACCCTCCGTAGCTATGCGTATGTGAACCATATCTCTCATGATGATGCGTGAGGTAGCCCCACCGTGTCTTGTGGTCTTTCTTCTGCCAGTCCCCCCATATTTCACTATGATGAAGAAATTGTGGAAGCAATGACCACCCTTGACTTTCCTTGGGATGATACACACCACTATGTGTTCTTCCTTCTGCAACAGTCCCTTGAATAGTATGTTGTGGAGTCTAAAGACTTCATCTCAGATGAACTCGATTAGTTTTGAAATCCCATTTCTGCATCCGATGCTTTTGACGCAGAAAACATTGCCTTGGGGGCACATAGCGCCCCGGAAGAAATTGAGGCTTACTCCAAGCTACTCAAAGAGTTCCACAATGTTTTTGCCAGGTCCTATTCAGAGATGCCCCGACTTGATCCTACCATTATCGAACACCATATCGATACATGGCTCGATGCCTACCCAGTCCATCAAAATTTGAGACACATTTCTTGATGAGAAGCTCTCCAAATCGCAATCGATAAGCTCAAGCATGATGGTTGTTCCTATCCCATTCTCAAGAAAACATGCACCATTCATATCTGTATCGAATTTCGTGACCTGCGTAAAGTTTGTCCCCATGACAACTTCCCTACACCATGTATTGACCATATCTTTAACAAGTGTAAGGGGCATAGAAATTTTACCCATAGCATCCCCCGTGCGTGTTTTATTTCCGCCATGAATTCATGTTTCTTGAATTGTCCATCATATTCTCCTTTGTTGTCTTGTGACGCATTTCAGATGGATCCTTCATCCACATCGTACATCGGCTATGCCGACGGTGTAAGTCGCTACTCACGGAATCTAGCCTCAGTAACCTGGGCCATTTTTACCCCCATACATTCATTAGTCCTTTCCAATGGCATATGTATTGGCTCTGCCACCAATAATCAGGCCGAATATGATGCAGTGATAGGTTTGTTGGTCGATACTCTTGACCATCGCATCCTTCATCTTGATGTTCGTTTAGATTCCCTACTGCTTGTTAGACAATTGAATGGCATTTATCATGTGCATAACCATGTCCTTTTTAGAAGATATTTACGAGTGAAACTTTTAATGCGTGAATTTGAAACCATTACTTTCAGTCATGTAATTAGAGCCCAAAATCACTATGTGGATAGCATTGCAAACAATATTCTAGATTGTCACTTATCACATGCATTTAACACAAGACAATAACAATAAAAAAATGGCGAGCCACATGCTTGTCATATATAAAAATATGCATATCCATAATATGTGTCCATAAAATCATAAATATTTTGGAGTCCTCTACTCTAATACATCCGACATGCCCATAGCATGTTACAAAAATCAAAACTAGGGGCACCTCATGCCCCTACATCTAATCACTATTTGGAGGGTCCTGAGCCAATGGCATGGTTCTTGTAGCCTACAGATCCCACATACCCTGCCCGGCCATCGCCATGCGCTGCATGACCCCTCGCCACTTTGAGGGTAGCCTGACACATGCCTGAATGTAGCGGTCATATAAATCATGCCATCCACTCTCTGATACCCCAGTCATCAACAACTCGCATCTACGACAGAAATCCTCCAATAATGCCTCTAAATCTGCTCTATCATCTCCTCTAGTTATGCTAGACTCTACTGCCCCTGGCGCTGCGGGTCGTATTCATTTGTTTTTGGTGATTTGATACTTCATCTGGAAACCTTTTTTCCAAGACGGGTCACTTCGCTGCCTCTAAAAATCAAATTTATGCACCTGCGCCACTTGTACTAGGGGCACCACTTAGCCTTCATACTTGTTGACGCATGTGTCGATTATCATCATGAGAAACAATTGTTTTCTCATGTTTTAATGGTCCCCATCGAGCCTATTCTGTGTGGTAGCATCATCAAGTCGCCCTTGATCAGAGCATCCGAGTTGAGTCATCATCGCATTCATGGAGTCTCTCTCGAGTCCCTTTGCCTCCTATTACAATATGCCGACCATTCACGCCTTTTCCCTCTCTCGTGTAGCCCATTTCGGCCTCCAGTCCCACTATTCCCCAACCCCTCAGGAGTTGAGTCAGTCGCTGCCAGGTCATCATTTATTTTTATGCTCTAACAAGGGAATTCATATGTTTTCTACTCAGTATACCCCATTCCATCATCATCCCTAGTGTCAGTCCATCAGTCACTCTACTATGTTCCGTCATTCCTTAGTTGAGGACCCTCATTGCCTCACATATGGCGTACCTCCTTCTGTCGACATCAACACATTTATTCCAGAAGACATGTCTAGAGGGCGATGTATTTTGGTTCAAACTTCCATTCTTGTTTGATGCCTCAGATTAGGCGAAGGGACTCCTTATTGCCCTTTGACTTGCTTGTTTCTAATCTGGTCCACTTCAACATGATCGAGATTCGTATACTTGATAATTCAGTGATTCATCAGATTGATAGAGTGATTCCTGGGTGTGTGTGAGATGTTTCAGACCTCATGAGGGGGTGGCCCTTCAGGTAGCCCCCCACATGTCCGGATGACTTCATTCTACAGCCTTATATGCAACGCCATAAATTTGATGGGTTCAGCCCCTGCCGCTTGCAGTGCCTATACCATGCATATATCACTTAGATGATCCATTCATATTTTCAGAGCCCTTTCTTGTTTATCAGGGCTACTCTGGTTGTTAATATATCTCATGTACTCGTATATTATTGTATTTAGTCCTAACTATTGTCCCAAGCGCAATATGTATGTGGGATCCATTAAATTTTTTTTGTCTGGTCCATGTTTACGCTAGAATATCATGTACTTTATAGCTCAGTCTCATATTACTGGGTGAACCATTATTATTTGTACTTTTTCATCTTAGCGGGCATAGGTATGCCTCCCCCTCCTCACTCAGAACAAGTACCCAAACATTAAACGAGACTTACCTTTGTCGGTCTCGCCCCCTCAGGGTTATCGTCCTCTCTTGCTTCACTTCGCCTATGTATCTCTCTCTTAGTGAATCCCCTTCAGTGTCTAGTGATTGTGTTCTTACAATGTACTTCGGTCATACGATTAGATCCTAGCGCTCACACATTGGGGGGAAATCTATTACACCAATTTTTAGTCATCTAAACATTTACAATTAGATGGATCGAAATACACCATGTAAGACCAATTTTACCATAGTAAAATTGATTTCACTATAAGAAATAATTTAATAAACCATAGTTTAGTAAGTTGCTTCTGGTCCAAATAGAAAACCCCATGGGGAATAATAAAATAAATCCTTATTTATTTGATTTTCCTCTAGGAATAATTAATTAAACCTCTGTTTAATAAATTCCTGGTCATATTTAACCCAATTAATGAGAAATAATTAGATAAATCATTATTTATCTTATTATTATCTAGGAATAATTAATTAAATAATTATTTAATTAATATTCCTTGTTAAATTTGACTAAATCATTTAGGAATAATAAAATAAATCATTATTTGTGAAATTATTCCTTTATCTCATCCTTTAAATGATAAATAAACCTTTTATTTGTTTATTATTTCTAGATAAAGGGATTTAATCAATTTAAATTCATTTTCCCTCCAACAAAATATAAAATATTCCAAGCAATTAGATCTAAATCTTGGTTAATAATATACTATTATGCACCATTATCAAGGATAACTCAATATTTTGTTATAAATAGAAGGTTTTTCCATTCATTTCTTACCTTTGATCCTTTTATCATGGCCAGACTTTGATCCTATTATCATTGTCATACTTTGATTCCTTTTATTTTCTTTTTTCTTATTGAGCTCCATTTGAGTTCTACATGCCCTGGGTATTCTACATGGCATTGAGAGAGAAACTCTGAAGCTGAAGCGATTGAGTACATCTAAGAACCCATCTCATTGAGGGGGACTAGTAACATCATTCATAGTTCCCTTCCCGGGTGTTAATATAATAAAAAAAATTCTTTATAATTCTTGTCTTGTCCATTGGATATTTTGGAGAAACTCTTATTTCATTTTGTTGTTTAGCTGATTTATTTGCATAGATCTAGGTTTGGTTTGCATTTGTTTTGACCGTCTATTGCAGATCTAAGAAGTTAGACAACCAACTTTTTTGATAGGGTTGTTTTTCATGTGCATCTAAAGTGACCTCTTTTCGTGCACTCACATTAAGAATTCATTCTAACAAAAGTATTTAATTAAAATAAACTATAATATTATTGATTAATTCATATTAGGACACAATGGAATTGAACCACTGACCTCTTTACTATAAAGCAGGTGTTCTGCCATTGAGCTAACACCCTTTAAAGAATTATGTGAGAGTTATGGTAGTCCTTGAAATTGCATATATATGCATTGATTTTAAAAAAATGCTGGACACATAATTGCGTAATATTTGTAAAATATAAAATCATGCAGCCCCTATTGCTAACTTGATAAAAATAACTCAATGGAGTTAGCTCAATGCCACACCCATGTAGCATGACTCATGCAACACGCTAATATACAATAATTTACAAACTATTTAATCTAGTCATACAAAAAAAAAACTAGAATTATCACAAGCCTTTAATATATTGTCACAAATATTGAATGGTTTATGTTTAGCATGTTTCCACTCTTCATATATTCCAACAATATGATTTTTTTACATCAACTAAAGATAAGGTACAGAGAAATTGGCATA
Organism: Pinus albicaulis; assembly: GCA_034641835.2. Taxonomy (NCBI): domain Eukaryota; kingdom Viridiplantae; phylum Streptophyta; class Pinopsida; order Pinales; family Pinaceae; genus Pinus; species Pinus albicaulis. The sequence continues at coordinate 178,253,587 of CM076573.1, read as the reverse complement.
GCGATCCTCCTATCTATTCCTAAACTTTTTGTAGCAAATTAGTTAATCTAACACAATTATCATTACCTGTTACTAGCGATAAAAAATGAGAGTCAACAATGTCCTCATATTTATCTTGCACCCTAGAAGAGAAGCTTAGTGCACAGCCAACATCTGATTTTCCATTTAATGTAACCAATTCTAACAATCTACTATGCAATTACACTTCCAAAGAAGTCATGCGTAGCTTTTAAAGCTCGATTTAATCCTACTTCATGGAAGTCAAAAGAGTATGGTATATTTGTTTTACCACATATCCAAATTACACCCTGAAACCACAAAGGTTGAAGTCTTAATTAAAAATAAAAGTGATCAATTTTCCTTGAATTGATCTTCAGGAGTTGCAGCAAGGTCCAACTCACAACAATTTTAGGGTAAATTTGGGGCTTCTTCACCTAATAGTCTCTTTTTTGGAACCTGATGAGAAAATCTATGAAGCTCCTTCCTAGGAACCAAGTTAACCTCCTGCTTCCTCTGATACATAGACATGAAACCATCAATCCTGACAAGAGGAACCACACTTACTCCAACCTCTTCCACAAGTCATTTTCAATTTCTACCATTTCATACTTACATTTAACTTCTAGAGGAGTGTCTTCGTTCCAAGCGTAATTCCACTCGCTGTACAGGGCCCAAACATCACTCTTTTGGGGAAATATCCTAATAGATCATTTAGGAATTTTCTCCCATGAAACAATATGAGAAAAAATATTTAGTACACTGTTGTTGGAATATTTTCCATGCTTAAAATGCCCAGAACCCTGGGAGGATCACATACTACTGCTTTTCCATGCTTAAAATTCCCATAACCATCATAAACACATGAAGAGAAGGCTTTAAATAGGAAATCTAACCAAGTGGAACTAACATAACTGGAATTTCAACATACCTGTGCATACCTTATGCTGTATGCACACGATGAAGGTCACTTCTGCTAGACTTCAACTTAAAAGAGAAGAAGGCTCACAAAACAGGTGAGTTTAATTGTGTTCAATTTTAACTATATTAACTTTCCCATTTTCTTTCAAAGTTTGTAATAACTTGAAGCTCTGAAGAATAAATAGAGGAAAAATATATTTCGAACATACCTTTGATCTACTTTGAACCTTTTTTTTCTCAATTAAGAACAAAACAATATTCAAAGATATGTATACAATCTGGCCTATTTTGTAGACATGTAAAAATTCCATTTGTAGAGATATCATTACTCAAAAGTATTTAGTTGTATCCAAATTAGAATGAGTAAAGTAACATGCAGCTCTTCAAAATGATCGGTTGTTAATAACTTTCCATCTTAAGCTTTCCTCCAAGTAAATGGTTTGCACCAAATAAATTCCAGATCCTTCTGATGGATGAGAAACTATCACAACTTTCTCTTCTCTTTACTTTGTTCCACTGATAGTTTGCCACATATTTTTTCACTTAGAATTAACAGTTATTTTGAAGAGTCATCAGTTGTAAACTCATCAATATTTCATTATAGTTTCTTATGTTTGTGAAAATATGTCCTATTTTTTAATGTTGTAGGTAAGGAAGTGATTGGATCGTTAAAATGTTGACTTGTATCAGCATAGAAGCCTTGAACCTTGGAAGTATAATTACAATCCCCTTCTTCCTCAACATTAAAACTCCCAAGAAATGAAACAACCTAAAGTTCAAACATGGTTTAGAGTATAAATTTCAAAATATATCCAATCATGAATTTCCCTTCTCGAAAAACAATAATAAGTCGACATAAGAAGGAAGAAGTAAAATAAAATACAAAAAACATGGACAATATTATATTTTACAAATTTACTTAAGTGAAATTTAAAAGAATACCTAGTCTTTGGGGGAGCTACAACCAACATCAGCATTTACATAATGAACAAGATAATAACCATGACATTCATTCAGTTTCACCTGTGATTGCAGTGGCATAAACATTGAACTTCTTATTGTTTAAATTTGCAACAAGAAACAGTGAAACTGGCATCGAGAAACAACACACACACATTGGTGTGGGATCACAGGTCACACAGTGATGGATCCTAGCAACACATTAGTGTGAAAGCCAATTTTTAAATAAATTGGAAAATTAATTGTAAACTTATCTCATAACAACTTATAATAGTTAACTAAGTGTGATAGACTTAGTTAGCTCAATAATTTCGAGTTGAGGGTAAAAGGCTAGACATGTAGAATGATTTTATTATTAACAGGGTCAAGTTGCATTTGTAGCACTAGTGTAGTGTGAGTGGGATCAGTTAAATCACATTAATTGAGTTAAAATTAGTTTAACTAGTTCTAACTGTTTGATGAGCTAGTGGAAGATCAAGTGAATTAAAATATATTTAATTCACTAGTAGTGATCTACCAAGTAACCGATGATTCACTATTTATAGTTGCATGCATGTTCATTTTGGTGGAAACCCAGTTGAGACAAAGGTTCAAGGCAAGTAAACTATTAGTTATATTTTTAGCAAACTGCCCAGATGTAGTTATATAACCATAGGAAGCCCATGATGAATTGTGAAATCAACGAAGGCTGGATTTCCTATATAATAGGGGTTTAATTCTCTAGGGATTGCGTAAGCAAGGTAAGTTGATGGTAGGTTGATAATTGGCTATGTGTTTATCCAATTTTTCCTAGACCAGTGTGAAGCAATTGGTAGAGTGTATGAGGTTGTGGTGATCACAAATACATTGTATTGTTTCATGATTCCTTGGTTGATTATACAATAAAGATGGAGGGGTTTTGAGCATTTGATTTCCCTAAGAATATCTGCTGTTGTGTATTCATTTGCTTCTTTCTCTTACTTGCACGTGATTGAGCGATCGAGATTTATATTCTACAGATTTTGTAGAAGGATTCAGTATCTTGCTTTAGTACATTACATGATCGGATTGAGTCCATTGATATAATTTCTACATGGTATTATAACTCTGTTAGAGATTTTCTACATGGTATCAGAGTGTTAGGAATCACAAAAGTGGAGAATAAATTGAGTTTGTGTTGAAAAATATTCAAATTTTTCAGGTACTTTCTTTAGAGCTATAAGTGGACCAAGATGTCTTTCAATGGCTTGAGACTCGAATATGCACTTGAGGGCAGTTCGAATTATATTGCATGGAAGGATAGGATGGAGGCAGTGTTGGAGGACAATGTTTGAAGGAATTCATAGATATTGATATTCCTAAGCCTGCAACAGCAAATGCCCAACTTCTTGATGCATGGCAGAAGAAGGTAGCAAAGGCGAGGATGATCTTGTTAGAGAGAGTTCGAGATCATATTGTCTCGAGTATCCATGGAAAGGAAAATACATATGCTATGTGGAAGGCCTTGACAGATCCGTTTCAAAGCAGCATTGACCATAGAAAATTGGCACTCAAGGACAAGCTCAGGAAAATCAAAATGGAGAAGGGAAACACAATCCATAAATACTTGACCAAGTTCACTCAATGTCGAGATGAGCTTGGAAGTGTTGGGATTATTGTAGCTAATGATGACTTGGTGAGCCTAACACTTCTAGGCCTTCCCAAGAGTTGGCATAGTTACTAGGACTCTGTGAATGGGAAGGAGAAGTTACCATATTGGGAGCAAATTTGGTCAGATTTGGTACACGAAGAGTTTCAACAGAATACCAGGGATGGATCCTCATCCAAGATTGATGATGAGGAAAATTGTGCCTTGGCTGGTAAGAAAAATAAGGGGAAGGGGAAGGATTCCCATTCAAAATCTGACACTGGAAAAGAAGGAAAGAAGCGTGACATGTCAAAGGTGAAATGTTTTCACTGTCATGATCATGGAAACTATGCCACAAATTGTCCACAAAAGAAGAAGAAGAACAACAAGGCTCCAGGAGCTGCAGCGGATGAAGCTTTGGCCTCACAGTTTGAGTTGGACTTATCTCTCATCACATGCATGGCTTCAACTATGATGGGATCTATGTGGTACTTGGATAGTGGAGCATCTTTCCACATGACGGGAAACAAATAAATCTTTAGTAGCTTGGAGGAGAAGGATCTTCAAATGCACATCGAAATGGGTAATGACGAGAGGTATAACGCTACAGGGATTGGTAAAGTTACTTTATAGAGACAGTCATGTAAACCTTTCTTATTAAAATATGTCATGCATGTAACATGCTTGAAAAATAATTTAGTTTCAGTTGCTATGTTGGATGTGTTGGGCCAAGGAAAAGGCACATTTTACCCCCATCTTTAGCTTGATTTATTATAAAATTTTATATTTTTTCCTTCATTTTAGAAATAAATCAAAGGAGAATAATGTAAAAGTAGGGTAAAATGAATTATTAATAAATAATGTGTTTAATAGTATAAAAACTAACTTTTGTTGTCTTTATTGATAGGAAATATGAACCAATCAACTACTGACCAAACGACCAAACAAAAATAGTCAAGAAAAGAAAATGAAATTGGGTCCGGTTCCTGAAAATCATAAAAAGATGGAAAGAAACGTCTATCCTTGAAGCAGTCGGTTGATAGCTACGAAGCCTCAATATTTCCTGATCCTGAGAATTCGCTATTCTCTGTTGTGTTTCTCCTTAGAGTTATAAAAGGCCGTAGGTGAAACATTACAGAGAGATTTTTCCGTCTATTGTAATTTTTTTTATAAACATTTGATTCAGACAGAGTCTTTGAACTTGTGATGATGTACCTGTTCTATTGATTAATGAAAGAGTTAGAGTTTTCGTTATAAGTGGATTCTAAGTATTTCTTGGAAGATGACTTCTGGAGGCTACGGGCCTGGTCCCTAGGAGTTCTCCTGCTATTTTTTGTTATATGTTTATTTACTCATTCTCGCAATTTAGTTATCCTTACGCTTTGTAGAATTAAAATTCAATTTAGTAATTGCAGGTGTGGTGTGTCACGATTTCCTTTTCAAATAGGTTGAATTTATCATTAATATACTTTTATTGTTGAGCGATGTTTTTCCATTTATTAGATTGATTTCAACGTGGTCAAGTAGTTGCTATTCAATTCTGCACATTTTTATTTCTTGAGTTTTTCCATTGCAAGTGTGAACGTATGGTTTGTTGTTTAATCCTGAAGGTTGTTACTGATTGAATTATAAAGAATTCCATTGCAAAATGTCAATAGGTGATTGTTGTTCAATTTATTAAGTATTCCTTTTCTATTGTTGTTCAATTCATTAAGCTTGTTGTTCAATTGCAAAATATCTTTAATTTCAACATTGAGTGTTTACTTTCTGCATAAGATTAGACTAGAGTTTCATTTGTTGATTGGTGTGAAGTATTTCATAGTTTACTTTTGAATTTGTTGATTGAAATGCGAGAATTAGATAGTATTTATTGCAACGATTTAGAGTAGTTGACCTCTGATTTCACTCACATATACTTTGCTTGCACTCTTGAAATAAACAGACTTGCCTTGGGTTGATGATTAATGTGAAGCATTAAGGTTACCTTTAACAGTCATCTTTTTGAAACAACATTTTGGCATCGTTTTCGGTGAGAGTGTTTAGGAGTGATGTCTTTTTATTTTTCCTTTTGCTGTGAAAGAATTAGCTATTGAAAATGAGAGGTAAGAACCTGCATATTAGCAAGAAAAACACTTGCTCTCCAGCCCGCTTCTCAGCAAATTTTCAGAGGTTAAGTAGGATAGGTGTTTTTTTTTTATGAATGAATACAAAGAAAAAGATAGAATTATATCAAAACCCCTTGTCTAAATCTCCAAAACCTAAGGGATTAGTGGTCCTTGGCAGAACAACATTCATAGACGAAATCATAAGGAAAGCTGAATCTCAGGCATTTGTAGGACCCAAAACCATTTCTGAAAAGTTTCCTACTACAATCCCTCGGGCAGCAACCTCACCATCTGCAGCCCACGCCGAGATCCATAGCGAAACCGAAGGGTCTGAACGGAGCTTTCAGACTATAGAACATTTGAGTCCTGACTCTTCATGAGAGGGAAATAATTGAAATTTTCAAGAAGGAGAGGGAGAAACTAGTAGTACTGTAAGAATAAAAACTCTAGAGCCTGGATCTCCTGAAATAGTGGTTGAGACAGAGACACCCAACATTCCAGATCGAGGTACTGCTGTAAGGCCTCCTCCAAATCCACCTCCTAATCCCACTCAAATTATTCTCCCGGACTAGGAAATCCCTGAAGGTTATTGGCACATCTTTGATCAGATGGCGCACAATCAACCCTAGAGACAGACATCAACATTGGAGTATCCCATTGTTGACCCAACCACAAATGCCCCTATGAAAGCTATCCCGTTACAAAACATCCCCACCTTCCACAGACTGAATTCAGAAGATCCGGATGCATTTTTATTTGAAATTGATGTTTTGTGTAGGGGAAATGATTACACCACTGACCCTCAGAAATTGAAACTATTCCCCTCTACATTGAAGGGGGAAGCTCTACGCTGGTTTATGGGGCTCGGTGGGGGAACCATTAATAATTAGGATTAAATGAAAAACTCTTTTCTTAGTAAATACCAAGATTACTACCGGACTCGAGAATTAAAAGATGAAATCTTCAACATGACTGCAAAAGATAACGAGACATTATAAGAATATGTTGAATGATTCCAATATAATTTGCAAAGATCCCCATATACTGCATTGTCTAAAGGTGTCCTAAAAGTAACAATGATAAAAGGAATGAAAGAAGAATGGGTAGAAACACTTAATATAATGGGAAAAGGAGAAATTTATCAGGAATATTATGATGACATTATTGCATTGTGTATCAGGTGCTCTTGAGGTAGTATGCATAATAGACCAGCTAGACGGGATTCAGTTACTAGGAATTACAAACTGTCAGGTGGCAGCGTAATTGAAGCAGTATTCAGTAATCTCTTGGAAAATTTCAAAACCGATATCTTGTGCACCCTCATAACATAGCTAGATGTCCTACAAGCCAAGTAGAAGCAAGCTTTAGCAGAACACAACTTGGATATTTTTTTTCCACGCTGTCGGAAGAAGCACAACCAGCAGGAGTTTCCATTGGACATGGTCCAGACATGTGCTATCTATACCAAGGACCATGCCACTAAATAGTGCCCTTCACTTCCAGGGTTGAAAGTGGTATTCAAAGAAGCAGAAGAATAAATAGAACCGGTATATATAATAAATCAACGTCGACAGTGGAAAGCCCGACCAACAGGTATGTCATAAGACTCGTCTCTATTCTTTCCTTCTTCATAATTTAATCAACAAAACTCTGGGATAGCATGGAAAAACCAATCACCTTTTTCTTCTTGGCCATCCCAACCATTTTCCATGCCCCCTTGGCCAACTCAATACTCTCTAGGTAATGGTTAGCCAAGTTTTCCTTTCTCTCCTTCATGCTGGAAAAACAATCCATATCAATCCCAGTGGCTTGCCTCCACCTTACAAAATTCAAATTGGTCTCAAAACTAGAAGCGACCCCTGGGAATGACCAATTTACCTATGGGAACAAGGGCTCAAACTCAACCCACATTACCAGATCCATACCTAGTACAACAAAATCCTCGCCCTATTATACGCCCTCAACTTGCAGCTCAACCAAATCCTAATCCTAATAACAGACTGGTTCAGCTGATCCAGATTGTTGAGAATCCAGAATCCGAAATTGAACAGAAGGAATGGAATGAACTTAGGCTGAGATCAGGGCATGTTATTTCACCTAAAGAAGATACTTCCCTCCCACAAATTGAGTCTGAAATTCCAACAGTACCTAAACAATAGACTGTGACTGAAACATAGATAGAACAAAGGAGGGAAACAGTCGACCAAAAAGATCTTGAAAATCTTATTATTTCCTCTTCTCCATTCCCTGAGAGATTAGCAATAACCAAGCCAATTGTCTCTTCAGATTTTGATGTCATAGGGTAATTAAAAAATATTTGCATTAAAATTCCTCTCCTATAGGCTATACAAGACATCCCTATTTATGCTAAAACAATTAAATAATTGTGTGTAAAAAAACCTGTGAGGAAAGAAAAGACTCTTCCAAATGTGCATGTAGTAGGGACACTGTCAGATTTAATTTGGGTTAAGAAACACCAATAAAATATGAGGATCCTTGAAACCCCATAGTCACAGTCCAGATCTATGGCCACTCCTTCTCAAACACGTTAGTCGATTTGGGGGTAGCTATTAATATTTTAACTACAGAAACCTGTGAAACACTTGGTATAACAGCCTTGGAACCCACCACTACCTTGCTGGAACTTGCTGATCGATCTGTTGTTAAACCAGAAGGTACATTACATGATATCCTGGTTTATGTGGACTCATGGGAACACCCGACATATTTTTTAGTTATTAACCCAAAAAGTAGATTAGACGGATATCCCCTGATATTGGGACGACCTTGGTTAGTGACAGTTGATGCTTATATAGGGTGTTGAACAGGCAGCATGACCATTGCTAAAGGAGATGCCATAAAGAATATTGATATATATCCCCTTTCCAAACCAAGTCTTCCCACTGTAAATATTCATAAACAACCACTTGCATACTGGGAACAAAACATTCGTTCACCATTGAAAATAGTTGAAGCACTCGAATTCAAAGATCAAACTAAAGATGATGTGATCAAGAACTTTATAAATCAATCATATACGTCAGGAAATTTAAAGTGCCAAATGTTAAAAGCATTTCTTGATAATGAAGCACAAGAAGACCCTCTAGCGGATATCGATGACCAACACATACCCACAACTGCTGTTTGTAACAACATGCCAATTGAAATCAAACCAGGTAAAATTTTAAACATCAATGACAGTTTGGATAGTGACCAACAACAGAAGCTCATTAAAGTCTTGCAAAAATATAAGGATCCTTTGCTTGGGACTACCCAGACATGACGGGTACAGATCCCCAACTGTGCACACATCATATTTACACTGAAAAGGATGCTTGCCCCATTCGGCAGCCTCAACGAAGATTAAACCCGCATCTAAAATACATTGTAAAATACGAATTACAGAAGCAGTTAGATGTAAATTTCATTTATCCTATTTTAGATGGTAAATGGGTCTCTCCATTAGTGGTCATCCCTAAAAAGAATGGTAAGTGGCGAATCTGTGTGGATTACATAGAGCTGAACAAAGCCATGCAGAAAGACCACTTCCCCCTTCCCTTTATTGATCAGGTCCTTGATACATTGGTAGGAAAGCGGTTCTTTTCCGTTCTTGATGGTTTCAGTGGATATAATAAAATCTAGATAGCCCCTGAAGACCAATATAAAACAACCTTCACCTGCCCCTGGGGTACATTTTCCTATAGAGTATTTCCATTCGGTTTATGCAATGCCCCAACAACATTTCAAATGGTCATACTTATTATTTTTTCCGATTTAATAAATGAAGGGCTCGAGGTCTACATGGATGAATTCACTCCATATGGAGATGACTTCGATCAGGCACTGCAAACAATGGAAAAAGTATTGGAACGATGTATTGCTACCAGATTATGCTTGAGCAACGAAAAGTGTCACATGATGATGGCCGAAGGCGTGATCCTAGGACACTACATCTCTACAGCTGGAATACAGGTAGATCTGACAAAGATGGAGGTAATTCTCTTATTAGCCACACCTTGTACTCAGAAAGAGGTGCGTATTTTCCTTGGATATGCAGGGTACTATCGTAGGTTCATAAAGATTTTTTCACAAATTTTCGCGCCTTTGTATGCATTAACTAGAAATGTTAAATTCCATTGGTTTGAAAAATGTGACACTGCTTTTTCAGATTTGAAGAAATTGGTCTCGACTGCACCAGTCTTGCATGGCCCTAATTGGGAGCTGCCCTTTCATATTTCTTTGGATGCATCAGATACAACAATAGGATTTTTTCTCGATCAAGAGGAGGACAAGAAGCCCTACGCTATTTACTATATCTGCAAGAATCTCACTCCTGCTGAACTAAACTATACAGTGACCGACAAGGAATTCTTGGTTGTCATTTATGCTATAAATAAATTTAGACATTACATAGCTGGCTATCAAGTATTCATGTATACTGATGATTCTGCCATTAGGTATTTAGCTAAAAAACATATTACAAATGGGAGAGTGACTCGTTGGTTGTTGCTTCTATAGGAGTTCAATATAACTATTAAGGACCGTCCAGGGAAGGAGAACATAGTTGTAGATTTCCTGTCTCCAGTCCCAAAAAAAAATGACCCACTGGCAGTAGATGATCAGTTCCTTGATGAGAATTTGTTTGTTGTGGCAGTAAAAGTGACATGGTACGCAGATGTAGCGAATTATCTGGTCGTAGGGAAGCTACCGAGACACTTGACAACAAAGGAACGAAAGTTGATTTTTCAAAGCAGTGCAAGATTCTCTTGGATTAGTGGATACCTTTTCCACACAGGAGTTGATATGCACATATGCAGATGCATTTGAGAAGACGAGATCCATGAAATCTTGAAGGCCTACCATGATGAACCATGTGGCAGACATTTTGCAGATCGCAGGACATGGCACAAAGTATTACAAATGGGCTACTATTGGCCCACAAATTTTAAGGATGCAAAGAAATATGTGCAAGCCTATGATATTTGCCAAAGAATGGGTTGCCCTGGTCAATCAGATGAGATGCCATTGCAGCCACATTTTGTAGTAGAACCTTTCGAACGATGGGCGTTGGAATTTGTTGGGCCATTCAATCCACCATCAAATCAGAAGGCCCACATACTAGATGCCACTAATTATGTGAAGAAGAGGGTAGAAATAGTGGCTTTGCCAAGAGCTACAGAAGAGTCTGTGATCAATTTTCTTTTTGAGCTATTTGTGCGGTATGGTTTACCCAGGGAAGTGATAACTGATGGAGGGGCATAGTTTGTAGGACATAAAATTACGGCCACTCTATGGAACCACCATGTCACTCATAGAGTCACCTCTCCCTACCACCCGCAGGCGAACGGGAAGGTCGAAAGTACCAATAAATTCATTGAGGAAATTCTCACTAAAACAGTCTCAACACATCGCTGGGATTGGGCTACTAGACTACCAGAGGCCTTGTGGGGTTATCGCACAACTTAGCGAAACACTACCGGATATTCTCCGTACCACCTAGTATTTGGAAATGAACCAATTTTTCCCATTGAATTTGAGATAAAGACTCTTAGAACAACCTAGGAAGTGGGGCTGGATTTGATAGATGCCCAAGTTAAAAGACTTCAATAGATAAATGAATTAGATGAAGCACGACTACTTGCTCTACAACGCACTATAATTATTCAGCAACGATGGGCTAAGTGGCACGAAAACCTCATCAAAAAGAAGGCGTTCCAGAAAGGAGATTGGGAACTCCTCTATGACTCCAAATTCCAAGACTTCTCGAGTAAATTACAAACAAGGTGGCTCGAGCCATATGAAATTCAAGAAGTGCACAACAACGGTACCATTACTTTGACCACCATATATGGATCTGGCTCTGCCTTTCAAATAAATGTACACCGGGTGCGCCTCTATCATAAACCACTCACAAAAGAGTCTTTCTGCCAGTAGGTGCATGACGATCCCACTATCAAAATCTTAGCTACAGGGAAAAATGACCTGGTAACTTCAATTTCATAAAATTTGTTACTTATTTTTTTTGGAAATAATGTATATATGCTTCCTACATTTGATTGTAATTTAGAGGGTTTTTTCATCATTGTATAAAAAAATTCCATTTTCTTTCTCTTTTGATTGTTTTTTTTGTTCAAATTGATTGAATAGTTGTTGTTCAATCGATTGAACAACTGTTGTTCAAAGAAAATGAACAACCGTATTTTTTTCCTTTCGTGTGCTTTTTTTTTTGTTCAAACAATTGAACAACTGTTGTTCAATTGATTGAACAGTTGTTGTTCAAACCAAATGAACAACTGTTTTTCAGTGCGTTTTTTATTAATATTTTTTTTGTTCAATCCATTAAATAGTTGCTGTTCAATTGATTGAACAAATGTTCTTTGATGCAATTGAACAATTGTTTTTTAGCATGTTTTTTTTTTAATTAATATTTTTGATTTCGCTGTTCAATCCATTGAACAACTGGTGTTCAATCGATTGAAAAACCATTGTTCGAACCAATTGAACAACTGCATTCTTTTTGTTGTGTGTTTTTAAAAGTTTGTTGGTCAAGGTAGCAAACTTTTGTATTTTTTCTTTTGATGATTTCCTTTTAATATCCACCCTTCCTTTACACATTATTTCCATAAAAACCATTTTATTGAATGAGGAATTTGCACCTAAAAGAAGGGAAAAGAAGTGATATTAATAATATTATGTTTTTTTTGAAATTTTGATGGATATATTTACTTTGGAAGCTTATATGGTTTATCTATATAATGAATGGCTGGATATCTCATGTTCAGACATATTATCACACAATTCATTATCATAATTTTATGTTGGTTTATCTTTTTACACTCTCCAGTGGTAATTCTCTTTGGCATGAGGATATGGGAATAAGGGCATCATTTTTATTGGCATTATTTTTACTTCTCACACCATCCCTAACTCTTAAGGAGTTAATGGGCCTCCCTCCATTTATAAAAAATATATATATATATATCTCTATGTGCAAATTTTAAAAAAAAAGAGAGAGGATAGGGGGTCTCATTATGAGCCAGCCTACCATGATTATGAGGATATAACAAGTGACATTCCCACAATGGCCACCACACTAGGGTAGTGACCTTATAGACAGCTAAAACTGCTTGAAGGACAGGAGGTATCATCATGAGCCGACCTGATCACTCTAATGAATCCTCGTGAATGGCACTATGACTATATGGCCACCACACCAGCATAGTGTTCTCTCTACAAAACAAGCAAACTGTCTACTTTTAAATAGGGGATTCTGGCTCATTTTTGGGTTAAAACAAGAACCCTGTCGAGTCTATGGACACTTGCTAGTAGTAGTGTCTTTGATTATGGTATTGGAGTATTTTTGACAACAGATAATTATTTTACATGCCCATATCTCCTATTGATCCATTCCTAAAACAGAATGCACTGTTTGACTAAGTGTTATCATTATAATAACCTATATGCATAATAAACTTTGATTTTAGATGAATTATCTTCATTATGAAGAATTGAGTGATAACAACATCTGTCATCATTTGTTACATGTCATGCTTCCATCATATTAGCCGTCAAAATAGAAAATCCTTTTCATAATAATTACTCCTCTGCTTTTCTCCCTTTTTGGTCATTTCCACCTGATGTAAATTTGTGATGATTGCCATCATCTGACTTCTAGTTCATGTGCATTCATGATTTCTTCCACCTTTCCTCTTTTCTTGTGCTTAAAGGCCGTGGATGCCCTTCTCTCATTAGAGGGGGTACAAATATCTATAATAAACATGCATACGAATTAATTATGAGACTCCGTTTAGATGGTCTGATTGGATAATAGAATCATTGCATTAACGTCATGCTGTCACATTTCTAATAATAAATTTTGTAAGAGCCACATGCAGTGTTTGTAATTTTTTAACTAACAGAGCCGAGAGAAGTGCATGCAGAAGGGTGAAGAAATCAGTTTCGAAAGCATAGTAGCTATGGGTGGAAACTCTCTTCCCAATGAACCAACAAACTTTCAAGTTACTGAATTGGCCCACACTGTTCTCCAGCAATCTGGTTGGATTTCATATCTGAACAGGCTACAAGGGTTCAATACAGAGATAGCAATCGAATTCCTGCAGAACTTGCGGGAAGGGCACACCATAGTTAAAGGAAGAATTATACGAGTCTCCGAAGAAGTAATTACTGAGGTCTCCGGACCTCCAATGGAAGGGAAAAAGTGGACTGATAAACATCTCCTCATATAAGAAAAAAATTTAGTATATCAAGACCCAGATGAGCAATTGGTATGAAAAGGAAAATGTAATGACCCTGCATCCTTGAAGCAGCCTTGACGAGAACTGGCAGTCATCATCCAAAAGTATATCACATGTGATCGACGCCAGGACGTGGGAAAGTCTCGTCAACTCAAATTGTTAGTTGTACTCAAACAAAAGATTTCAATTAATTTACCTTTTTTCTTGAATTCTATATTGCGTGACACTGTTGCTCGGGTTAGGAAAGCTAGAAACCCTCAGGTAGTTGTCAACCATCATAGCCTGATAAAATTGGTTATTGTTCATGAGTTAAAAAAACATCAATTAGCATGGGATAACTTTGTCAATCCTGCCCTACCTGCCCCTGAAGAAAACCCTAATAAAGCAGAAATTGAGCATCTAAGAACAAACATACCAGTCCCTAGGAAATCTATAGGGAAGAGAACCTGTGTCTCGACCTCAGGTCCAGTAAAACGAAGACGGTCTGAAATAATAAAACTTCAGAAAAATACCTCAGCATTTCCAGATGAAACAGGGCCATCCTATACACCCCCTTCGAACCGTCAAAATGCACCTTTACAGAGTTATAAGGAGGAAATGGCTCAAGTATTAGAATAGATGAGAGAATATTGTGAATCTAGGAGCCCATTTGAACAAATTAAGGGAAAAAGCGATCTTTCGATCTAATCTGCCTCTGCTGGCAGTTCTGGTCACACTGAAATCCTGCCTTCCACTGATGAATTGCAGGATTTGAGGGATTTATCTCCCTATGATAATGAATGTTGGAATAAGGAAGACCAGATAGAGAGAGCATATGAGTATGGAAATCAATTAGGGGATAATGTTTTATTAGACCAGGAAACAAATGTTGATACAACTTCTTTGACACCTGAAGAAAATATTGCTCCAGCCAGCCAAGATATCAATGTTGACACAATTTCTTTAGTGCCTGAAGAAAAAATTATTTCGTTAAATGATAACCCTAACACTGACACAATCCCTCCTGAACCTGAAGCTGCTGCTGCACCTTCCCCTGCCAGAACCCCTTTGAAAGAAAAATAAGCTTGGGCTAAGTTGAGAAAAATGTGTAGGAAATGCAGGAAATTGAGAAAAACAATGAAACGGTTAAGGGAATTGTTGAAAGAGGAGGATAAGGCCTGGAAGCCTAAAAATGAATTAGATACTGTGGAAACCCAAACAAATTTTGTCACACAAACTATAGTTATTGTTGAAGTCTCTGTGCAGACTGATTCGATACCTACATATGACAAAGAAACCCAAACAGAGGAAACCCATGCTTATACCCCTTTGGTACAAAGAGCTTCCAATAAAAAGCTTCGTAATGAATTGATTCAAATGCAACAAGAATTGGTCTAGTATCGGAATGAAGTAGTGCCTTTTCAAGAACATCAGGCATTACTAAAACGATTTAATTACCTTACTGAAACTGAAGATGAAACCTTTGCCTAACTTAGGGAATAAAGAATGAAAGTGAAAAGGGCACATGCTCAACTGGAACAGGCTAAGAAACAAACCAGTGTTGTTTGTTCTCTTTACTAAGATGTGTTGTCTTGCAGATCGCCGACCACCAATTATGCCTTATTTCTAATGGAAAGGTATTTTTTTTTTAAGATCAATGCTGTCAGAGCAGGGAAGCCTACTACATTTAAGTCCACTGAAGAATTTTTCCAATGTTGCAATGAACATGATGAACAGGTCCAACACCTTCTGTGCAAATTGTACTTGCACAATTTCTTTTTAGAATATGAAAGCGATAGTAACCCCAGTCCCTTCATTGGGGACATGCAGTTTCAAGTTTTTCTGTCTTTTTGCTAAAAAACATATTAAATGGGCTAAGGCCTACAATATATTCTAGAAAAGAGAACATGGGTTAGATTTATGGGTGAGAGGGGAACCTACAAAATCCCCACATTTATTCATTCAACATAAGAGGTTAATGCAATGGGAAGGAGTGATAGCCAAGCTAGGGCCAATTCAAAAATATATTGTACAGAATGGAAAAGCATACTTCCAGGATATTCAGGGGGATGCTTTATTAGCAGCTAAGAAAAGATGGCAAGCCTCTACCAATAATGTCAAGAATTGAGAGCAATTTGGTTACAGGAATTTTAAAGCTGCTGCTTCTCATTTTCATTTGTAAGCAATTTAATTTTAAACATGGGTCCTACATGGATAGGATGTAGATATAGATGCCCCATCATATGGTAGCCTCCTAAAGATTACCACCATGATTATGCATTTCTAGAGGGACATACAAACTTTTCATTTGCAAAAATGAAACAAAAGCATGGTTTTAGACTTTAAAAGGAAGAGGTATATCCTACCTATTCCTTATCTCAACTACACCTCAATCATTTGTTTGCACGAGGACATGCAAAAAGGTAAGCAGGGGAGTATGTTGGGGCAAGGAAAATGTACATTTTACCCCCATCTTTAGCTTGATTTATTATTAACTTTTATATGTTTTCCTTCATTTTATAAATAAATGAAAGGAGAATGATGCAATAGTAGGGAAAAATGAATTATTAATAAATAGTGTGTTTAATAGTATAAAAAATAATTTTTGCTGTCTTTATTGATAGGAAATATGAACCAACCAACTGCTGACCAAAAAACCAAACAACAACATTCAAGAAAAGAAAATGAAATCGGGTCCGGTTCCTAAAAATCAACAAAATATGGAAAGACATGTCTATTCTTGAAGCAGTCGGCCAATAGCTGCGAAGCCTTAGGATCTCCTGATCTTGATGATTCACTATTCTCTGTTGTGTTTCTCCTTAGAGTTATAAAAGGCAGTAGGTGAAATATTACGAAGAGATTTTATGTGTATTGTAATTTTATGTAATATACATTTTATTCAGACAGAGTCTTTGAACTCGTGATGATGTACCTGTTCTATTGATTAATGAAAAAGTTAGAGTTTTCGTTATAAGCAGATTCTGAGTATTTCTTGGTAGAAGACTTTTGGAGGCTATAGGCCTAGTCCCTGGGAGTTCTCCTGTTATTTTGTGTTATATTTTTATTTACTGATTATCGCAATTTAGCTATCCTTACGCTTTGTAGAATTACAATTCAATTCAATAATTCCAAGTGTGGTGTGTTACGATTTCCTTTTCAAATAGGTTGAATTTATCATTAATATTCCTTTATTGATGAGTGATGTTTTTCCATTTATTAGATTGATTTCAGTGTGGTTAAGTAGTTGATGTTCGATTCTGCACATTGTTATTTCTTGAGTTTTTCCATTGCAAGTGTGAAAGTATGGTTTGTTGTTCAATCCTGAAGGTTGTTACTGATTGAATTATAGAGAATTCTGTTGCAAAATGTCAATAGGTGATTGCTGTTCAATTTATTAAGTATTCCTTTTCTATTGTTGTTCAATTCATTAAGCTTGTTTTTCAATTGAAAAATATCTTGAAATTCAACATTGAGTGTTTACTTTCTGCATAAGATCATACTAGAGTTTCATCCGTTGATTGGTGTGAAGTATTTCATAGTTTAATTTTGAATTGATAGGTTGAAATTCGAGAATTAGATAGTATTTCTTGCAACGATTTAGAGTAGTTGACCTCTGATTTCACTTGCATATACTTTACTTGCACTCTTGAAATAAACAGAATTGCCCTAGGTTGATGATTAATGTGAAGCATTAAGGTTACCTTTAACCGTCATTTTGTTGAACCAATAGGAGGATCTTGGATATGATGTGGTTTTCAGTGAAGGAAAGGAATTCCTTCATCACAAAGCCACAACAAAGGTAAAGGGGATTGGGGTTTGTGTGAAGAACCTATAAAAACTTGATGTAGATGGTTGTGAAACATTGAGCAGTAAAACAGGGAAGGTGGCAAGTCGATATACAGGTGAGTTATGGCACAAGAGATTGGGCCATATACACCACAATGCTTTGACGATCATGTAACAGATTTCTACAAGTCTTTCAAAGGGTACTCTTGCACAGACATACACATGCAAGGGATGTACCATGGGAAAGTATGAGAAATCCATGTTAATGTCCCTTGAGAGGGAGCTTGACTTGCATGCAGATGAGGAAATCTTAGTTCCAAAGGATGAACCTCAGGATGTGGAGTATCCACAAGTAGAGAATCATGGAGTGGAAAAAACCACTCATGCATATCCATCCACCAGAAATGGTAGGAAGCTCACCACATAGGTTGACAAATTGATGCTAAATGCGATGGAGCATGTAGGTGCACCTACATCATAGTGCAAGCAGAGAAGGTCCCCATATAGATACACTGGATACATGGATCTTATGAGAGAGTGTATTGTGACAGAACCATCCTCTTTTGAGGAAGTAGTGCAATAGCCAACATGGGTTGATGGCATGGTTGAGGAGTATGAATCAATTATCAGAAATAGTGCATGGGAAGTCAATGGTTGGATCCAGGTGGATCTAGAAGGTGAAGAAAACAAAGACCTATGGGAGGGGGAAATTTCGAGCCAAACAGGTAGAGGGAGTACATGCAGCTATAACTCCAAGTGTGATGTGGGGCGATGTTCAGATATGATCCCAAGAAGAAATTTGGGTAGGGTGCATTGAGATGGTGTGTCTCATGGATCGAACCTGGCTAAAAGGATCCCACATTATAGCAGTAGCAGGAAGGATCATTTACATTGAAGCAGTTAGATGTCAGGAGGACAAAAATCAGAGTGACAGGTGTCAGATACTGGAGCGTAGATCATAGTTGGCAGCAGTGCATAGTGCATGGATTCAAATGTCAACAACAGCGCAGCTAGTTCAGTAGACATGTGTAGTAACTAGTAGCAGTTAGAAGACTCTGATTACATATGCATTATATTGATTCAGTTGTTTGGAGGCTATTCAATTTCAGGAGTGTTGCATGCAAGAACATTTCAAAGGTACCAAATTGGGATAGATTGATTCCTTTCTTGTTGAGAGGGAGTGTTGAAATTTTCAACTAGAAAAAATGAAATTGGCATCCAGAAACAACACACACACTGGTGTGGGATCACAGGTCACACAATGATGGATCATAGCGACACATTAGTGTGGAAGTCAATTTTTAAATAAACTGGAAATTAGTTGTAATCTTATCTCATAACAACTTGTAATAGTGAACTAAGTGTGATAGACTTATTTAGCTCAAGAATTTTGAGTTGAGGGTCAAAGGATAGGCATGTAGAGTGATTCTATAATTAACAGGGTCCAGTTTCAGTTGTAGCATTAGTGTAGTGTGAGTCGAATCAGTGAACTCACATTAACTGAGTTAAAATTAGTTTATCTAGTTCTAATTGTTTAATGAGCTAGTGGAAGATCAAGTGAATTAAAATAGATTTAATTCACCAGTAGTGATCTACCAAGTAACTGATGATTCACTAGTTATAGCTACATGCATGTTAATTGTGGTGGAAACCTAGTTGAGACAAAGGTTCAAGGAAAGTAAACTATCAGTTGTATTTTTAGAAAACTGCCCAGATGTAGTTATATAACCACATGAAACCCATGATGAATTTTGCAATCAAGGAAGGTTGAATTTCCTATTTAATAGGGGTTTAATTCTCTAGGGATTGCGTAAGAAGGGTAGGCTGAGGGTAGGCTGATAATTGGCTATGTGTTTGTCCAATTTTTCCTTGAACAATGTGAAGCAATTGGTAGAGTGTATGAGGTTGAGGTGATCACAAATACATTGTATTGTTTTATGATTCCTTGGTTGATTATACAATAAGGATGGAGGGGTTTTGATCAGTTTCTTTCCCCAGGAATATTTGGTGTTGTGTATTAATTTACTTATTTTTCTTACTTGCATGTGATTGAGTGATCATGATTTAGATTCCGTAGATTTTGTAGAAGGATTCAGTATCTTTCTTTAGTACATTGCTTGATCGGATTGAGTCCATTGATATAATTTCAACATGGTATTATAGCTGTGTTATAGATTTTCTACACTTATTATAAACAACACTCATCTCCCTTTTGCCACCACGCCTAGGAAAACTGGTATAGTTGCTCTGCAGTCTTTGATGCTAGGCACAAGTCCTTTGACCTACATTTGGAGATTTCTCTAAGGCTGTACTATTATTACTTGGATGTTTTAACATGCCTTCTCCATTTTTTGCACCACTACTCCAAGATTTATTGATAAAACTAAATGGCATTGTTTGTTTATTGGAAGAGATCAGTTTTCTAAAGTGTTGTACCCAAGGGCATCCTAGAACTATTGGAACAGTTGACTATTGACCCTCATCGAATTGGGGTGGCTTCTGCCAACAACCTTTTTTCCAAACCTTGAATTGGAGAAAGAAGAATCACTATAAAGATGAGTGTCACACGCTTTACTTCAAAAAAAAAAAATCAAACGGGTCCAAAAAAGCCCATTAAATAGATTAAATAGTCATCTAGAGCATGCATATTAATTCAAAACCAAATCAAACACATTTATCATGGAAGATAAAATTACCTCATTGAAAGGAGAAGGAAAATTAAGCCTTGATTCAGCGCTATTTGGATCGAGATTTTTCGGCTAATTAGGAGCTTGGTCGCACAAATCAATGGCACAATACTCCTTGTCATACATTTTATTGACAAAAGATGCCTCAATTGAGTCTAAGTATGAACTATGATTCTCATCATTCCATTATGTATCTGGAGAATCCAAAATTCTTGGAAACTGAATAAAACGAGTTCTTATTAACAAAACAAAATTTCTCCATCTGCTAGTAAACTGAAACTTACAAAAGGTGAACAAAGAACATGTTGAAATACAACTCCTCTTAGCCACAAGAGAGTTAATCATAAAATCAAAATCAAAATAAGTTTCTTTACTTTTAACATCCTTAGAGTCATATTTTTGAAGCAAGTGACTTGGTCAAATGTCCAAGATACTAAGATTGCCTTAAACAGATTCCACGTGCAAGAGCATTACCTTTATCTAGACTCCTTGGTACTAATTATTATCTAATCTCAATCCATTACCGGGAAAAGCTAAAGTTTTAATAACTATTGGGAACTAAGTCCCTCTAACTGATGAAGCTTCTTATGACTTCAAAATTGGTGATATCAATTTGAGGGGATTCCCCCTGGATGCTTTAAGGCTTCAACTTTGAAATCCCAGGGGAAATTGGCAACCCAAATCTGCAATAAAACTTGTTGATATTCAACAATATTTTCAAAATTTGCAGTTTTTCTCTTCAAATCAGTGGTAACAAACTTTATAGTGATTAGACATGTCAAAATAACGCAAAAAATTCACAAATCTGTTATAAACTCCCTTTTTTATGGGATAAAAGTTGTATAACAACTAACAAAAACTCTCCAAGTCATTGTTTTATTGTTGATAAAAGATATACCTCTATTAGAACTTGAAATTGTCCAAGTGTTTTGTAACAAAATAAAAAAAGAAACTTAATGTAACATTAGGAAATATACTCATGTTGTGACCTTGGTTGTTTCATCTCACTATGGGCTGGTCATTTTCCACCATAGGGAGGGGGGTTGCTAGGGGGTCTAACTCTTAGATACACATTATTGTTCTTAAATTAGACCTTAGATTAATTAAATAAGTCATTGATGTTTCTAACTATGAAATTAAAATCATCAAGTTAGGTTGTAGACAAACATGAAGGTAAATCCGATGAACCGAGTTCTCATTTAAATATGTTACAAGGAAGTTTAAATTTTCAATGGTCTATTGCAGATATGAATTCATTGTACTAAACAAGGAAATGATAAAAGATGTGATAAAGTGGTAAAAACTCTCCTATCATCTATGTGGACTGGTGCCTTGATGGATTGGACTGATAGAGAAAATAAAGTGGAAATCTGCTACATGAACTTATTAAGTTCTATTCTTGCAAATGAATATGAAAATAATAATGAGAAGTAAATAATAAGAAGAGAACCATAATGTCACATGCTCAACATAAAACATTGAAATTGATAACCACAAGGATATATAATCATTACCAGCATAAAAAATACATCCAAAAAAATGATAAAACAAAGATCAACTCTCCAAATTCGATAATACCACTTCTCTGCACTCCTCCTCACTCCTCAATGACACAAATGATATAATGAAAAAGAAGAGAAATCATAAATGATCAAGGATCTCAAAATTTGGATATTGAAAATATCCCAACACCTAAATAGGCACCATCCTAACTATGGAAAGGATCTTCAGGAGTTTGGAGGGAACTATTTTAATGATGTTCCACATGTCCTGGCATTTATGAGGTATAGCTTAAAATTGGAAGAAAGCCATGAAGATGTCATGATCATATTATTTATACTTTCTTTGGTATACTAAAGTAATGGCCAACTTAAAAATTATTTCAACCCAAAGAGCATACATTCTCTCAAAAATCTAGTTGAAAGCTTCCTCAAACATTGTCACCCAAGATTTTAGAAATTTGATGATCATGGCCAGCACTTGTTGGCAACATTCCACTAGGAAGGTCGCCTTTGTCTTTTTGTAGGAAATGATAGCATCCATGAAGATATTGATGGAGATTTTGTGGAGGAAGAAGGCTCTGTGGTGCTAAGAAAAGGAATGGATGAATATGAAAAGGTATTGTAAGAAGAAGATCTTCCTAATCTCCTTCAACATGATGATCATCCAGATAAGGAAGAAAATTTAGAGGGTGAATATCTATATTGTGATGATGCTTCTATTGCTATAAATAAAGTGTTCACCTAAAAATTTGAAGAAGTTAGCATTGTTGGCATCATTTAAGAGGCTACTAGCCTACTTCAGATCTAGAAGAATAATAACACAATAGCCCTTATACAGACTTGATCCAGATTCATTATTTGTGCAAAGAAAAGGAATATCATATTTTGTGTGTTTTAAATACAATCCTATATATGATGAATATGAGCATACAAATGACATTAAAGAACATTACACAGATTTGGCTGTGAATCTTTTTATTTTCCCAAAACCCATTGTCAACATAGCTAATGTGATGTGTGATCAATCCAACCTCAAGGCAGAGAATGACAAGGTTGTTTATGAAGAGGATAATCAAGAAATTGATAAAGGGAGCATACCGGATCAACCTTTTTATGAGGACTTAATTCTACCTTTATATTTTGTAATGATGAAATTATTACCTCTCCATTTGATGACATCTATGACAAATATGAAGAAAATCTAGTTTTGGAGACCTAAAATGGCATGCATCATGGAAATTGCAGTAGTACAAAGCATTGTACAACTGTCAACATGTAATGATAGGATTTTTCTTGTTATGGAAAGTGCGAGCAAGGTTTTCTCACAACAAACAGTAAGGTAAAAGGAGAGGGTGAATGGGATAAATTTGTTTCTGTACAGTTATCAAATATCATAGATGGCTTGACAACAAATATTACTAGAAATTTTAGTGAAGAGCATAATGTGTTTAATCAAATAGTCCACTGGAATTGCTCAAAGGGACCCTGAAATCTTGGTTTCCATCTCTATTCTTTGTGGAACAAATGGACATTCTCAAGATGTTGTTACATACGATGAAATTGTTTGGAATACGAGAGTTGTTGAAAATGGATCTTTCAGTCCAGAGGTGATGGGGATCCCAACATATTTTCATTTGGACTTTAATTTGTCTCTATTTTCAACAATGATCAAAGACAGTGGATATGGATATTGCAATATGGAGATGATGAATTAGTTACTTTTGATTATGGACTTCACTTTTGAAACTTTATCTTGAGAGTTTGGGGTTCTCAAGTGATCCCAAGAAGGATGTGTGTGCCCAATAGGAGCAAGATGTTACCCCATGGTTTTAATGAGGGTACCATAAGAATTTGTCCCTCAAAATTGTCCCACAATTTGTGGATAGAGGATATTGATTGGAATTCTATTACTATGATCAGCCTCTACCAACTTCGATGATGGATATGAAATTTTGTGGGATTTATCCTAAATTAGAGACAAAGATATGGTTTGATAGACACTTACAGGCAGTTAGATTTCATATAGAAGAAGATAAGTAAGATAAATAATCCCATGGATAACGAAGTGATGATCCTAAAATGAAGTGTAACCTAGTGTGAAGAGTAGACGTGGTATTTTATTGAGAAGCATTATGTTGTTGTTTGAAATGTATAACCAAGATGTCACCCTGCAACAATGTTGTCCATAGGGATGATGGATATATTAGACAATTGCAAAAAATAGGAAACATTTGAAGTAGATATTTCATGACTTATAAGGCACTAGATGGCTACTAGTTCTCTACAATTATTGTGGGGCATGGATATCAAATCCTAGTCAAGGGAGAACATAATATTTAAACTTAATCTAAATCCATCATAGTGTTGTGTCCTGAGAATAAGAAATAGATATGTATAATTATCTCATTACTTGAAGTTGTTTACGTGGTATACTTTTGTTTGGAGATAGCTGAAAAATACAAACTTGTAGTAAATATGTAACAACAAAGGGATGAATTTCAACAAATTCTGAAATAGGCAGAGTTAAAAAATGTGAATAAAACTACCCAAGACTTTGATTTGACTATAAATAAAATGGCCCGAGAAAACCTACGCTGAGCTGAAGTATAAAGGGAGGTTTAAAAATAAATGAATCAACACACACACACACACATGCAATCAATGAATCTTTCACTCATTGGACCTATAACATAATTAGACTATTTGTGTTTCACTTTAATTTGAGGTATCGAAGGATATATATATATATATATATATATATATATATATATATATATATATATATATATGAGGTTTTGAATGCTATGATCTTTGTTTATGGTGAATCCCGACTTAAGTTTTCTTAGGCCAAACTTTGGAAGGTATGTATAAAAGAGAGCATGGGTTTGTTTGGCAGGTATTCCTATTGTTTGGAAACCTTAGCAATGATTCTCAGAAGCCCTAAACTTTCACCTTAAAGAGACTTCAGAATCATGGTGTGTGGCATGGTGGAAGGTCACATGGAAGGCTAGAAATCCCACATAATCCTCATGGAGGATTATTCGGGGGTATAAATTCCATGTTTGGCAATCCTTGAAGGCTATATAGTCCATTTCAAAACACCACCTTTATATTTGGTGAGCCTTCGAAGTCTGGAAAGTACCATGCTTTCATGCTTGGAAGGTTACTTGTGGAATGGTACATTGCGGAGGGGCCTTTGAAGGTTGGGCACCTAACATGAACTACACAAAATTGAAATATCAATTCCAAGAAGAGGAAAAGGTCTACATTTACATTCAAAAAGTGTGCTTCAAGTAGAAGGATCCAAAGCTAAAACCTCTCAAATATAGCCATCCACCATTTTAAAGAAAATACAACATAGTAAGTTTTGGCTAGTCTTGTCACAATACACAAGCATTCATCTTGTGTTCAATGAAATTTGTATAAAGATATTTCAATCATAGGTATTAAATTGGGAAGAAAATGAAATTATTACTACATTTCTTGATGGGATCACTACAAAGGTTGAAATTGAGTTGAGGGAAAATAATTTTGAGGAACAAAGGCAATAAACAATTGGGTATAGTTCGTCTTTCTCAAATTAAGAGTAATTTTGCTAGCAAAAAAATGGAATACTGCATATTCGATAAGGTGTAGTTTCCCTTACTAAATTTTTAGTTGAAGGGGACCAACAACTCCTAAGTAAGGAATTTTTATCATAGGATCAAGTATTTGACCAAGTCAAAAGGTCGTTGATATGTGCAAAACTTCAAAAAATTATGGGAGGAAAGTTCTACACCCTCTACACCAACACACGAATAGTTTTTGTATAAATTACATGCTTAAAACTAGCAACAAGATCCAAAAATTACATTAGGGTGAAACAACACCTACTCCAATGCCAACATCCTCAAGGTGTATTATAATAGTAGATGGAGGTTTTCTAATAGTCAAAGAATGAATCATTCACATGACTATTCAAGTGTAATTACAACACTACATTTCTTGCAGAAAAAACATGTATATAAGAAAACCATATTATATTATCATTATAGGCTTGTAAAACATAATATTTTTCATGACAGAATCAACGAAAAACTGTCAACTATGAGAATTTTTTTTCTATGCTGGACTTGCCATATATTCTAGGATGCAAGATCCTTTGAAATTCAATAGTTACAATTAAAATCTCTGCTACAGGTGTGGAAGAAGATTAAAACTTGACAATGGTGGTGAGTATTTCTCCCAAGAAATTGAGGCATTTTTCAAATCTTGGGGAATTTCACGCTTCAAGACAACTCCACATGGTCTCGAGAAAGATGGCAATGCTAAGAGACCAAATAAAACCTTGATAAAAAATGCATGAAGCATGAGAGAGAATGCTAGCTTAAGCAGAGGATTTTGAGTTGAAGCAGTTGCTACAACTAATTACATGGTCATGAGCAAGATGGCCATGCTAAGAGAAAAATTCAGACCTTGATAAAAAATGCATGAAGCATGAGAGAGAATGCTAGCTTAAGCAAATGATTTTGAGCTGAAGCAGTTGCTACAACTAATTATTTGATTAATATGTCACCAAGTTCAATTTTGGGTTACATGACACTAGAGGAAGTTAGAGTGGAAAGAAGCTCTCTCTTGCACATCTTATGTTTTTGAAGTGTGAAACATGCATGTATGTGGCTAAGGTGGATAAGAAAAAACTTGAAAACCTAGCTTAAGCAAAGGATTTTGAGTTGAAGAAGTTGTTGCAACTAATTATTTGATTAATATGTCACCAAGTTCAATTTTTGGTGACATGACACTAGAGGCAGTCAAAGTGGAAAGAAGTGCTCTCTTACACATCTTAGGTTTCTGAAGTGTGAAACATGCATGTATGTGGCTATGGTGGATAAGATAAGACTTGACAACATATTGGTCAACTGCCTTGACCCTTTATCGGCTATTCAAAAGGAGTATGATTCCACTACTGTTAATAGCAAGGTAACCCCTAGCAGACCAAGGGCTACAAGTTTTTGTTTGTCTGAACATCAACATACCTACAACCATGCTTACAACCAAGATGTGATTTTCAAGGAGGAGAAATATCCTGGAGATCAACATCAAGAATCCATTACAAAACAAAAGTACAACCTATGGTGATTCCAGATGAGCATAGATGAATAGCTGCAATAGATGTCGAATGTGGAAATTCTAGAGGAAAAACATGAAATTAATATTCATTTTACATTCTAGCGAGAGGAAAATCAATCATCAATGACAATTCAAAATTTTCAATCTAAGATTGATCAACCAAATTGGGAGCAGAGTTTGAGGAACCTTCGTAAGTGAATGGTGCCTAAGAGATATGGTTACAAGGCAGATAATTTTAGTTTTATTTATTTATTTTCCATGGGTGGTGAGCCAAAAAAATTCAAAGAGGCTCTTAGTGGAGATGAAGCTTCTAATTGGAAGAAAGTCATGGATGAAGAAAAAAAGACCATGGAACACAACCAAACCTTGCATTTGCAGGAGTTTCCTGAAGGAAGGAAGTCCATTGGATGCAAAAGAGTGTTGAAGGAGAAGTATAGGACAAATTATCCAATGTATCAATATAAACTTCATTGGTAACAAAGGGGTACTCTTAAGTAGAGGGTGTTGATTATGATGAGGCTTTTTATTTGATGGAAAAAAAACATCCTGCATTAGGTTGATGTTGGTGCTAGAAATTTCTTATGATTTGTAAGTGGAGAAAACAAATGTGAAGACCATTTTTTTAAATGGTGAGCTCAGAGAATAAATCTTCATGAAGAAACCATAAGGAAAGGATTTAAGATAGAATGGAGAGAATACATGGCGTTTCAATTGAAGAGATCAGTATATGGAATTAAGAACTGTTAAGACAATGGTACCAGTGGTTTACAAAATATGTTGCTGGACAAGGCTGCATAAGGAGAGATGCAAATTAGTGTGTTTTCTTCAAGAAAAATATAATCACTTCATTATTCTGAGCTTATATGTTGATGACAAAAAAATTGATTAGTCACAAAAAAAAAATCAAGGAAACCAAGTTCCTATTTTTTAAGAAGCTTCTCGGATTATCCACGGTATTGAAGAACATGTGTCGACGTTTCGAATCCTAACTAGGATCCATCATCAAGACTTTAGAATGAAGAATTTTAGAGAAGGGTTTCTCTATTAAAGGTCTGAAACCATTCTATAAAATTCTTCATTCTAAAGTCCTGATGATGGATCCCAGTTGGGATTCGAAACGTCGACACATGTTCCTCGATACTGTGGATAATCCGGGAAGCTTCTTAAAAAATGATCACCACGGGAGTTTAAAAACCAAAACAAGTTCCTATTGTCATGTAAGTTTGACATGAATAACTTAGGTGAGTTTCACTATTTCTTGGGAATTGTAATGAAGAGAGGCCATAAAAATTGGAAATTGTTTAGCAACAATAGAAATTATTTGTAAAACATGCTTGATTTTTTTAGGTCCTAATATGGATAAGTGTAAAACAATTTTCACTCGACGTCAAGTGGGATCGTGATTTTCCACTCACATGAGTCCTAAGAGCCGAAAAGAAGAAGAGGAGATGGAAATAATTTCATACGTAGTGTGGTTGGTAGCATTATATATGTAATAACATGTACAAGACTAGATATCATTGGACATGTGTCAAGGGGATATTTAGGTACATATGGGGCACTAATGACTATTTTATTTTCAATGAGGAAGATGGATGTAAAAACCTTTAGTTGCATGGGTTTGTTGATGTTGATTGGGAAAATGATATGCACAATGGAGATTCTACTAGTTCTTATATATTTATCATGTTTTGAAGGAGTTTTGAGTTGGAGTAAGAGGAAATGAGTGCTTTCCCAATAAAGTATTGAGGTAGAGAACATTGAAATTTAATAAACAACCAAGGAAGTCATTTGATTAAATAAATTATGAAGAGATATTGGGTTTGAATAGGGGACCATGCCTATTTGTTGTGACAATCAAAATGAAATTTCTATGAGAAAGAATCCCAAATTCCTTTCTCAGAGAAGCATATCAAGGAAAAATTCTACTATATTAAAAGGTGATGAATTCTAGTGATGTAACTCTACTAAATTTTAAGTCCAACAATAATGTTGTAGATGCTTTAATGCAATGGATTGAAAGAAATTAATGGTACAAGGTGGGGAGCCAATATTTTTTGAAGTTATTGCGAAGTGACATATTGTTAGGATATGTGAAAATTACTTTTTCAACGTAGCATATTTGATTTTTCTGTGTGCGTCAAATGTATAGTTGGCATGGCCCTCGCTTTCAAAGTGAATGGAATTGCATAAAGCATTCAATAATTTCTAAATTTTTGGATTTTCATTGAAGTCTGCCTATATTTTTTACAACTTACTTTATTTCTTCAAATTATATCCGATAAATATCAGAAAACATAATCAGAAAAGTTATTTTCTCCCACCATTGTTGTAAAATGGAACCCCATATAGACACATTAGGAGTCTCAAAGTTTTTCCATTCCCCTCCGCACCGCCCTCCCGCCCCCCAAAAGTGTTAGGGTTAGCTAATGTATTTTCATGACAACCATAGCCTCTAGGATAATTGTCATTAGATATTTATGGCCCTTCCTATGAGCACGACCATATTGTGAACTTCATGTTGAATTTATATTTTGAAGAACATAAAGATAACTGGAATGGTGACATTTTCATCTCATAAATGGAAGATTACTTTGCCTGTTATAGAGCAGTGTAGTCAAACTTGGCCAATTCACTAAAAATTAGTTGATTTTGACTCAGCTTGGTGACAAAACAAATTTAATTTGTCTAATGACTTCCCAGAAGACATGTCAACAACTGTCCTAGTCTGAGTTGACTCGTTCCGTCCAGTCACATAATGACTATGTTAAGTGAATGTTAATTTTATAATCTTATTTTCCATCCTAAGAGTCTACCTTAGAGACACCTTGAAGAATCACCATTTTTCTGCACTTGGAAACAAATATTAGCAGGTTCATCACTCCCTATACATTGAGAAGGAGTGATGATTGCTTAATGCTCTTCAATAGAAAGTGATGACCTAGTCAAGCTTCTAGATTTTATCATTTTCAAGGGGATCATTTTGAAAAGGTTTGAATTGCCTCATCTAATGGCTTGGTAACACATAATGGAATTTGAATTTACCAATACCTAGGGGTTTAGATTTATCCTCTCCACATAAAATCTATATAATGAAGTCACTCTAGAGAGATATATGTAACTACATACTACTGAAAAATCCTATAGAGAGCTTTCTTTCTGCCAGAGGAAAACTCATGGAAGCAGGAAATATATCTCTAATATTTTTAAGAAACATGTAGTTACATATATCTCTATCTCTCTCCCTTAGGAATGACTTTGCTACATTGACTTGGTGAGGAGAGGAGAGGATGAATCTAGACCTTTATGTCTTAGTGAATTTAAAATCTAGTATAGGTTCCTAGGCCATTAGATGAGGTAATTCAAACCTTTTCAAATTGATCCCCTAAAAAATGAGAAAATCTAAAAGCTTGACCAGTTCATTGCTCCTGGAGGAATTAAACAAGCCTTGCTCCTTGCAATAAGGCAAACTGAGATGCATTGCTCCTTGTCAGTGTACAGGGAGAAATGAACCTGTTAATATTTGTTTCTTAGGGAAGAAATTGGTGATTCAACAAGGTCACGTCAGGGTGTCTCAGATAAACTCTTAGGATGGAAAATAAGGTTCTAACAGTTAGTGCTTGATGTAGACCCATATTAAAACAAATTAATTATATTAAATTTAACCAAAGAAAAAAAAATATAACCTTATAATACATCTTCAGAAGCCTCCCTCACCTCATTTATCAGTCATTATTTTTGTGGAGAGGGCTTATAGATGAGATGTTCAGTAAACCTTCCCTACTATTGTAGCTGATTTAGGATTGATTTCATAGGGGAAACTGATTTTGTGTGAAAATAACATATACATATTTGTACAGTTGTCAAAAGAGCCTCATGATCCTATTTATAATATTATCACATGCCCCTGGAAATTATGCTCTACATTGGTCTAACCCGAGGATCAAACTTGCAAACTTCAATGTATGTTAAATGGCATTATAGGTGTCATGATGAAAGGTTCCAGATATTTTATCCTTAAAAAGTAAAACTATCTTTAAATGTTTTATGCTTTAGATTCCTTAAGAGGAAGGAAGAATTTGCAGAATAAAATTTTATAGTTCTCCTCTCTTGAATAACCCACAATCTAAAGAAAAACAGTGTTATTGTTCCTGCAATTGACTAAGTGAATTCGAAGAAATCTTGGATTTCAACTGTTGTCTTCTCCCATTTGAATTCTTATTGATGATTTCTAGATCAACATTTCCTAGGAAGCGATTTAATCTGCGTTGAACTTCAATGGAGAATTTGTAATTCGTTAATTGGATATTCAAGAGACATTTCCCGTTTTGATTCCCTGGAAGGAAGTGGAAGGAGGTATTGTCAGCCATATATGTACCTTTATTCAGTTTGTTACTAACTTTATCTAGCATGCAGGACATCGATATTGTGTTTTTCATTTTTTGGAAAAGGCACACCTTCTGTTTGCATTCCTTGGATACAAGATTTGTACAAGTCATTAGAGCCCTTTTGGCTCATTAATAGGATCATTTATAGAATATGAACATGTATTAAAGGTATTTTCTTCCATGATCAAACTTGTATACTTTTGAGAGGGTTTCGAGTCCTTCAGGGACTGATTTTGGATGGATTGGAATTTAGTATGGGCACCAGGACATAGTCGATGACTCTCCTCCCAATGATTGACATACTGTTATTATAGTTGTAAACCCCTAACTCATGAAGACTATCCCAAAGACCAACATCTAGGGATTCAAAAGATCTAATTTGACCTCCACCCTTCTGGCATAGTCATGTTCAACTATAGGGAATCAAGAGATCTGACTTGATCTCCACCCTTTTTGTATAACATTGTTAAGGTACAGGGAGTTCAAAGGCCTAATCTGATCTCCATTGTTCTTACATAACAATGTTCAAGTACAAGGAGTCTAGAGATCTAACTCAATCTCCACTCCGCAGACATAAAAATATTCAAGTATAGGGAGTCTAACATGATCTACACCCTGCTAGCATAATATTATTTAGGTATAGGGATTCCATAGATCTACTATGATCCCCACCCTTCTTACATAACAATGTTAAGGTATAGGGATTCCAATAATCTAACCTGATCTCCAACCTGTTGGCATAACAATATTCAAGTACAGGGAGTCCAAAGATCTAACCCAATCTCCACCCTGTTGGCATAAAAAAAGTCTAGGTATAAGGAGTCCATAATTATAACCTGGTCTCCTCCCTATTGGCACAACAATGTTCAGGTATAGGGAGTCCATCTATCGAACCCAATCTCCACCCTTCATACATAACATAGTTCAGGTTCAAGGAGTCCAGAGATCCAACCCTATCTCCACCCTGTTGGTGCAACAATGTTCAGGTACATGGAGTCCAAATATCTAACCCGATATCCACCCTGTTGGCATCAAAATATTCAGGTACATTTGTAAAAATATTTAAGCTAAAGATTAGTTCAAACCCATATGAAATAAATAGTGATCAAATTGGTTCATAAAATGGGCAAGCTAGAAATTTTGCCTTGCATATCAAATCATTGTTAGGGTTTTGAAGAAAACTAAAGTTTGTCTTTGTATTTTGATCTTCATTGCATATTTTGGAATATTTTAGAAATTTGATGGATAGTTACCGGCCATCATAATTCTTGAATATGCAATCTAGTTTAGCTCAGGTTGCATGTGAAGGGTTGCATATCAAAATATTGCAAAGGTTTTGAGAAAAACTAAAGTTTTTGTTTGTGTGCATGGGAAGGATTTTAAGGAAAACTAAAACCAAAGTTTTTGTGCCACTTCTTATTGTGTTTGTGTGCATTTATTATTGGTCTCTACAAGGTTGATATCATTATATATTTTCACAAGACTACTCTGGTACAAGGACATGATGTCTAAATTTTTCACTCTTGTTCTTTAGTCTCCACTTGATGGTATCACAAAGTATGGTTTGACCCCCTGGTTTTAATAATTCATAAATCCATGACACCAAATCCATTCAACATCACACTGGTATCATCACTAGTCTGCTCCTGCTCTTGGAAGGCATAAATTATTCCATCAATGAGAAACTCATCCAGATGAGCATAATCAATATATAAAGCTCCCAAGTTGAAATCTACCTTTCCAGTTGTTCACTTCCATATTTAATATCTTTGATAGTGCTTCCCACAATATCAACAACTCCCACTTTGTTAGCTAGAAACTCAACCTAACCCTAAAAAGAATAAATGCAGCACAACACGACCCTAAAAAGTAGATAGGAGTTTGACTTGCTTAGTGTTCAATTCCTAGACAAGGAACACACCACTTGTGCTAATACTGTCAACAAAGGAAATTCAAGCCTAGTGTAAATATCAATTCAGTCAAGAGAAAGAAAAGGTTACACGGGAGAAAATCAAATTTACATAACCTATTAATTTAGTATTACTACTGATAAGAGATAAAAGGTAGTATTGATTTTCCCATACTTTAATCCTACCATCTATGGAGACTAAGGAGTGTTAGGATATCACCCCATGTCCATCTCCACTGGTATTTATGGAAAAGCTATAATGATTGAGGATCCCCTATTCATGGATACCCAAAATGTGACATACCCCTCTATGAATAACTATTAATTTTTAGATCTATGTTTCCACATTTAACCAGTGTAAAGACAACTTGATGATTTTAGAACGTGGGAAGACCAACCTGCCAATGATTTTTTGATTAGGGAGAAAATTTTTTCAATTAAGTGTCTGAAGAATCTGCTTAGTCAGAGGCTATATCCAAAACTTAAAAAAGGGAACACAATGTACATATCTTGCATCTCATAAATTTAACTCAGTCAAAACAAGAAGAGTGAAAACCAGTTGTTGTAATTTAAGAAACATAACTTTAAATTGGGATCTTAGCTTCAAATTTTGCAGACTAACAAAACTTGTATCAACTTCCCCATCTCCTATTTAGAGGAAGAAAATATTATGTAGCTTTTGTACATGATTATATATTACAACATGCAGAGTGTTATAGGTCTTGGGGAAAATGAACGTCTTGAACAAACCTATAGGCATAATTTTTTTGTGACAACAAATAAGATGTTGAGATAAACTTAGCTTAGCTTAAAATTTTGCAAAATAAACAAAATCGTATCAACTTCCCAGTTTTCTATTAGAGGAAGAAGATATATTGCATATTTTAAACATGATATCAGACAAAGTGTAGAGTCACAAATGTTGGGGAAAATTAATGTCTTGAACAATCCCATAGACATATTTTGTCAAAACAAATAAGATGTTGGGATAGAATTAAAGACTGAGGTTATGGAAATTTTAGCTGGCACTCAGTTCTCTATAGGATTTTTCTATGGGTTAAGAATTTAAAATTTTAAAATAATCGAGTTTACAATAGGTCAATTGGGCTTAACTTGAGTATAATGAGGTAAAAATGTTACCCAATTGGTTTCCTAAGGATATGTTACCTCAAAAAAAAGAAAAAAAAAATTGAGTTTACAACTTGCAACCATGAATGATAGCTCAAATATTTTATACTTTGACGGCAAATCAAACATTACTCATGAAAAGATAAATGTAGACCACAAGAATCTTGTCCAATTTCGAGTCTGTGATTTGTGTGCCCATTGAAGTCCATTTTTTGCAAGAAGATCTAGACGCAAGGTCTTGTGCATCAAGTTTATGTGCTATCCTTGATTTGCATGCCCATTGAAGTCCAATTTTTGCAAGAAGCGCCAAACACAAGGTCATACCTTTTCAATATCTGAAGCTCTTGCGTTGGCATCTACCTTTTCAACTATCTCAATTGGCGATATGGTTCACTTTCATCTTTAAGATATTCGATAGTCCTTCCCATAATATCAACAACTCCCACTTTGTTAGCTATCTCCATACTTGTATCTACAAACTGCCTGTAGTTCCTACGATCTAGAGCCATCCTTATAACCCATGGATGGATAAATGTAGATAATCATTTATAGACAACTAAGAAATCATCCTCCATAAATTTCAAGAATCGTCACAAGGATGGCTACATCTCAGTCTGTCTCAACTAAAATATGAATTAAACATGAACAAACGAAGAACTGTGATCGAAAATTCTTCTCACAAGATCTATACAATTATCCTATACTTTTTCATGTTTGTTTTTCAAAATTGGAGTTAGGTGAGGTGAGGTAGCTCAAATATTTCAGACTTTGACGAGAAATCAAACAATACTCAAGAAAAGATAAATGTATACCATGGATATAATCAGTTATAGAAAATTAAAAATGAAACCTCCATAAATTGCAAACATCATCACAAGGATAGATACATCTTAGTCCGTCTCACCTAAAACATACATTAAACATGAATGCACATTCCAAAGTGTAAGATGAATTTTAATCTCCGCTGCAAGGAGACACTTGGAAAATTTCGATATAAAAACATTACAAATATTTGTTGAGGCTATAAATATAACTGTAACATTTTCAATTCTAAACAAACATCACTAGTTCCAGTCGGCTATAGATATTATTAGACTCATCTTATAATGTAGGATAAGTAGCCACAAGTCAACCTTGAGATCATATGTAAAGTGAGTTATAAATCTTCCAACAGACCTCGTGCACTTTTCTTGCAGGGTGAAATAAGCCTTGCAGGAAATAGTTTAGAATTACTATTGGTCCTAATGTAGGCAAATAAAAATTCGCAAGATCCTCCTTTTAAGAATGCCTTGACCTCTTCTCAATGTAGCTATTAGAGCAATTATATAGACTCTTGATATTCCTTTTGCTTTGATGGATGTGGATGACCTAAACTTGACACAAGTCAACATGGGCACCAAAACTTCGAGGGTTTTGCATTTGGGTGTACATTGAATAGCCAAGAGTTTAAAAAGGCTATAATAATGAGGCTTGATAAGGGTCAGTCTTCATTAATTTCATAATCAGGCCATGAGATAGGTCACATATTTTCATATTGCCTCGCTCCTGCAAATTCTATTGAATATGGCTTAGTGTTATTCGGAAAACATGTAGCTCGCAAGGGTAAGGATGTGGTAAACATGCCTCTCATAGATGCAATGAATGCAAGGGTGAATTTTTATTATTTGGCTACCTAGAAAATAATCCATGGTACCCAGTTTAACCAAATTTCATTCTAGGCTGAATTCTTTGATAGTAAAGAGCACATTCATGGTTCCAATCGCATTCTTATGTTGAGTATAGACTACTCTTCCTCTGGTTTTCATGGAATAAGGAGAATATCTATGTTCGCCAAAGTGTACGACTTGCTCGGGTTCAAAGGACTCGAAAGCCTCTACAAAGAAATAAAAATCACAAAAATCTCCCACAAAGAGGTCAAGTTGTTTGCTAGAGAGTTACTTCCATCTCTTCTGAATTGAGACAATGGGAGTTAGAGATTTTGATCCCAAGTTGTCGGTCAAACAACTTGTAGACAAGGCTATCAACAATGGAAACTTGGTATCCTTTGTTTTAGAGCTGAAAATATTTCGCCCATCCACAGTAACCATCCCCTCCTAAAACCATTACTTTATTCCCTTTACCTCCCCCTTCCATGGAAGGAGATGTTGTTTTCACTTATTTCTCCTTCACGGCAACAACCCTCGGGGAAAATATGGCAACATTTGTTCTACTGCATTGTCTTTTAAACAAAGATAAAGAGCGTTCACTCTGGAAAGTTGAATATTTTAAATATTTTAAGCCAAGTAACAACATTTTTAAAACCTATGCCTGTACAAAATAACAAAATCCCAACTAAGAATATTACTGGTGAAGAAAACCCGAAGCAGATTTTATTGTATTAAAGGAAAATGAGGTCCGCCCACAATCACCTACGAGAAAGAATCCATGTTAACAATGGAATATGTTTTTCTTTCGAAAGTTGATAGAATTAGAAACCATATAGAGAAAGGTGATTCTCCAATAACATCATGAATAGATGTTCAGTGGAAGGAAAGGGCTGAAATTGATGCAAGATGAGGAAGTGGAGGAAAGGGCCGAAACTTATGCAAGATGAAGAAGGGAAACTTTCCTTAGAAGCGCAAAGCAAGAGGAAAGGAAGATTTCCTTAATAATGCAGCGCAAAGAAAAATTAGGGAGGGAAATTTTTCTTAAAATAAATAAATTAAAATAATAAAATTTAATTTGTAAGTTAAACTATGTATAATTTGTAAAGAAAAATTTGGTCAAACATGAAACAAAAAATTGAATGACATATACAAATAATATTTTCACTTTACAACCATTATTCATTAACACAATTTGGGCATTGTGGCATTGTAACCATCCACAATGCATGACCTAAAGGGCATCCTCGTTGATCATGTAAAAAATTTTAATTATTATCATAACTTACTCATATGAGGAGTTGGAAAAGGAAGAAATTTTTGCGGATTCCAGTTCCATGGTAGAAGAGTTGTAGACAACTTCACAACAAATATGGATCTCCATAAGTCTCAATACAAGGGTCTTTGGATTATATAGTGGTATAAAGATAGATTCACTTCTCCACAAGATATGGGAGTTGGTACTTTTAAAAACATCGCAAGACCCAACCAAGCACTTCCGAATGTTTAAGATGGATTCAAATTTGGGCAGAAGAAACTCATTTATTCATGCCAATATTCCTTGCCTTCAATGAGCTTGGATGTTCATAGGTAGGATAGTAAAAAACCAAACCAACTACTATTACTCAAAGAGAATAAAGTTCATTTTGACAAGAAAATTTCACATGAAGGTCCATCCTCACTTATAACCCACATCTACACCTAGATCCAGTACATACTAAATGAAGCTACTACCATAGCATACAAAGGAGGGGACAATATGTATGATACCATTCACCAGTCTTTTATTCCAGCCTCTTCATATTAAATAACAAGTAAATAATGAATTTTCTAACCTCGACTTAGAAACATACATATTTTATTTTAAAAAATAAAGCAATGAAGAGGTAAGTACACAAACACGTGAAACATAAAACTATCTATACTCATAGACTTTGATACAAAGAATATAAGTTAACCACGACAAAGGACACTAGCCTTCAAACAATAACATTGATTTTTCTCACCCTTTGAAATTTGTGCCATTTGTGGTCATGTTAGGGCCTAAATTATACTTTTCAAAGCATTTGGTTACACACACACACTTGGGTTTTTTTACTTGTAATTTTAATGATTTAACAAAGGGCTAGAATCAAACAAAGAATAAGTCACAAAACCAAAATATCCCCATTCTTCATGGTCAATTCATGGTTCCTAGTGACAAATTCATGGTGTGATTAAAACTCCAACACATTTCCTTACTCAAACAAAACCAAATAACTATAACTTGTTAGTTATTGTTGATTGGATTTGAGGAGTCGATCTTGCCCAAGTTTATTCCCTAGTAAACCCTTTCGATAGATTATGATGGTTGTGCATATGACATTGTATGGTTATGTGTCTGCCAACCACAAGATCATGGCTGACAAGTTGGATTTCCTAGCCATTTTACTGTGTTGATTGGCCCATAGCTCGCAATACTCGTATATCAAAAAAAATATTATAAATTATTTATTTTCATTGAAGGCCCCATATTAAACATTAACACAAGTTGGGTAACATTGTAGGTAAACACTTGGTGAGTGAAACCTCTAAGCTCAATTACATCATGCATTCACTAGCGTAAAACTTTATTAAACTTTAGGCTTGAGAAAAAAATCTCCATGTACGACTCATTCTAACATCTTAGAGGTGATATTTTATGTCTCCACAGGGACATAATAAAAT
The DNA here is from genome assembly GCA_034641835.2 of Pinus albicaulis. Taxonomy (NCBI): domain Eukaryota; kingdom Viridiplantae; phylum Streptophyta; class Pinopsida; order Pinales; family Pinaceae; genus Pinus; species Pinus albicaulis. The sequence goes on along the minus strand of CM076573.1, from coordinate 178,214,906 downwards.
ATAAGTAGTTATTTTAGACATGATAATATTTGATTTATGAGTGTACGGATTAAGGGATTATAGCTTTGGGTTAAGGGGATAAGGAATTTATTGGTTATGGGTTAAGGACTTATGGGTTGTGATAATGAGGCCCCTAACCCTCTTATCACCACTATTGGGGGTTCCTTTGTCAATTACTCTTGTTACCTTCCTTCTAGGTGCCTTATCCCATACGACATTAGGTCCTAGGTCACCTTCTCATTCTATAATTATAGGATTATAGATCTTACTAAATTATTCTTGGACCTCCCTTTGCCCCATTCAATACAAAACAATATACCCATACCACCTTTTTGGTCATACACTTAAACTTCTCTTAATGTTATGAACCCCACAATTTGGTCCCAATGCCCTTAAAAGTACGTCCTTGGGCCCCCTTGGCTAAGGGATTAAATGCATTAAGGTTTATGGGTTGTGATAATGGATCCCCTAATCCCTTGATCAAAACTATTGGGGGTTCCCCAATCAACTTAAATTGCATGATACATAAGAGAAATTGAAAGAAAAAGACAAGGAACTTGGAAAATTGAAAGTAGTTGTTAGAATTAATGGAATGAAAAGCTACCATGGAGATGGGGAAATAGTATGGTGGAGTCAATAAAAAACCATTCTACAATGTAAGAATTACATTACACTATTTACTTTTTATATATGTTTAACCTATGTTTGACAATAAGGTCGAGTTTGACATATGTTTTCTCCTCTTAACGTGTCTTCTAGCCCCACATATGTTGAGAGTATTAGTGTAATTTTTTTTAGAAGAAAGCCATTCCTAAATAACGAGGTAGTATTATCACCATATGCAAAAGGGAGATCCAATTGTAAGATGACCTTGGTAAGCTTTTTATTGATGGAACAAAACAAGGACTCAAAAGGGGACGAATCTAGATATGGATAGCTTGGAGATTACACCATTCATGTAGTTTAGTATTTCTTATGTTAGTTTCAAATGTACTTGGAACAAAATAAGGGAATTTGAATGTTTTTTGAGCATGTTGTGGATATAACCTTTGAGAAAGATTGTAGACTTGTATGTGATTGTTACCCATACATTTGGTAAGAGAATGGACCAATGTTAAATGATGATGATAGCTAAAGAGACATCCTTATATCCTCTTTTTTCTTTTGAGGGGACATGAATTACATTGGGTAATACATGGAGATGAACCTTAGTTTATTACTATGAACTAAGATGTATTTTTGGACATTATAAGACCATATTGTTTCCCTTTGGAAGAAAATGCGTGGAGGATATTTGGGGGAAATGTGATTTCCCATAAAATGTAGATCGGATTTGGGGATCTTGTGGCCTTTTTCCTTGGACCCTATTAGTGCCTGGAGGTTGCATTTGAGGGGTTAGTGGACACAAACCTAATATGATAAATAATATTAGTGTTTGAGCACCTATGATTTGGGAGAAAGGCTTGAGGGTTTTAGGAGTTAAGGAGTTTAGGTGTTAGGGGTTAATGGTAAAGGGTGAATGGTTAGGGCATATGCAGTTTACGTGTTAAGGGGATGAGGTATAGGGGATTTAGGGGGTTAAGTGCTTAAGGGTTATGGGATATAGGTGTCAACAGTTTAAGGGGTTTGGGGTTACAAGTTAATGGGTTTAGGGGTTAGGTCTAAAGGGTTAAGGGTGAGGTTTAAGAGGATAAGGGGTTAGGGGTTAGGGGCTTCACAAATTCTAAGTTAAGGGTTAGGGGTTAGTGGCTTAGGGTTTAAGGGATCAAGGAGTTTAGGTATTATGGATTTGGGGTTAAGGGGATAGGGGATTTACTGATTATGGGTTGTGATAATGGGGCCCCTAATTGCCTTATCAAAACTATTGGGAGTTCCCCTATCAATTTATATGACTACCTTCCATCTAGGTCCCCTAACCCCTATGCCATGAGGTCTTAAGGTCCCTTCTCATTCTCTAATGCTAGGATTATAGATCTTAGTAAACCTTTTTTCCATGATTGTTGAACATGTACTCAACTATCTTCTTCATGCTTTTCTCATTAGGGCCCATCACCTTGGGAGGCAGTAGTAGGAAGTCAAAATCCTCATTTTCCTCCTCCTCTAATTCTCCCCATCGCACCTTCATTGAAGCTTTTCGATTTCCCACCATCTCCAACTCATTCTTCCTTACAGCCTCCCTCTGTGCAACATCTTTAATAGTGCCCGAAACCCATTCCTAGGATGCTTGGGCTGTTTGTCTACAAAACATCTCTAGTAGTGGCTTTGATCCCAATTCTCCTTCATTTTTTCTTATGATAGCCTACTTCTCCTCCATTTTCAATTGCAAAAACAAATTACATCAAGATACCTCCACATTTTAAGAAAGTATCCCTATACTTATATCTTAACAAAAAAGAATCTCAGAATAAAAAATGTAGTTATCATTGGTGTTCCACATATTCGTCTTGTCAAAAAACATATCGTAACTTGATAGTGCATGTGTTGCGAAAACATGAACCAATGCTCAGTGAATGGAAAAAATTTCACTGAGCTAATATATGGAATTTGTATGGATTTTTTACTGTAACATAACAAATGGAAGATCAGTGAAGTGTGTATGTGTAATTGTCAAATCAGTTAAGTGTTCCATGATTTTCTAAATTCTACCCAACCAGTTGAAAATGAGTGGCTGGAAAAAATCATATCTATTAGAAACCCACTCCACAACCACTTGTGAATATATGAAGACTTCCAACTGTACCAACCCAAACTTGCATGCACATAAACGAAGGCCCCAAAGTGCCATAACTTCAACTCATGTATTTGAACCACTACCCCCATTCCAACATATATGGTACATAGTGCTCTATCGAATGATGATGTAGGCACCACAACCGCAAATCCCATCCTTAGTTTCACCAACGAAGTAACCTCGCGGAAAGGGTGTTAAAGTTAGTGGAGGAGAGATCAGTCTCACAGTAGGTGTGCCCCTGCCAAAATCTACTTCCTTATAATATGCCACGATGTAAACATACCTCTGTCAGATATTATGCAAATTGTTCTCAAATATGAGTGAATTTTTTATTTTCCAAATTCCTGACATAATGTATATAGGAAGTGGTATGAATGTTTTATATTAAATAATCCAGTATTGAATACAATTGGCCACAGAAGAGAAGTTTTAATTCGCTTGTAAATGTAAAATATTAAATAAACCATTCCAAATTGATTTTGAAAAGGATAATTGAAGAAATAGATGAGTCGGGTCTTCCATCGCTTCCATACAGAGTAAACAACAACTAGGCCCACTCTGCCCTTTATGATACATATTGTTCCATGTCAAGATTATATTTTTACAAATGAGCCAAGAAAATACCTGTAGCTTTGTTGCAATATTCCACTTCCATATTTGCATAAACCATTTACAAGGAGGAAGAAAGAATAAGTGGTGAAATGTACAAGTATGCCTCTCGTACCTTTATTTGACCCATCACCAAATTTTCGTTCCATACATATTTATCCTCGTTTTTAGTGAGAAATATGCTCGCATGTGCAAGGTCTCAGACGTAGATATTCCATCTACCTTCAAGGTCCCCATATAATCCAATTTCAGAGGCCATGAGCCAATAGGGATTGGAAAATATGTCCTATATAAATATTTGACTAACGTAGTGTATGCAAAAATTTTGGATTTTCCATAGAAGGTTCAGAAGAAAGGTGTGATCACCTGTAAATCCACAAATTGGATCTAAGCCAATTCAATGTTTGTGCCTTTTCCAAATTTCCACTGAATATTTCTCATAAGGTATGGGCGAACCTTCATAAAGCTCCTCCAAATATAGCATATGTCATGTGGAATGTGTGCACCAACCTTTATCCAAAATTTCATCGATTTATTTTGGAGGTATTTATATTTGATGATGTTATGCCATAGACCATCGCCATTTAGAGCCCGCCAAAATTTTTTCATAAGTAATTCCCAAATCATACACTCAAGATCAAGGATGTCCCATCCTCCTTCCTCTTTCCTACAAGTCAAAATCACCATGCTTTCCAAATGATATTTGTGCTTATCAGAATTACCATCCAAATTTTTTTTGAGATGATGGAGCAGATCCTTTTAATTATATTTTTAGGTAGAGCGAAAAGATGAAGCCAATATATAGAGATGATCTGAAGGACTGCTCGAACTACAGTAAGTCTGCCTCCGAGGGAGAGCCACTTGTGTGCTCATGATAAAAGTTTATGATGGAATTCTCGATAAGCCAACTCCAATACTTAATTCCATAACAAATAGATTTGAGCACAAATCCAATATATTTAAAACCCGCATCCAATGTAGTGCATATAACACAAAAAAAATTGAGAAATCTCTAGTACCAGTGCATCATCTGGGAAGCAAAAATCAAATGAGATTTAGTATTATTCATAAGAAGTCCAGAAACTGATCGAAAGAGGTAAATAATAGCATAAATGTTTCTCCATTCCAGAACAGATAATCTACCAAATAGTAACACGTCATCGACAAAAATAAGATGAGTAGCCTAGACTTGTCTAGTAATAAAGATACTTGTCAATGACCCATCCATATGTGTCTGTAAGAGAAATCTGCTAAGTCCCTCAATAACAAGAATGAATATAAGGGTGATAAGGCGCATCCTTGTCGAAGACCCTGAGACCCAGAAAATAATTTTGTAGGAAGTCCTTTAACTAATACGACAAACTTTGCAGTAGATACACACACCATGATACATTTTGAAACTTAAAATGAAATGCCAATTTTCTGTAGGACCAACTGAATAAATGTCCAATCTACACAACCAAAATATTTTTATAGTTCCAACTTCATAATAGTCGCCTCGAGCTTCTTATGTTTGATAGTATGTAAAGTCTCATGTGAAATAACAACCGCATCTTGAATTTGTCTTTAACAAAGAAACCCAAATTGTTCTTGGGCAATACCATTTGACGATGTAGGTTTTAGCCTATTAGCAATGATTTTGGAAATCATTTTGTATAAGGTATTGCAAAGAGAGATAGGCCTATAAAAAACAAAAGTTGATGCATGTGAAGCCTTAGGAATCAATGTAATGAAAGTGGAATTAATATCACCCAGGATATAACCAATATTTTGAGATTCTTCTACAACTGCCAATATATCAGTGCCCATAATATCTTGGAAGTTTAAAAATAATTTAATGGGCCAACCATCAAGCCCAGGGATTTTATCACAAGAAAATGATTTAAGTGTAACATGTAATTCTTCCATTGTAATGGGTTGAAATAACATAGTATTTGTGTCAGCATCGAACATTGTCGGATATGAATCAATAACCCCCATCTGTTGCACAATATCCACCTCTTCTCTAGCCCTATCTTGATTGCAAAAATATGTCAATGCCTCACCCTGGATGTCAGGAAGAGTAGATAAGAAATTACCATTGATATCCTAAATTTCGCAGATGGAGTTCTACCTGCAACACTTCGTTGCATAATTATGAAATAATTTTTTATTCTTGTCTCCTCTTGATACTCAGAGAGCATGAATTTTTAGTCTCCACTCCTCCTCCTGTAATTTCAAAATATCATCTTCCTCTTTTCTAAATCCACAACTAGTAATTGATGCACCACCGAGAAATGATATGCATGTGAAGGATCAACCAATATACCAGTTTTTTATCAATAGCCAAAATTTCATCAATATGATTCCCCTTTTTAGTTTGAATCTAGTTACTAAGAACATTTTAAGAGCCCGCAACTTAATTCCAATAATTTCCAAAGAAGATGTGATCAAGGGGTCCGATCCTAATGCCCAAAAAGCACACACTAATGAATCAAATTCAAGAAATTTGAAGCAATGGTGATTAAATTTTAACAGGAGACCACCCCAATACAAATCTGCCTGCCACTAGAGTATCATAGGGTAATGGTCCAAAATTTGGGATGGGTGATCAGGAGTTCATAAATTTTGCTCAAAATTAAAAGTTATAGGATTGGGTTGAAACCAGGATGATTCCGTAGATCTCGTCTTCCTGATTCCGGTGTCGTGAATGGTTCGAAAAACCGATGTCATATGAGGGAGATATCACATTCTGATCGAATTCCCAAACAACTAAATTTTGTGACACGGTTGACTGGGATGCCCAGTCAGCATGGAGGATGCATAGTCAACAAAAAGAAATATTCCAATGAATAATCCTTTTCTCTGGGCCAACCACGGGATGAAAAGTGGCCTTCTATTATTTGTTTAAGGGTTGTACGTTGTTTTTTGGAGGACCAATTATAGGGTGACACGTGGCCAACCTTGAGGCTGCCACGTGTCCCCAAAGTGTTAGTGTAGAATTTTGGTAGAGGTCTGCAGGGCTCAACCCTGCGACCTCTGGAATAACACGCACAGGTCTCCAACATCTATGCTACGATGTGACTTAACCATATTAGTGGTCGGGTTTTATTTGAAGAGTAATGTGTTGGCATTTGGGGGTGGGGACCGCTAACGGTCCCAACCTGCAAGTGGTCCCGTAGAGAATTCACATGGAAAACGCTTTAATAAACGTAACTTCCAACAATTGTTAACCCGCAACATTTATCACAACCATTTCAACCTTATCACATGCTATTTCTCCGCGTGGTTAAAGCCATTAATCCGACGGTTTCGTTAACGTGACTTCAAACTCTGGTTTAATTGTTATTACCCACGGTTTAAGCCTTGAGTTCTGCTCCACCGTTAACTATCACTGTATGGTTTGGGTTGGCAGGTGGCCACCCAACCATAACATTAAATATTGCAGTTAGTGCTGGCGGGATTCTTGGAGGCACCCTAAATTTGTGTGGAATGTGCTAAAATAACTCCAGTTAAGTGGAGTTCTCCACAATTAGTGGAGTTTTTCTAGGTGTTACTGGGCAAATGAGTTGGAGACTCAAATTTTGCCCATTCTGAGTGAATGAAGAGTCATTCTAAATTAATTGGAGCATTTTGGAGCCATTGGTGAAGAGAAAACAACCATTAGAGGCCTGTAACTACATGTATTTGCAAAATTTTGAGCATAATGAAATATGGACATGCCATTGGGAGCTGGACCAGCAGATGTAGCCCAGGAGGGGTGAATTGCTTCAACATGCCTGTTGTGTAAATGTTATGTGGTGAATTATTTCTCTGTATTGCACTACTGTTCAATGTATTTTGTGCTTATTTCATGCTTCTAATTCACTAAAATAATCTACAATTCATGGTTAAATTCCTCAATACTTAAGCAAACTAAAGAGACAAGTATGCACATGTTTATAAATTGAAAAGACACTTAGCACAACAAAACTAATATAGTACTTTCAAATCAGGTTGGTATCAAAGCTAGAGTTTATTCTCTGGTGTTGTTCTGTGCAAAATATTTGTTTAATTGTTTGTAATTTTTAGATGCATACAATTCTCAAGCTCAAAAGAGGAAAAGGAAAATTGGTGGGAGAAGAAGGGTCTCAAGAAGAGCCAAAGCAAAGGAGAGAAAGATTGCCACAATCTCCACCACCTAGTTCACCTCCTAAGGAAGCATAAGATGCATTAAGAATGTCTCATAGAGAAGGATAAATCCATGAATAATTTGATCCCAAAGAGGAAGAAAGAGTGTTCAGGAAAGCATTCCTTGACATGATTGAGATGGTTAGAATCCTTTATCAAGAAAGGAATGAGAGATTGGAAGGAGAAGGATCCAAAATTCACAAGGAAGGACAGGGATATTTAGGAGGTCACAATGATAAAGATAAGTCAAAGAAGAGAAATGGAGGAAATGGAGGCAATGGAGAGCCATCATCCTCACCCTCATCATCATCATCATCCTCTACTTCATCTTCAGTGCATCAACCACACAAGTAAAAGAACACTGGTAAAAGTCCTTTTTTAAAACTTGATGTTAAGTTTGAATTGCCAATGTTTAATGGTGAATTCAATGCAGAAAAGCTTGATAATTGGATTAGGAAATTGGAGGTCTATTTGAGAATCCGGAACCTTCAAGATGATGATACCAAAATCCAATTAGCTTCATGGAGAATGGAAGGTGCGACACTTGTTTGGTGGGAAGCCAAGACAAAGGAGTAGATCAAGAAGCATGGTAAGATTATTATATCATTACTGATTTCATTACTGCAATAAAATAACAATTTTATCCATTATCTCATATGCAGAAAGCCATAATGAACTGGAAAAATTTTAGGCAATTGAAGGGAAAAAATGTGCAAGAATAAACCTAAGAATTTAGGAGAAGAGCTCTCTTATTAGGGGTAGATTTATATAGCCAAGATACTTTGCTCAAGTACATAGGAGGCTTACATAGCTACCTAAAACATACTTTTCTTGTGTTTAACCCCACAATTCTAGATGAAGCATGTGTTCAGGCCACACATCTAGAAGCTACAGGGAAAAAAATTTCTGAAGAGGGTAGGAAGAAATCTTTTAAGGGTAAGAACAAAGGGAAGACCTCAAAATGTAAAAGCAAGAAAAATGCCTCTGTTAAGAAAGATGGAGAAAATTTGGTTTGTAAAAATTGTTCAAAAGAAGGCCACGATGAAAATCATTGTTGGAAATTACATCTTGAAATGAGGCCCAAGAAATACAACAACAAAGGGAAACAAAAAACTACAGCTACAACTCAACATGATTTAGGAGAGGATTCAGGTGATGAATCTAAGATTACAACCATGGGATTGAATAACATGAAGGGAAAATAAATTGAAACTAAACCCAATACTAGTACATCAAACTATCACATACATGCTCCAAATGAAGAAAAAATAATTGAACTGTTTCATGTGAGGGTCATATCCAAACATACTAGGATTGACACATTGTTTGGCAGTGGGTCAAAAGCAAACTTAATCTCTGAAGACTTGGTCAAGAAAATTAACCTTGATACCATACCACATCCAAAACCATATCCACTTGGTTGGATTTGTAAGGATGCAAATTTACAGGTTTCAAAGAAGTGTATATTGCGGTTTGCAATCACTGCACATTTTGTTGACATAGTTGAATTAGATGTGGTTTTGCTTGACATAATAGGTATTGTGTTGGGGATTCCTTACTTGTATGACAGGAAAGCGATCTTCCATCACCATGAGAACAAATACCATTTATTCAAAGATGGAAAGGAGAACATTGTTAGAGCACATCGCAAGAAGACAAACATTGCTATTGTAAATCTGGATAGGTAAAGACACTGATGAATTCAAGTAAGAATTTTGTTCTTCTAATAATTAATCCTAAAGCTGATGTTAATCATGAATCATTTGAGGGATGTGATTCTAAGTTGAAATCAGATTTATATGATGTATTTGATGCACATCATGAGATGTTTCAGGAGCCAACAGGATTGCCTCCAAAAAGAGAGATTCAACATGAGATTCAATTGCAGCAAGATTGTCCTCTTCCAAACATCGACATGTATCGCATGTAGATAATGGAGAATGCTGAAATAAAGAGCCAAATCAAAGAGATGTTGGACAAAGAATCATACGTCCAAGCACCTCGCCATGCTGTTCACCCATAGTCTTGATACCAAAGAAATATGGGACTTGGCGCATGTGTGTAGACTTCAGAGCTTTGAACAAGATAATGGTAAAGAATCGTTACCCACTCTATAGGATAGATGATTTGCTTGATCAGCTGAAAGAAGAAAAGTTTTTCACTAAGTTAGATTTACGAAGTGGATATCATCAAGTAAGAATTGCAGAAAATGATATATGGAAAACTGCATTCAAAACCAAACAAGGACTCTTTGAGTGGTTAGTTATGCCATTTGGTTTGTGTAATGCACCGACAAATTTCATGCGTGTTATGGATAGTGTTTTGCGTCCATTCCTTGATGACTTTGTGATTGTGTACTTAGATGACATATTGATTTTCAACAAAACAAGAGAAGAACATGTCTTGCATGTGAATAGAGTGTTTGATGTTTTGAAGAAAGAGAAATTGTTTCTTAAGATGTCAAAGTGTGAGTTTGGAAAGACTTATTTGGTTTATTTGGGACACATTGTAGAAGGAGGCGAATTGAGAATTGATCCTTCTAAAGTGGAAGCCATTATGAATTGGCGCATACTCAAAACAGTAACCAAGGTAAGAATATTCTTAGGTGCAGCTCAGTATTGGAGAAAGTTTATTGCTGACTTTTTTGCCATCGCAACTCCTATGCATGCAGTGACAAGCGTGAAGAAAGGCTTCCAATGGGGAGGCAAACAACAAGAAGCTTTCGAAGCTTTAAAAGACAAGATCAGTTCAGCTCTAGTCCTTGAATTACCAAATTTGAGACAACCATTCAAGATTCAAACTGATTAGTGCTAGCGGGATTATTTGAGGTGCCCTAAATTTGTGCGGAATGCACTAAAATAACTCCAGTTAAGTGGAGTTCTCCACAATTAGTGGAGGTTTTCTAGGTGTTACTGGGAAAATGAGTTGGAGACTCAATTTTCGCCCATTCTGAGTGAATGAAGAGTCATTCTAGACTAATTGGAGCATTTTGAAGCCATTGGTGTAGAGAAAACAACCATTAGAGGCCCGTAACTACATGTATTTGCAAAATTTTGAGCATTATGAAATATGGAAATGCCATTGGGAGCTGGACTAACAGATGTAGCCCAGGAGGGATGAACTGTTTCATCATGCCTACTGTGTAAATGTTATGTGGTGACTTATTTCTCTGTTTTTCACTATTGTTCAATGTATTTTGTGATTGTTTCATGCTTCTAATTCACTAAAATAATCTACAATTCATGGTTAAATTCATCAATCCTTAAGCAAACTAAAGAGACAAGTATGCACATGTTTATAAACTGAAAATACACTTAGCACAACAAAACTAATATAGTCCTTTCAGATCAATGGAATAACCCAAGATTTCATAGACCCTAAGCACTCCACAAAATCTTCGTGAAGCATGAAACACTCAAGTCTCTTAGCGATGCCTATGGACCCAGACCACCCATTTCTCCATGTCAGAATAAAGGGATCCAACAAAATATCCACCAAGTGGTTCCTGCCAAAAATATCGTTGAAGTACCCTGCCAATGGGTCCATTCTGCAATGACACCCCCAACCCTCATTACCTTTAATGGTGAGGTTCAAATCCCCTGCCAAAATAAGGGACCCCATCTTTAACAGGCCACATGATTCCAATTTATCTTGTAATTATCTTTTGGAATAATATGGCACAGATGTATTAAGAATATTAAATCTGTCCTTCGAGCCCTTAGTGAAACCAGGTATAAGGATACCTGCAAAGGATTTATAGACAAGAAAATTCATGACCTTGAGATCCCAAAAACTAGCAAGACCACCAAATAAACCCAAAGTATCCACAACACATACCTACCACTTGGGACAGATAAGGAGGAGAATGGGCCAAATCTTGTCTCCAATCATCATCATCTCTTGTAAAAGGATAATAGAGGGGCGATTAACCCCAATCAAAAGCCAGTGTACGAGGATTTTTTAGGCACTCCCCAAGACCCTGATGTTTAACGACATGATTATCATGGAAAACCCTCATAATTGGGGAAATTATATCTAAGGGCTCGAATAGGAGAGAAAGAAGAAACATAAGGTGATGTACGAGAAGATGATGGACTAGGATCCAATGTTTCAGAACTCTTGTGAAGATCAGTATCAACCCCGTTCAAATTATTTAAAGGTTTCAAACATTGTTCCTTCCACATGGTCACATTATGACGAGAATTGGGACTGAAAGAGATATTAGGAGAGGAGGATGAATTAATCAGTAGGGTCTCTAGATGGATATCAGGGTGAAGGAGGATAAAATCGATATCACTCCCCACTGAATTAGTAGGAGAAAGGTCTCTAGAAAAAGTCCCAAATTGAATGAGAGTAGGGTCAGGGCTAACAGTCAATGAGTCGTCAATAGTGGAAGTCATCCCATTCACATCAAAAGATAGAGTGTGGGTAGAATCAAAATTGTTCGAATAGGGAGAAATTTCTGAAAAAAAATAAAAATGGAGAATTTTCAATACAATCAGAATGGGACAACTGAATATGTGGAGAAACAATACGTAAAGAATGAAAATTAGAATTACTAAGAGAAACAACACTCGATACCAAATAATTATGAATATGTTTCTAAGGACATGTCATAGGTGGTGTGATTTTAAGCTTACCTGAGAGAGAGTGTCGACCAATCTCCTGAGCCACCAGAGGGTGTATAGACATCAATGGGTGAACCCCATCACAATCAGTCTCTAATATTCCATCGATTTCCAAATCTATGCAGGTACTCGACAATAAAATGTCCAGCATTATGATAACCCACACAATGAAAAGGAATTTTCCAATAGTTAAATTAGTGCCTAATAGAGAAGCCAACATAATTGACCTCCACCTTTGCACGAAGGCCAGCAACAAATTCAAACTCCATCAAAATCCATGTGATATGTTTATCTCTCTGTAAGAGGCTTACTTCCTCCAGGAAAGAAAATTTACCAATGGAATTGTTGATCATCATTAGTGATTCACATGACCAGAATACGAGGGGTAAACCAGGGAGTTTAGCTTGAAACCAATTTCGTTCGTGGAAATCCCAGGTATGGATCAAAGCCCACATGTCAGTGATGTAAAGAGAGGAAACCATGGCCATGAACCCAATATGATCCCAAAATCTTCGCAACATCGCCATCATTAATAAAGTGGAAGCAGAACCACTGATTTTATAAAATGTTTAAAAGAGGAGAATACTTAAGAATATGGTATCAATGTTCTTTAACCCGGGACACCATCTAAGATCCATCCATTTGCAGATAAAATAAATTACCCATCAAATCCCGTTGTTTTAATCCTATTACTAGGTCCCAAAAAACATCGGAACCAAAAACGAATTTATGATAATCTGGATTAGCCTTAACTTCTTTCTTTTTTTGAAAATAATGGAAAAACATTTTCCATGGATTACCAAATTTCGGTTCAAGAATCGTTGGGCATATCAAAACATTCGAATCCATGTGTATAGTTGCATGTATATGAGATGTCCCAAAGCACTAGACTCTCGACTTGGGGCAGCCACGACTCTCCGCCTCAATAGTTATTATACCAACACATCGAGTAATGGCACATCACCGCCCCAGTTTCCTTCAATATCAAGTGACATACTACCGATATACACCACTGACACCCTGCAATCTCGCCTATATGTGCACCAAAGTAGAGAGCATTACTAAAAAAATACCTTATGTAGTAGTTTCTGAAAAAACCTCGATAAAATATGTAGATAAGGTAAATTAGTGTCACTTATCAATTATTGACCCCACTCGATATAGGTTGTCACTAGCTCAATACATTAGGGCGGCCCTTCAAATACAATAGACCGACTAATCACCATCAACCAATGTCCTTCAGAAAATCTCATCAAGCACACAATCGACAAAGATCTTCAATGACAATGAAAACCATTAATGGATTTTCCCTCATATAATCAATGGAAAACTTGGAAAATAAATATCCCCCCAGAACAATTAATGTCCCCAAGAGACTCCTTCGTGATCAAATTAAAAATTCAAATATGTTATCAACTCCACCAACTAAAATTCATGCACTTACGTAGCAGTAAAGATTGTCAGAAATACTCCTATCGACCAATCCCAAACCAAAGAGGAGTAGGAAGATCCATAGGAAAAAAGGTTCAGAATAAAAACCACATAAAACAACCAACCAATGTGTCTCATATAGACCACAAATAAGACCAACAGGTAGTAGCTAAGATCCTCAGAAATCCCCTGAACGACGAATCCCAAACTAGAGAAGGAGCAAGAAAATCCATAGGAGAAAAGGTTCAAAAGAAAGAAAATGTAAGCAACTAGCTAGTGTGTCTCAAATAAACCACAAATTAGACCAACAACTAGAGTGGAAAATAAATTGTTATTAGAGTACCTTGAAACAAAAAACCTAGTAGAGATCCCTGATATAATCCAAAATTAGGATAAAAATTGAATCTAGCTCAGATAATTCTACTTAGATGCATTGCACCCAACAACAGCAACAAAGGCAACATTTAATCCATTTACCTCCACACTTGTAGTGAAAATTACCGCCCTTGTGAAATTTGTGACTAATGCTTCCATGATCCTCTCTTTTATCCTCAACGTCTTCTTCTCGCAAAATTTGTTATGGAGATTTTGAAGTAGGCATATTTTTTGCCAACAGATATTTTGTAATTTTCCTCAACCATCCTTTAGGTGAATCTAATCCGTTTTGTTGATGACAATCAGAAGTTTCAGCACAACAATGTCCTAATAGCAGCAACCAGCAGATAGAAGTAAGATTCAAAATAAATAAAACAGTAAAAAAACATAGATTAAAACACAATCAATGGAGACCCCGAAAAGTACTCCAACTATGTTAATGTCTATCCATGTTCAGCGAAAGTGCCTCCATCTCTCCTCTCATCAAGCACCTCTGTTTTTTGCCTCCATCGATTTGCTTCTTGAAGAACCCATGAACAATATAAAGACAAACTCATAATCCTTTACTTTTACATGTTTTACTAGTGCCTCGTATCGAAAATTTCAAGACGAAATTGAATCTTAGGATAAAAATTGTCTTTTGTCTTAAAATCCCCCTCCGTGTAGTAGTGTCGAATGCAATGACAAAAAATTTAGCTCTAATCATATCAACAAAGATCGAAGGGACAAAAGAGGAATTGATGTCCGAGAAATCTTGCCAGGAAAATTTGTCGCGTTCTTCAAATTCGGCTACCCCACCAAAACGAAGAGCCCAACAAATTGTTGTCTTTATATAAGATAACGTGAATGGTAAGTGAAATAGCATCCTCGGTATAGGCGTGAAACAGTAGTAACCAGCAAGCTGGCGAACTTAGGGTGCACTATCAGAGTCAATTTTGCAGGTGTTATATAATATTGTCTTAAATTGATATGGTTTTGTCTTAATTGTTAATTTTCTTAAATGAGTTTTATCTTAATTGTCATTGTCTTAAGTGGCCATTGTCTTAAATATAAAGTTGTCTTAAAATACATTTATCTCAAACTGTTTGTCTTAAAAATAAGGTTGTCTTAAAATATTTTTGTCTTAATTTTTTTTTTTTTTTTTTGTCTCAAATTGTTTTTGTCTTAAATATAAAGTTTTGTCTTAAAATATTTTTGTCTTAAACTATTTTTGTCTTAAATATAAAGCTTTGTATTAAAATATTTTTGTCTCAAATTGTTTTTGTCTTAAATATAAAGTTGTCTTAAAATATTTTTGTTTCAAACTGTTTTTGTCTTAAATTTTGTATTTAAGACAATTCAATTGATATTAAATTTTAATGTCAAAAAACTAAAACTAGCAATTGCACCACATGTTGCAAAAGAAACGCCTTAAGGCAATAGAATAGGAAAGAGTAGCCTAAAAGAAATAGGATGTTGCAGAGAAGGAGCCATCGTGAAGGAATGATTGACAAATTTTTCTTCCATGGAAGCACGTCGTGGAGGTTTCAAAGACATTGATGATAAGAGTTATCAACCAGAAAGATATAGTTCTTAAACTCCGAAGCCTTTTCTTGATTGAAAAAATACTAAACTGATAAGATATAACAAACTTCTTGGCGCAATATGTCAGCTTGCAACACGTCCAAATAAAACAACAGAAGTAAATACTATCAGATGGTTTTCAATGCATTTATGTAATTAAAATAGAGCTAGGAACTTTTGAAGACTACTTTATTGAAAATTAGAAACATCTTCATGCCTGTTGGCATCAGCATAAAACAGAAATGATTAGCATATATCATTGCAGACATGGTTATAGTTTTTCATGGATTAGGTGGTATGTATCAGCAAGAAAGGATATTAAATTCTGTGATAAGTAATGCAACTGTTACACGAACTATTCATAGTTCTTAATGATATACTCAAATTTCTTTCACAATACTAATCATGTGTCTAAAGAAGCCATCATCACTTCCAAAATCACATCTTTAAACATACAAGTTGTAAAAATTGAATTTGTTTCATAAATTTTAATAGAATCATGTGCTTGGATCTAAGATATAGTTCTTAAAATCTGAAGCCTCTTCTTGATTGAAAACATACTAAACTCATAAGATATAGCTGAAGAGAATATGCGTGTGTGTGTGTATTCTCCTATATGAAACAACTATGGATTTCATCACTTAAGAGCAGTAAAACCAACTTTATTGAGAAATAAAATCCAACACATTTGTAGAGAAAATTATAACACATTATCACACTTTTCTTATCAGAGCTAAATTCTCCTATATGCAACAACGATGGCTTTCATCAAGAGCAGAACAAACAATTTTATTGAGAAAACAACTCTAGCACTGAGAGATATTTGGAAGCAACTGTTGAATTGGTGAACATGTCTTTCTCTATGGTGTTGGATATTGGGCATATATTTCTTGATATTGTATACAAGAATGTAAATTTTCATGTAGCTTACACTACATTAACCATGAAATTGTCAACATTTAGGGAACACTTGCCATCACATTTGTAGAGAAAATTACAATAGAGTATCACATTTTTCTTATCATATCTAAATGTTCCTATATGCAACAACTACTGCAAGCTAGAATAAGAAGAGAAATAAGAATCTTGTTTGGGACTTGAGATAGATTCATTCTCTACACATCTAGAGTAAAGCTTAGTAAAAAAAAAGCTCACCATACTTTGAATTTTTGAAATAAATATCTTACAAATTAGAATATCAATTTAATACATTTTACTCAATTACACATTTAACAATATTCATTTAAAAAAATATAAATACAAATCACTATTTTAAATAAAACTATTCTAAATAAAAAAAAAAGTACAAAGAATAACATTAATTACCATGGCCCTCGTGTACATTCCTTTTATTACTTATGTTTGTAACTTATTATTAATCACATAGTGTCAATTTATTAAAACTATAATCTACAAGTCTCACTTTTTATAGCTTTGGTGGAAGGATAGAGTATCTAAATTCCCTTACCCTTTAAGAAGCATCCTCAATTACTATACCACCCACCTCGGCATCCAATCTATAAATCCTAGGTTATTCTAAATTGATCAAGAGTATAGAATTTTTAGGGTGGTGTTTTATGTTTACTAAAATTCCCATGAGGTCCATCACTATGTATGGGATTCATTGCAACCTTGGATATATTCTATGAGTTGTGATTTTTTGCTTGTGGCTACAAGTTAGTTTTGGTTGTCACCTAGTTATCATGATTCAAAACTTTGGTATCATCTCAAATCCTTATAGCATTAGATATATTTCGAGATAATGTGATGTTTTGTTTGTCATAATGATTCAAAAATCAATTATTATACCACAATATTGACTTTCTCATTATCTGTTTTGTTTACGAACCCTTTAAAAAAACCACAGGAACATTTGATTTTACACTCTGATCTCCCCAGCATGGGTGGGGGTTTAAAAAATTGGAGAGTAAATTGAGCTGCTATTGTTAGAAATTGTTGCATAAGGTGGAAAATTTGGATGGTTTGTAGACAATATGGATGCCATAACAGATATCTATTTTGAATTTTTTAGTGTCCCTGGCCATTATTTCAACTGAGAACGTCAATACATCACTATCCGAATGATAACTTGTGACATCGCTAGCCATTTTCTTTGATTGTGGATCAATTTATAAACTAATAACTTGTGAAATTCGTAGCCATTTTCTTTGATTGTGGGTTTCAAAAACTCGAGTGTAAATTGAGCGGTTATTATTAGAGATTTTCAATGCATCTAATAGGATCCATTTCAACTGAGAATGTCAATGCATCACTATGCATCTAATAGGATCCATTTCAACTGAGAATATCAATACATCACTGTGTGAATGACAACTTGTGACATCCCTAGCCATTTTCTTTGATTGTGGATCAAGTTATAAACTAATAACTTGTGAAATCCCTAGCCATTTTCTTTGATAGTGGATCAGGTTATAAACTAGAATATACTCTCCCTTCACAAGATTCGGGAATATATATTGGATGGATGGAAATGTTATGGTAAAACTTGTACCATGGGCTGTTTTTATAGTTTTTTATTATTTTTATTTTTTTATTGTATTTTGACTAATAGTTATTTTCCTTTTTTATAGTGTTTTTTATCCCTTCATTTTAAATTAATTGGTTTGTGTGGAGTTTAATTTTATGTTATAAATTTTATTTAAATCTAACAAATTTTTAATAACATCATTTACACTTAAAACTTGTGGATCTAATGGCCTAAAACGTTTCAATCGTCTAACATTTGATCCAATGGCTCAAACATGTCCACATTGGCAGCTAGGGGAGTTGTTTTCAAATAAGAACGCCTTAAGGCGTAATAAGAAATGACTTTTTAAGACAAAATATTTTTATTGTCTTAAAAACATGTCTTCAATGTAATGGTATGAATCATCTTTGACTTTAACATAGTCAATTTATTTATTAGTTAATTAAACATAAAATTAAGACAATCATATAAGTTAAATGGGTGGTAAATGAGGAAAGACATCAATCCATCATAAACATCAAAACACTTTCAGGACACTAAAATATTAAAAAAACTTGAGAATTAACTAAATTATTTTAAAATAACAATAACAATTATTATTAATGATAAAAATAACTAACATATATACATTTAAAAAAACATGTGACAAGATTCTTAACCACAAAGAGTCACTCCCACTTCATTATGTAGGATTTTAATTTACAGATAGGTTTTGTTACAATATCATAGGCTAATACCATGGCTTATCAATACCACATGTCCAAAAAACCAAAATTCATTTTATATGACACTTGCTCATATAACATTTTTTTAATTACTTCATTAATTAAAATAACAAAAGAGACATAACTACTTTAGAAATAATCACGAGGTATCTACACATTGATTAAATCTCCCCTTTATCACTTTTGTGGGTTTATATTTGTCTCCAAAGAATTGAAATAATTATTAACAAAAACAAGTTGCTACTTTATTTATCTTCTTTGTGGATTAAAGTCTATTCTTAAAGAGTTGGATAGGATTATTATTAGAGTTGTGACTGGTCTACACATACTTTATGTTGGGTACATTGCACACATTAGTTTATTATGACTTTATTATGACCTACACTCTAGCCATCATTAACTGTTTTTTCATGCATTGATAGACACACATATGACCATTTTTTATTTACCACTAGACATTTCCTATCATTTGGATTTATTTTTTATTTTTAGGGTTTTCTATTTTTAGCAAGGGGACCCTAGGATGACATGTGCCAATGACTAGACTTTGATTGAAGGATGACAAGGATAAATCCACTCCATTAATTCATATTACCTCATGCCTAGGCCTTCTTAGAGTGAGTACACACCTCTTCCCTACTTTATAGCGGTTAACCACAATTTTTCTCCATAGTGTTGTTAGTTGACTTTTAGTTCTATTTTGGAGTTTAAATGGTTAATATTTCGATCCATTCTTGGAAACTTTGTTAATTTTGGGTCTCCCAAGTTTGATTTTGACCTATTTGCCAAGTAGGGAAATTGTTTTTAATGGGTCTATTTATTGTATTCATGTTCAACAATAATATATCATCAAATTTTGAGTATTTGAATTATCTCCTTAGTTAATTAATCAAATTATAAGTAGTGATATTCTCTCTTCTTTCTTGTTTTGCAAGAAGCTAGTCTAGTAACTTTTGACATTTATATCATATAATTATGTTTAAAATTCAACTTACAATTCCAAAAAAAATTGCATAAAAATTACCAAAAAAAATATAGTCATACATAAAAACTTAAAATATTTATATGAAATTTAAAAATATTATTTAATATGGTTGAACTAATTATTTTTATTTCATAGACTAATTAATCTATTTATTATCCCATTTACAATATATAATATATTTATCATCTCATTTATAATATTAGCTTAAATAATAGATATGATTATTTGTGTGTAATATATTGATGTGGTTATCTTTGAAACTGTTCAATATATAAATTATTCTATTCATGTTTAATTTAAAATAATTTTTTAATGTAATGGTATACCAATCATCTTTGACGTTTAAGTAGCACAATCATATAAATTAAATGATTGATAAATTCTCAAGGCATAAATTCTCAATTAGCCTCAAAATATTTATTTCATTATACATCTTACATTCTTAAAATTAAAAACTATCAAAAATATAATTTTATTATAATTTATTTTGTTCACATCTACAACATTATATATTCCACATGTGGAATATAGACTATCAACATCTATTATTATTATTATTATAAATAATAAAAAAATTGATATATAAGTTAAATATATATACATTTAAAAAAACATGGAAAAATATTCCTATCAGTATAGATTTACTCCAATTTATCATGGATATTCTTAAATAAGTTTTGTTACAATAATACAGGTCAATATCATCCCTTATCAATACGGCATATCCAAAAAAACCATAAATAGCTTCATATGACACATGTTGATGTGTCATTTTTTTTAATAATTGATTAAAAGATTAAGGAGTTTTCTTAATGATGCTTTTTGGAGTTTTCAGCCGATTTTCTGGCTCCAATCCTGCTGCAAATTTGAGGTGAAATATTGATTTGTGTTATTTAAATTGGTTTTTTGATGCATATATGGATTCAGCACCTTGAAAAATCCCTAGGGCACTTCGATTGTGTAGAGTTTGCCCATCAAACTTGTGATTTCAATGAATTCCTATTGATTTTATAGAAATTAGATCGGAAAAATAAATCTGAAATTTTTTCAAAAAGCCACATTAAAGACAACTTCAAAGATTAAAAAGAACATAACTATTTGAAAATAAATTTCAACCTTTAATTTGTGTGTATTATTGTGAATATTCTAAAATATTTCATAAGAGTTAAATCTTTTTAATTGTAAATCTTCCGGAAAATCACATAATGAATTTTTGGAACCGACACGTTTCGACCTACCAACTGTAATTCATCATCAAAAAAATGTGGATTGGCTGATCAGACATACCCATTTATACCAATAAGAGAGAAGCAATGGTCAAAACCCAAAAAGTTAAAAACGGTAAAAAATATAAGAAAAAATATAAAATAATCCAAAAATATAACTAACACATTCTTAAAATTAAAAACGGTCACAAATAAAACTAAAAATATAAAAACATAATTACCCCTTCATATAAAATAACCCAAAAAACTAACCTAACTCTCCATATAAACAATATAAATAGTTTATTAAGCGAAAAAATATTCAAGTCAAAATCATACATTACAAATAAATAGAAAAAATAAAATAAAATCAAGGAATAAATTTAGAAACAAGAATTAAAATACAATAAAAATAAATTAAAATAAAGTATTTTATTTTAATAAATAAATAAATAACATACATAAACCAATAAATAAATTACTATGGTAAAATAATACTAATAAAAAGACCAAATCATAAAGATAAAACTAAAGAATAAAAGGACCCATTGAAAAGTAAAATAAAACAAAGAATTCAAGTCAAAACCTTAAACAAAAATAAATAATTTATAAATAAAATAAAACCAAAAATAAATTATGAATGAATACAAATTAATAATAATAATAATAATAAAAATTAAATGTATTTTATTTTAATCAATAAATAAGTAAAATATTAAAATCAAATAATAAAATAAAATATTACGATCAAAACATAAAAACCAAAGAATCCTTACAAGGAATGAAGAGATGGAATCCAACAACTGTTAACTTTCCATCCGTCATCCCTGTTCAATGTGTGTGACCTCTTCTCAATTTCAATCGCCTCCCTAAATTTCCGACGATGGAAATGGTCAACTCTAGCAAGAATTCTACCATCCTCACCATGTCTAATATTCGCAGAATACTCCTGGAACTCTTATTAATCAACCAACCAGTTTCACCAATGTAGGAAGTCCTGCAAGAGCACGGAATCAAATAAACACCTTTCAGGCTTTTAGAGTCCAACCGCTTTAAATCTCTACTATCCAATTAATAATTATTGATTATTTAAATTCATTTTAAAAATTCTATTTAAAGAAAAACATTTAAAATAATAATTTCAACCAAATTTCCAAATAATAAATAATAAATAAAAACATAAAATCATTAAACTCGCCACATAAAACATCCCTCATTATTACTCTGGTAAAGATGCTTTAGAAGACATTGTTGTCACTTGATGATTGATCTGCATCACCTGAAAATCAGTGAAAATATACAAATCCTTTAGAAGACATTGTTGTCACTTGATGATTGATCTGCATCACCTGAAAATCAGTGAAAATATACAAATCCTTAATACTGAGCGATGAGGTTATGCAGCAATGAATGGAAGAGAGACATTTATTCTCATGCCTTCAACTTTTATAAGAAAATTAATTAACAATACTTGCAAAAACCTTACCTCTTTTTCCCAATTGGTTTTCCATGTAATAAATATGAGCACAATGGTTTGAATTGCAGTTCCGCAAATCATTCTGGTCCAAATCCTCTGCAACCAGGATTATAAACAATATAACACTACAAATAAAATTTACATCCATGAAAACTGATAAAACAGTGATTCCCATAATAAAGTGTACTCACCATTATACTTAAATTAAACACAAAACCTAATATCAAGCCAAATGGAAGACCAATTAAACAGTAGCCTATAATGTTTACATAAGCAACAATATCATGTTTTCCTAATCCAACGGCCACACCTGATTGGAAATAGAAATACAACTTCAGAAATCAATAACAAAAAAACTTCATCTGTAGCCTCTAAGACTATAAATTCATTAAAAACTAAGACTATAAATCTCATTGATATGCAGATTTGAAGAGCTTATGATATGCAGTTTACCGATGAAAACAGGCTGTACACTGTTTTGGATGATTGTGCATGCTAACAAGATGGCCAATTTGGCAACAGCCTCTTGTACCGCAGTGCTGTTTGTAAACAAATAACCCAAATCACTGCGGAAAACCAGAAGAAGCACCAAAAACATAATTCCTATGATAGAGGAATAGGCTGTTGAGACAAGTATAGAAAATTTGGCTCCAGGGGGAGTCTGGGCTCCAAGTTGGTTGGCAACCCTCACACTGCATGCAACATTTGAATGGAATGTAATTCAAGAGATGTTGGGGTTTATATTGTATCACTCTTGACTATAAAGGTGCAGTTTAAAGTTTTTAAGGAATTACCTGGTTGCAACCAGAAATCCAAGCGGTATAGACAACTCCCAGTCGTTGATGAGCACACTGTGAAAAGACCAGCGTTATTCCTTCATAATTTCTCCATAAGCAACTCCATGAAAGGTTGCTTCCTTGCGAACTTCTCCAAAGGCAACTACACCATAGTTGATCTGCGATTCCTTGTATTCCTGATATAGTCTCTTTACGGCAACAATTCAGTCACAAAGTTTACCGATATACACCGACCCGAACCCTCCAACCCCAAGTTCATTCTCCTCTTGGAAGCAATTTGTAGACTGAGGAAGTGCTTCGTAGGAGAATAAAGGCAAATCGCCCATCTCACGCCCAGACAAATGTCTAGAAACAGCCCCGTCAGGAGGAGGTTTTCTGTTCTTCAGATGATAATAAATTAGGGACAGTACCGCTAGAAGCGCAGCTCCTCCAACGGCGCAGGTTTTCTGTTCTTCAGATGATAATAAATTAGGGACAGTACCGCTAGAAGCGCAGCTCCTCCAATTACCAATTTGTTTTGGGTGGGAAAGTCAACTCAATTCCAAAAATAATATCTACAGAAAATTTATCCTTCCCAACCAAATTTACCAAGCAAAAACAAAAAGAGACAATCCAAATATCTTACGCTTCATTTCTTCCACCCAAATCAATTTGAAGTAGAATTATTGCTAAAAAGCTCGCCAATATAACTTGAATGCAAGCTCTTATTCTGTAACAGCTAAATCAACCACTATAATTTCATTTACTTGAAAATTTGTGATTGTTTATCTTTTCATTAAAACATGAAAAGTAATTACTTGTGTCCTCAAAAACTGTACTACAGGCTTGGAATGGAGCTCTGTGGGCCCTCTCAAGCGATGTGTGGCTTGGCATTGAACTCTGCAGCCCCTCTCAAGCCAATTTGTGGCTTGCCATAGCAGATTGTGATTGTTTCATTTGGTATACCTATTTCATACTGAACACTGGTTGGATTCATATGTGGATTCCTACCTCCGCTGACACTAATCTACATGTCCACTTCATAGTGGACACTGATTTGATTCCAGAGCGTACATTACTACTCCATCATTTTTCACAGTTAAGTTTAATGGTTTTCTATGTATCATATAAAAATGAAATAAAGATATCTAAAGCTATTTTGCTTACCAAATAGTGAGTGAATCAACAATAACTTCAGTGTTCTTTATTCGTCCTGTCAGCAGAACTAAAATTCTGTAATACCAAATCTCCAAGCTGTTGATAACAATGGAAAACGTTAGAATCCCAATGCATAATGAATAATGATTTTGCAGTTGATAAATAGGGATGTCCTAAGATAAGCTAATCATATAAGCACGTCATTAAAGGTATGTGCTAGCTTTGAAGGCAGTCTTCCATTTCTGTTGTACAGTGGAGAGGGTTTAAATAACAGAGCAGGGAATTTGTGCTAAATGGTGAATGGGTCTTCATTGGATGAAGAGGATAAGAGGATCGAGAAGAGAGATAGGTAATAGATCATAGAATGAAAAATGTTAGATCTAATGAATGGCTGGTAGTGAGAAGATGAAATAGAAGAGAAATCATGTAATTGTAATTTTTTTTATTTAATGAAAGCAAATGTGTTTTTTCCAAAGTTACTTACCATATCATGACACCAGATGCAACAGATAGTTTTAGAAATGGCCAAATTTCACAAAAAGCTTCCCTTGAAAATCCAGTCCATGTGGACACCCTCCACAGGTAACATACAGGAATTGGATAATAGCAGGTATCCACCACCCAATGTCTAATGAGACAAGTGCCCCGTTGAAGCCCATATTCCACTTCAAGACAAAGAGCCAATTTAACAGAACGGAGACTACTGTTCCAACTGCAGCTGACCATTTATGATACTATTCTTTCTCTGTGCAAGTAAATATCTGAGAATGGCAAAATAGAATGGAAATGAAAAGTGAAGAGGAATGCACCACAGTGCTACTCTCCCTGATAGTTGAGAGACATCCTCAGACTGTCCCAGGAGCCTGAGAATAGGGGTTGTAAACAGAAACAGGGGAAGAAGAAGCACTGAGAATCCCAGGAGTACAATCCAACAGCGTTGCAGATAAATTCCGAGCATATGGTGCTTATTTGCGCCAACAGCTTGCCCACAAATAGTCCCAAGAGCATTCCCCATTCCTATCTGTTAAAGCAAAATTAAAGTACAATACATTTCATTTCACAACACTCTGTCCTACAACCCGTTTACTGCACAAATATGTATAGGTAATTCTAAATTGCAGTCAAAGATGAAGGTACAATTTACAACACTGGTGAAACTGCAAGTGAGGTGGGCAACTTTTTTATCACGTCCTGTGGTTTATATGTTTTGTCTAGCCTAGCTTAATCTTTACAATCTTTACACTGTACAGTAGGCTCCAATCTCCAGCTTCTCTTTCATAAAATTAACAACTTAGATGTCCCTGAAAAAGACTTAGAATATATAAATTTAGAAGTTAAAATTAAAAAATGAGATTAGAACCATACTCACCAAGATGCCAGAATCAAACCCTACAATGAGACCAACCACCAAAGAAAAGGCTGCTAGTTCCACATCACCGATGTGCCCAATGAATGCCTGTGTAATCACAGTTAATCCGGAAGTTGCTACTCGACTGACAATAGTTGCCACTGCAATTCCCCATATGGCTTTCGACTCCAACCAAAAAGATCCTCTGCTGATAGCTGGTGAGAAATCCTCTCTGCTTCTATCGTTTTCATTTTGGATGAGGGGACTACAGAGCTGCCCTTCTTCCATAATGGAGGACTATATGTCCAGAAAAATGACTTGCGGACTCAAATTCCTCTGCACAACTACGTTAAATAACGCTGATTAATGCTGCACTAGAGAAACTCAAAATCAGTGGACGGTCTATATCCATCCAATTTGCAGCAAGGAAGGAATAAATCTCTAGGGACCTTACAGTAATGTATAAATTTGATGTAATATAATGAAACGAAGGGAATTCTACCAAAACAACCATGTAGGCCTTGTTAAAAATAGGTAATTACTCCTGTGCATGCAGAGCGTTAATTTGATAGTATGAATACCATGTATGCCTTGTTAAAAATAGGTAATTACTCATGCATGCAGAGTCTTAATTTGACACCACGAAATAATTTGAGTTCAGCCGAGATTTAGGCAAGTCAAGTGGTTGATAAAGGTTGATTTAGACAAGCCAAGTGGATGATAAAGGCTCATATGTTTTTTTTTTAAACAGAAAAAAAAAACCATGAAAAGAGAAAGTTCATTTACATAGTTCTTTCATATTACTGATGTCCAGATCTTCAAAAAGTATGCAAAACAAGATGCTATATGGAATATCTATATCAGCATCTAATTTCTATTTTACTCTAATCCAGGCTTGGAATTTGACGTGCTGTAGGATGTATTTTCCATTTCAGAACGTATTTGACAGCTATTCGAAATTTTTGGACGTCAGCGTTGACGTGCAATATAGATCAGCTACCGGTCATAATGACGTCCAATTTAAAATTGAAACAGTCAAAATTTATGGTAGACTAATCCTTTCCTGCTGCGATCCCTGCATTCATTACAAAGCTTTGCTATAATTTTTTGAGTGTTTGGCCGTTCGGACGATGGCATTCAATGTTGCAATATCAATTTCATATCTAACAAGATCACAGACTAATAAGTTTTCAATGCTATATGAAATAATGATTTTGCGGGCACTTAGTTGGCAGCTCGGTGTACTGTTATCGAGAGAGACACAGTTGTCAAAGTGTATGAGACAAAGGACTAAGTTACCAGCGGTGTGAATAATAGTTGCTTCAGGCCTGCAGAATTGAACTGAAACGCTATTAATATCATGGAAATGGATCAGAGTGCAATATCTGGATCTACATTGTTTAAAGTATTTAAACTTTAAACAAATGAATTCAGTAAGAATAGGGGTGAATTCCATTTGAATCTGTTGGAGCTTGAAGCATAATTGAAAAAACCAAGCTAAGAACGGGGAGTTAAATCACCTAGTTTGAAGCATAATTAAAGAAACTAAGCTAAAAATAGAGAATTAAATCACCTCACTCCACAAGCTAAATGCCCGTTCCTCGTGGATTCCAAGAGTTAAATGAGAGTTAAATCACCTCACTCCAAGAGCTAAATCCCCATTCCTCGTGGATTCCAAGACTTAAATCACCTCACTCCAGGAGCTAAATACCCATTCCTCGTGGATTCCAGCATGAGAAACTAAAAGAATGGCCCGGATTGAAAGCTGGGATGTTGGATTCCATTAAGAAAGCATTGGTATTGATAGTTGAAGTGTTTGTTTGCTGCACTGAAATTGACGCTTTAAATTTTTCTGGGTGAGTACTCAAACTGGAAACTATGATAAATTTGTGTATATGTTTAATTTTCGAAGTAAGAAGTGGATAAGGAACTGTCCATAAAATCAGGTTTGATAGTTCACTGGATGGAGAGGATTGAATTGCTGAAAAACTCTTTTAACAACATCACCTTTCGACATGTTTATAGAGAAAGAAATACACTGACAGATTGTTTGTCTAAGAAAGGTCTAACTGTAAGTTATGGTTTCATGTTTTATCACTACCACAGGTCGGATGGTCAAGAGGCAGCAGGATCGTTCCAATTTATATGACCTGGGTTTGTCACTTAAGGGCTCTCTGTTTTTACTGTTTTTTCTTTCTCTTTTTCTGTTTTTACATTTGTGTTATTGGGGAATTTTCTGGGCCACCTTCCTCCTTTTTCTGCTGACAGTTTAGATGCTGTCTTTTTGGTTTAGATGAGGAACACTGATCACTTACAGGAATAGTATAACTGTAAACCTGTTAATGGAGGGCTGTGCCCTTTATTGTGTCATATGAGTCCTCTGTTTTATTGGTAAGATTTGTCAGGGTAATAGCCGCTTTTATGGACATTGTCAGTCCTGTTACAAGTAAGGAATTGAACTTCTGATATTGATCTGCACAAACAGATTATGTAAGGTTAACACATAGTTCAAATAAATTTGCACTGGTACATTAATATAGACCAGCAGTGTTTTTCGCCTTGAAATGGATACAATATGTTTTTAAAATAACCACACGTTTTTATCATAAATTTGTGGATATGATTAATTTTAAAGGTGAGAAGTGGATATAATATGTTTTTAAGATAACCATGTGTATATGGAAACTAAAATCAAGTCTGGGTTTGGGCCTTTACACGATCTATTTCATGTTAGATTTTTGTTAGGAAGTAAAAGAAAAAAAATCTAAATGCAGTTTTACCAATGCCAGGTATTTCGGGCTGATAAATTTCAAAAAAATATTAACACAAATGTACATGAAAATGCTGAGCTAAATGGGTTTGTCTTTACAAGACCATGGCGCATTCACGAAAATCACGAGCTACACTATCCACACCGTCTTAAGACCATGGCGCATTCACGAAAATCACGAGCTACACTATCCACACCGTCTTAATGCAGCGAAATTGTGATAACTGGTGGGAAAAATGTCAATTTAAATAGTTTTATTATTTTGGAGTTTGTATAAAATTGTAATCCTTTTATGTTTAAATATTGCTACAACAATTGGAATATAAGAACCAGTGGAAGAAATTATTAAGCTCTTGGAGAAGAAAAGGTAATTTAACTCCCGGTGGATTCCATTGAGATTAAATAATTTTCCACTCGAATTCTTGGAGTCTAAAATATATTCCCATGGATTTTCAAACACTTTTTTTTTTATCTTTGTAGATTTATTAATATTATTTTTTATGGTGGTATAAATGAATTTTAATATTATAATGGCCTAGAATGATACTCATAGGTTTAAACTTAAGATAAATTAGGAATTTGGTTGCCGGTATATGAATATGATCCTGCTTAGAATGGTTTTAATTTCATATAGCTGTTTAGGATGGTTTTAAAGTTATTAAGAGTTTTTGTATGAGTTTTTGTATGTCAAAATATATATGTTAATTTATAAGACATTAATGAAAGTTGAGATGTAAAAGTAGAAAGATTAATGAAAGTTGTTATGAAAGAGTAGTTTTAGTTAAGGAGAGATTTACACTCATAAATTTGAACAGAACTTAAAATGAAAGGCATAAAAAATGCAAAAACGTCATCAAATTTCTATTTGACGAGCAAAGAGGATTTGAAATTCCATGCTTGCTCTAATCCATCTTCTTGATTTTATTATTAAGAAAAAGTCAAAAATAATAACCCCAGATGCAGTTATTACAGTATATCATGGAGACAAGAAATATTAAGAAGTGGGAATGTTGCTAGTAGCAGTTCTGATGTCATTGCTGAATTTGGATAAATGAATGACCCCAGGTGTTGAAGTAACTCTTCTTGAAAAGAGTGAGTCAGCACTTGTATTCTGCTCCTTACAGATGTGTTTGAAGTCTATATGTTGGAAGGATCTGGATGTTGATGAGCTTCATCCAATATGTCAATAGTGGAGGTTGGAAGAGAGAGACCTTTGATTCAATCAATGGAGCTTTTAGAATTTCAAAAACTTGTAAAATCATGAATGTTAAGCTAGTGAATATTAAACTCTAAAATACAATTATTTCAACCTTGTTGGTGGTGCCATTAACCACATCCCACCAGAAATGATAATAGCTGCCTGGAAATTTATGACAAGGCTCATATGTTACTTAACTTTGTATCAATAAGTAGATAAACTTCCAAATAATTTGTAATTTTTTATTTTTTTTTTCAGAAGAAAAAAAACGCTGTGTATATTAGATATAACAGTACATTTGACGAAATTACATTCTCAGCTGATATGAAACTAGAGAGAAAACCAAAATTACCAAGCCACCATATAAGGTGCTCATTCAAAGCATGAAGAAGCATATTATAGGTAAGTGGCAATCAAAATTACGGGGGGTATTACCCAACCCCATCATGATTTGAATCTGATCATCCCTGTTAGACAAGATAAACAAGATTGAAAGAGATGAATACATTTAACAATCAGGCAAACAGAGATATTCATAACATACAAAGCCAAATTGAATATGTAGGGTTAGAGATAAAAGGAGATTATTCGGCCTCTGCCTATGTTGCCCTGAATGTCCAAGTTATGTTGTTTCAGGCTCGCTTGATAATGTGTTGATCAGGCTCGCTTGAATATATGTTGTTTCAGGCTCGCTTGATAATGTGTTGACCAGGCTCGCTTGTATATATGTTGATCAGGCTCATTTGTATATATAATGATCAGGCTTGCTTGATGGAAGCAGGACAATTCTGTGATACCTGAAGACCCTGGGAAAGCACACCTGAAAATAGCTGGATACATCCCATAGATCTATGCCAAAAAATATTGTAATAACCAATCCGATATGCTATCGCCGATAAAACTGTGCCGAAAAAGAGTGCAATACACAACCAGAAGTATATGAAGAGACTAAAAAACTGACTTGCATGACAACCAAAACATCTTCTTCATGGAATGGGAATAGAAGAATCCCATATTTGATTTCCATATCTGTAATGGAGCACCTTCATAAAACCAAAGTCGGCCTTAATACCCTTCTTCGATAACCAGTCAGTACGCATATTATTCTCTTTGAATATATGACTGATAGGAGGACAATTTAACATCTGCCATAGTCTTTGAGTTCTATCAAGCCAACCTTGCAAATTCGGGGTCATCATTTCATTTATGTTGGTAATCCAACCAATGACTAACCTGGAGTCACCATATATGTTGGCGTTTTGTAATTGAAGGTTTGAGGCCACCAGAAGGCCCCCCCAAAGAGCCATGATCTCTGCTTTGTTATTGGTCCCAGGTCCACCATTCTAGTAAATGTGAATCCTTTCCTGAATGGATAGTTTGATCCAAACACCGCAGCCTGTAATACCCTCCTCACTTGCCCCATCGAAAAAGATGGCAGGGATGGCAATCTCATGGGGTCTGATGCGATGAGATCCATCCACGACAATTTGATCAGAATGAGGCCGATATTCAATCCATCTTATAACGGCAAAGTAAACACGATTTAACTCAAATGGCCTATTCTCATATATCAATTGATTTCTAGCCAGCTAGACCTCCCATATAATGAAGAATGGAAGTGATTTAAAATTACTCTTCAATTTGTCCCATTCAATGGCAACAGATATGAAATCCACTGCAGTCCATAATGGATCCATAAAGAAAGGACTGAATAGCTTCCACAATCGAGAAACGGTAGGACATGTAAAGAAAAGATGTGCAATATTTTCCTCTTCCTTGCAACAAATTGCACATTGACTTGGCCCATGATAACCCCTCTTCTTAAGACTTTCCCAGGTAAGAATATTTCCATGCCAGACCAGCCACCGAAATAGCGTGATCTTCGTGGGGATTTTCCGGCGCCAAAAAGGATAGAAAATTTTGGTAGCCTGTACCTGTTGTGAGGAAGAGATGATATTGCGATATATTTCCTATACAATGACCATGTTATCTTTAAGAGGCCCATTCCAGATGATCTTATCGCCACCTTGTGCATGACGAAAACCAGCACCCCTAATAGCACTGCGGAATTGTTGCCAATCTTCTGCTTCAACCCATCCAAGTCCAATTGAAGTGCTGTTTTGAAGACCAGAGCACCAAAAGACGAGAAATGAATAGTTTGGGATAGAAAAAAGATACCCCTATGTGATAGACAGTGAACAAGGCATTGTGAAGGGCCGGATTGAAGTGGCAGAGATATGAATAAATATTTCTCAACAATGCTTAAACAAAATTCTTATCCATCATAGTGACAAATTTCCAATTTTTTAGATTTAACAAAACAAACTCTTTGCAATATATATATATTTTCTAATTGAAATCATGTTTTCAGAATGTAGACATGTAGTTGAATGGTTTTAATGTTTTTATAACTATGTTATCATAATTTGAATTTAACGAAACAAGCTCAGTACGAAATAAAGTTGTTGTTTTTTTTTTCGTTTTCAAATCAAATCTTTTGGATTTAACGAAACAAACATAGTCTGAAATAAATTTGTTTTTCGTTTTACGTGGTCTTCAGGTGAGGTTTCTATCATTGTTGGTTCCACGTTAGTATCCTCTGGAATGTATTCTTCTCCTGCTTGAAGGTTCTCATAATCATCCATTTGTGGTTGAGTTTGATTTGTCAATTTTTGGATAATCTTTTGGTTTTCTTCCTCGGAGGTTGGTTCCTATTTTTCTTCCTGTAGGGATTCATATTTTTTTTTTTATGAAAACTTGATGATGGCCTTATTTGTCTTGCATTTTCCTACTGTGTCTATTTTTGGGTCCAGCCTTGGTAAACCCTTGGTCGTCTGATTTCTTTTGGGCTTGAGTGTCGCTTTGTTGTGCTTTGTTCAATGGGAAATCTCTAAATAGGTGTCCATGTTCTTGGCATTTTCTGCGACATAATGGTATATGCTCATAGTCCATATTTTGAAGCCATACCTCATCCCTGAAGACAAGCTTGATTTCTTTGGGTAAAGCATATGAAACGTCCATGTATATGCATATTATAGCATAGGATACATAGTAGCAATTCCTGGTTCCTTCTGACATTTTTATGTATTCTCCTAGCTCATCTCCTATTCCTTTTAGCACTGATGGAGGCCAGTAATATGTGGGCAGTGAGTAGAGCTTGACCCAAACCAAGACTCTACTGAAATACTCCATTTCAGGAGTGAAGTTATCCTTCTAGTAGCACATGTAGAGCCCTCTCGAGTTGAAGAATTATGGGCCTCCTTCGAATATCCTATCTCTATCTTCCAGGAGGTCAAAAATGACCGTGAAGAATCCTTTTGATCCAAGTTGCAGTCTAATATCTCCTTTAGGGTGTCATTTGGCATGAATCCACCAGTTCAAGGCTTTTTCTGTGGGCCAAATTCCAATGAATTTGCAGATGACTTTGTTTTCATTCATGAAGTCTCTATAGGATGCGACATCTGGGTCCTGGATTTCCAACACCAGTATATTTTTTTCCTTTGGTTTGTAGTTATTATTGGGCTTTTGTTTTTTCCCTTGGGAGCTTTCCAAGTGGGGGTGGTTGGGCCTAACTTCTAAGCCATCCTGCGAATTCGAGGCTTCTTTTGAGACCGTTCCCGATGCATGCTTGTCTTCTTCTGAGATTCCAATTTCTTGTTTTTTGGCTTCTACATATTTTATTAATATGGAAGAGTGAAAGGGATTATAGGTAGTGATCCTCGTGAAGAATAATATCTCGGGCTATTTATTCTTGCACGTAAAAATATCTCGAAAGGAGGGTGCTTGCATGTCCCCTCTGACCCTTGTCATTGTCTGAACCTTGCAGTACGATGGAAACCCTAGCAACAAAGTTCGAAAACCCTAGTAGCGTGACACCTAATCTTCTCAATCCGTCATTGATAGGAAATTTTTTAAGCTCATTAAAAAAATATTGCAACAGAAGTTACCAAAGAACAATAAATACGTTAAAAGATATATATTATTTAATATTCAGTGCTAGATTCGCTATGACTTGTTCCATTGTAATTGTGTTATGGGGTTTTAAGTTTGTAAATAGGGATCTATAGATGAATGATTAAGAATCTTAACATGGATCTCTGAATTAGTGAATGAATCCTGTTGAGAAGTCAACCAAATTGCGAATCAACATTGGATCAAAGCATTCTAGTAATGATCATGTCACATATAAAAAAGGTTCAATACAACATATGAGGAGATTAAGCAAATGAATATCCTTTATTGATCATTTTTTTTACAAAATATTCACATAATTAAAATTTGATCAAATTTTGAAATTTACAAAAGTTAATTTCCATCTTAATTACATGAAACTGTTACAACAGAGACACTCTGAAAACACCTCCACTTTTACATAAAAGAATTGGAACATGATCACTCTACGAATTGGCATTTGAGTTTTCCAGCACAAATTTTGTCCATTCCTTTTCTATGGAAGCGATTCCCAAATCTGAAGCGGGCTATTATAAGTCAAGGTATTTGTACTTATTACATTCAAAAGATAAAAAAATGTTTTTCCAAGTCTCCTCAATTTTCTTCGTACAAATAAAACTTCACAACTTCCTATTAATGCTTACTTGCTTGGTAATGTCTTGGAAATTTTTGTTTTTTCTTTATCTAGGCCAAATCATACTTTGAAAACAATTGTAAGCTTTGAAAATATTGCAAGTTTTCTTTTGGAGGAGATAATTTTAAGCCTTCAACTGCAAAACAATATGATAATGATATGGACAAGGATGAGGGTCAGATAATACTGAGCAAGGATTTAGAGAAGCAAATCCTTAGTGAAATTAATTTAGATTTCTTGAAACAAATTTTGATATTTCTATATGGAGACATGACATATTTTGGTGAAAGCACTAATTACAATGAAGAATCATCTAGTATAAAATCATCAGTTGTTACTGCAATTTGTATATTTTTTCATCTTTCTATCACAATGTTACCCCTTGAGAATGTCATGACTGGACTGACATACACAACTGAGCTTATTCCTACTCTTTGGCATTACATGAAAATGTGTACTCACTTGAGCCAAAAGTGGTCATTTATGGAGGCTTTGGAAACATTTCCATTTAAATAGGGGATCCATTTTCAAATGGTTGGTTGTTTTCTCTTTCTATTTTCTATCCATTTTATAGGCACCCGTTGACAATAGCTGATAATGAGGAGTTCTATGTGCAACAAAATCCAATTTCATTGCAAGATGTCAAGGATATAGTTAAAATTTTGAAAGAGGCATTGTGGCAAATGTTATGGATGGTCCCCTCTAGGTTTCCTAAACATATCAAGAATTATGTTCAATATGCATCGACTCAAAAAGGATTTCAGTTACAAGGGCACAATTATAAGATTGGAATTGTAGGAAACAATTTACATCATGAGATGAATTTCATGCTCATGATGTAGTTGAGGAAATATTATCCTATGCTAAGGCTAGAATTAAGAATTGAATTTCCCATGACGTATTGAAACAAGCATCATTCTTAGTCCCCTTTACAAAAATGGTTCAAATTTATACTTCACTGCTAGCCTCGGCCAGAGAACAAAACATAAGCTCTCACACAGTACTTTGAACAATACCAAATCAGGATAAGGCGAGTTCAGGATGTTGATAAACTTGTTGATTATAAATTATATAATTTCAAATGGCTTGGGTTGTTTCCCTTAACCAAGCTATAACTTTAATTCTCAACAAAATCAACCCATGAACATAAAAATTTAAAATAATAATAATTTGGTGGGTGCAAATA
This sequence comes from Pinus albicaulis, assembly GCA_034641835.2. Taxonomy (NCBI): domain Eukaryota; kingdom Viridiplantae; phylum Streptophyta; class Pinopsida; order Pinales; family Pinaceae; genus Pinus; species Pinus albicaulis. The sequence goes on along the minus strand of CM076573.1, from coordinate 178,179,519 downwards.
TCAAACCAAATCCTTTAATACCAAATACATAGCTAAAGTGTGTTGGCTTGGTTGGTAGTAATATATTAATTACTTTCAAATGTCACGAGATCCCAAGAAATGCCTCTGCTCAAGGTATATTCTACACACACAAAAGCTTCTTGAAATTTACTAATCTTAGACAAATCAATGATTACTATACAATATGAAAAATCATCACAACCATGGCCTTTGATTTTTATCTCCGAAAACACCTTGAGTCCCTCTTCAATCTTTCATGATCTAAAGATGATTCCTGCCATTTGATCCCGTAGTTCTTAAAATGAAGAGAATTCAAGCATGTTTTCTGTTGGTTTGAAGTATTTCACTATCAGGATATGGTGTTGTAAATGTGTAATCATTATCTAGTATCATATGTTTACTTATCTTACTATATAAAAACATAACTAATATTGAGTGGTATCACAGATTCAAGGCCTCTCAATGATGACTATGTTCTCTCACAACTACTCAAATCAAAAGATGGTGTGGAAGCAAGAGGCTTAAATCAAAATAAGTAGAAAACAATAAAGTGCCCTTTTTTTTGGCATCACCCCTCCTCTCCTTCTTGTATAGAGGTGGCTCTTGAAGGATTACAAAATTTTATAAAATTAAGAATGGAAGTTAAGAGATGTATATCAAAGATAGATTCTCTAGATGATGCACTCCTCCTAGCTACTGAAGATAGAAGTCATGCCAAAATAGGAATATTGGAGTGAAGGCTGAACCTGTCTACAAATTTTACTAAGAATGCAGGGATAACTCAACATATTTCACTTACATGGTTGTTTTAATATGCCTTTTAAGTCAATTGATACAAAGGACCTCCAAGTCTTCTTTGGGATATGCTAAAATATTTATATTATACCTCTATAAATGTGTTGTATAAAACCCTAATTCTACCTTTTGTAAAGTGTTGTAGTACTTCTCAAAGGCACATATCTCTAGATGTAATTTGTGTGAACACGATTAATTTTTCTAAACCTATATTGGAGTAGTGTTGTTTATGATCAGTCCATATCCTTTGTGATTGATAGTGTGAATGTGCTTGTAACACCACCATCTTAACCTCTTATGTCACTTCCCATGTCTCACTTCCATCACAAGTTTTAGCTAGCTATTCAGAGTGTGGCTTTCGAAAAATTCTACCAGAAGTACCTGACTATGAGTTCTTGTAAGAAAATTCTAGAGTCAATTTAGTCAATTAGTCCTAGTTTACTTAACTCTAGATTAAAAGGTCAATATTTGATCCAGGTCTCTTCTCCCTTGGCCTATTTTTGTCACCAGAGCACTGTGTATTTTGTGCCCTAACTAGGGTCTGTCTAAGCATAGAGTGGAAAAGGATCATGTTACATTAGGTTGAAATTCTATTGTGAAATAAACCCTTGTGTGAGGAATATCATGCATTTGGATCCAAAGTTAAGATCTGCGAAATACGAATGTTGGAAGAGGATCAAAGTCCTATTTTTGAACCTCAGTTCATAGACCGAACCTCAAAATTTTTGTTGACAACATGATCCTATGGAGAGAGTGCTAAATGCTAGAAGACAAAAGGAATTCAATAAATGTTCGATTGAAGTGATGAAGATCCACCATGATGAAATAATCATGGGAATTGAGACTTAGAATAAATCTAGTGAGATTAATAAGGGTGAATAAGAGGTTGAATCCCTCTTTAAGACTTAAGACCAAAGTTATCTCAAAGTCTCACATGCAAAAAGATCGAAAGATTGTTGCCATGATTCTAAAGAATCCAAGTTTGCTTGATTGAGCCATTTCGATAATTTAACAAGGCCAAGGATCCTCGTATCACATTGAGGCCAAATTTATATTGTATTTAAATCCATGTTAGTGAATGTTCGCAGGATTAAATTGCTCCTTAGGAAGTCTCTAGGAAATATTATCAAAGTGAAAGGTGTTGCATTGAAGGCCAACACAAATGAATACTAATATAGTTGAATTTTTTATGATTTTTTAAAAACCTAATATGCAAAGGAATATATCAAAACTGTTTGGAATATCATCTTACAAAATATATGGAGGAAGTCTTGAAATAAAAACCATCAATAGTGTTCGTACAAAAATATTGCTAGAAATTGATCTATGCCTTGTAAGAGAAATGGAAATTCAGGCCTCTTGAAGATCAATATGTTAGGTCCCTATATTACTAGTGTAGTCCCTTATTGTGGTTAGTATAGCCCCCTTATTTTTATTTTTGTACCCTTATAACCCCCATATTGTTATTATTGTGCCCTTAAATTATTATTGTTAGGTCGGCTAAGATTATATTATGACCCCATGGACTCCTATATATAGAAGGAGGTTTTGTCATTGTATCATCCAATAATTGTTCATTTATGTAATGTAAAGGAGGTTTCCCCCTTGAAGTGGGTTATTTATAAGGCGTTGATCTCTCTTTTCTTCTATTTTTGGAGCTGTTTTCATAACATTTGGTATCAGAGCTTTGGATTCTAGGGTTTCGCTGCTCCAAACAGGTCATCGTGGAATTTTCGCTATAACATTTTTTCTACGAAGGTTCAGAATCTGAAATTTTTATCATGGAAAGAAGAAATCCTAAGGAAATTCGTGTAAAAATTTCAGATCTTGGTTCACAATATTTTCGAAGATAGGATCTGTGGAAGTTAGGGTTTTTTAAGGATCCTCAATTTCATCTCAAAGAGGTACCGTGGGGAAATCGTAATAACTCTCTCTTTGAGCATCAGATTGGGATTCTGTAAGAAGTGGTAAAAATTACATGGAATTTAGTTTCCTATGTATCAATTTCAGAGCCGAAGGATGAAACAATGACACGTGACACACCGTACAAGTTCGCTCTACTGAACAGGTCATTGTGGGAGATTGAGCATAACTTTTCCTTTAAGCATCCAAAGCAGGTCAGACCCGTGGCATTGGAAAGAATATTCAGAGGGCTACTACATGAACGAATTTTAGATATTTATGATCCGAAATCACAAATATAATTCAGTTTCAATATTGAACTCCTCAAAAAGAAGAAAAAAATGTGTACTATTTTTTTCAAATTGCATAAGTCTTGTTTTCAAAATTAGTTTGAAGTGATTCCAAGGGCATTTTGAAGCATAGATATCAGTATTGTGCTCTAAAATGCCCCCCAAAAAGAATTCAACACCCATTAATCCCTTAGAATACTCTACTATGACTCATGAAGATGAAGAAGTTCAACATGATATATCAAAATTACAAGAGCATGTGCACCAAATTTCGCTCTCACAAAGAACAAAAAAAAATGAAATGGAATTTTTGAAGAAAACCGTAGAAGCTAAGATGGATGGTTTGAAGAAGGGCATGGAAGCTAATATGGATGGTTTGAATAAGGGCATCGAAGCTAATATAGATGGTATGGAAGCTAAGATCGATGGTATAGAGGAAAAAATTAAAGACAACATGGAAGACATGAAGAATGATCTAAAAGCAGACATGGAAGGTTTGACAAAGTTGATACAAGAAATGATTCCTAATGGTGAAAAGATAGTAGAAGAAACCCATGATGAAAACAAAATAAATGTTAATCATGATTCCATAAACTCTAATGTGGGATTGAAGACCCACCACATTCCAAAGATCGTTATGATGAAGTTTGATGGCAAGGATACCGTAACATGGATACTACAGATGGAGCAATATTTTGATCTCAATAATGTGCAAAAAACTCTAAAGGTACGCATTGAAACTTCAATTTAGAAAAAAATACATTTGTATGGTATCGATGGCTTTGCTCTCGTAAAAAAATTGTCACTTGGTCAATTTTTACGGAGGAAATGATAACATATTATGAGGATACAAAGAGCAACACATTCTTTAGCCAATTGATAAATCTCAAACAAAAGTGTTCAGTGGTGGAGCACATTGAGGACATCCAAAAATTGAATATAAGGGTAAATGATATTCTAGAGGAACACAAGATTGATGTCTTCATGGGGACTTTAAAGGATAACATCCAACATGAGGTTCACCTTTGGGAACCTAATTCATTGGAGAAGGCATTCAGGTTGGCAAGAAAAATTGAATGTAAAATTATGGCGACAAGGAAGCCTACCACTCACATCTATAAAGATAGAAGTGTTGCTACTCCTAGACTTCCACAACCTACAAGGTTGACACCACAACAATTGGAAGAAAAAATAGCAAAAGGGCTTTGCTATAGTTGTGATAGAAAATATACTGAAGGTCATAAGTGTGCTGAGAAGAAATTATTTTACTATAGATTGTGAAGAGGAGGAAGAAAATGAACACAAAACTTCAAAAGAAGAGGATATACACTAGGAACCAGCCCTAGAGAAAGAAGAAATGAGTCCGAACATATTGTGTAATGCATTGGCAGGAATTACCACTCCTCAAACTCTCAATATAGAAGGACATATCAAGAAGAATAAGGTAATAGTGTTGATTGATTCGGGTAGTACCCATAATTTAATTCATTGTAAGGTGGCCAAGGAATTGAATTGCTTCCTATACCTAGCACTAGAATGTAAAGTGATGGTTGCAAATGGAGGAAATGTAAATTGCTCCAGAAAATGCCATAATATCAAGATAACCATGGGGGAATATGTATTGAATAGAAAAATGCTTTCCATTCCAATGGGAGGTGCTGAAGTTGTACTAGGAGTACAATGGTTACAATCTTTGGGGACTGTGGCTTTTAATTTTCAAGATATTTTCTTGAAATGTTTTTTTGGAAGGAAAGGAAGTCGAATTACGAGGTATCAAAGGAAAGCCGGGAAAGAAAATAATCTCTAATGTCATGAAAAAGCTTCTGAAGAAAGAACAACAAGGCGTAATTGCACAATTATTCTCACTAGAATTTCCAACATCAAAATCATCTATTTTTCCAGATCTCCAAAAAGTCTTGGAAAATCATTCCAAGGTGTTTGAAACTCCCAAAGGAATCCCACCTATTCATGATCACAATCAGGCTATTCATTTGATTCCAGGAAGTGTTCCTCCAAACATCAGGCCTTACAGATATCCTTATGTCCAAAAGAGCGAAATTGAACGTATGATTTCAGAAATGTTATAGGCTGGTATAATTCAACCTAGTCAAAGTTATTTCTCTTCTCCAATAGTATTGTTGCACAAGAAGGATGGATCATGACGCATGTGTCCAGATTATAGGGTGCTCAATAAGCTCACTATTAAAGATAAATTTCTCATTCCTGTGATTGATGAATTACATGGAGAAATTTATTTTACCAAGTTGGATCTTCGTTTAGGATATCATCAAATTAGAATGAAGACTAAAGATATTATGAAAACAACATTTCAAACTCATGAGGGTCATTATGAATTTTTGTTCATGCCTTTTGGCCTGACCAATGCACCTTCTAAATTTCAAGGGTTGATGAATTGCATTTTCAAACCCTTCCTTAGAAAATTTGTGTTAGTATTTTTTGATGATATACTAATCTACAACAGGTCTTGGAAGGATCATGTTGAACAGGTTGACAAGATGCTCAAACTATTGGAGGAGAAACAATTATATGCGAAAACCTCCAAATGTTTCTTTGGAGTACAGGAGGTGGAATGTCTGGGTCATATTGTATCTCACAAGGGTGTTAAGGTAGACCCTAACAAAATTATAGCCATTAAGGAATGGAAAGTCCCCACAACCATAAAGAAATTGCGAGGATTTCTCGAGTTAACAGGGTATTATCGAAAGTTTGTTAAGAATTATGCGAGAATAACAACACCTCTAACAATATTTTTGAAGAAAGATGCATTTTCATGGACTCTTGGAGCAACTAAGGCCTTTGAACATCTTAAAGAGGCAATGTGCCTAGCACCGGTCTTAGCTATGCCAAACTTCACAAAAACCTTTATTGTGGAATGTGATGCCTCAGGAAATGGAATTGGTGTTGTTTTAATGCAAGAAGGAAGACCCATTTCTTTCGAAAGTCGTTTAATCAAAAGAAAGTATTTACAAAAGGCTATTTATGAGAAGGAAATGTTGGCAATACTGCATGCACTAAAGAAATGGAGACCTTACCTAATGGGAAGACACTTCAAGGTAAAAACTGATTATGATAGTCTTAAACACTTTTTAGAACAAAGACTATCTTGAAGAAGTGATAAAAATGGATCACAAAGATGTTGGGTTATGACTTTGAAATCATCTACAAGGAAGCTAAATATTGTTACTGATGCACTCTCAGAAAGGATGAAGAGGTGGAAGCATTTCTTTGCGCCATTTCTATTATCCAACCAAATTGGATACCTTAAGCAAGGGATGAATGGAAGAATGACGAAGAAGTGTGAACACTCATTCAAAAGTTGTAGCAAAATCTCAGTACATCTGAAATATTTAGCTGGAAAAATGATTCATATGGTACAAAGATGCTTATATCTTTGTAAGAATTCCCAACTCAAACAAAAGATTCTTTTGGAATTGCACCTCTCCTTTAGGAGGGGCACTTGGGATTTTTAAAAATTCACCAAAGGGTTAAGAAGGATTTTTTTTGGGATGACCTTAAATCTGATATTCAAAAGTTTGTGGCGAAATGTTTGGTTTGCCAACAAAATAAAGTTGATACAATTAAGACCCCGGGTTTGTTACAACCTTTATCCATTCCAAGTCAATGTTGGGAGGAGGTTTCAATGGATTTTATCATAGGTTTACCTAATTCCAAAGGAAAGAGTGTCATCATGGTGGTAGTTGATAGACTTACCAAGTATCCACACTTTTGTCTATTATCTCATCCATTTAAAGCAAGCACAGTTGCTACTACATTTATGGAAACAATTCAAAATCTACATGGAAACCCAATGATTATTGTAAGCGAGAGAGATCCCATTTTTACTGGAAATATTTGGATGGAATTATTTTATTTTTGGGGTACTCAACTAGCTCATATCTCATCTTATCATCCTCAGTCCGATGGGAAAACTAAGATAGTGAACAAATGCTTGGAAGGATATCTTTGTTGTTTTGTATCTGATAAACAAACACAATGGGTCAAGTGGTTACCTTTGGTTGAATGGTGGTATAATACTTCCTTCCATACTGCAGAAAAAATGACCCCATTTATGGCACTATATGGATATCATCCACCGTCCATCACATCATCTTTAAGAGAAAAATCTAAGGTTCAAGCAGTGGAAGATCACATCGAGCATCAATAACAAGTTCTCCAACTCTTAAATGATAACCTAAATTTGACACAAAATCGAATGAAACAATAGGAAAATAAACATCGCAGCGAGAGGATTTTTGATGTAGGAGACTCAGTATTTTTACGGCTACAACCATACAAACAAATGTCCCTCAAGCAAGCTAAGAAGGATAATAAATTATCGCCAAAGTACTATATTCCTTACAAGGTGTTGCAAAATATTGGTACTATGGCATACAAATTGGAGCTTCCTGCTTCTTCCCAAGTGCACCCAATTTTCCATGTTTCATGCTTAAAGAAGGTTATACGTGACAAACTTCCAGTTAAAAAGATATTTCCAGAACTTGATGAGGAAGGAAAATCATATAGGAACCTAAAGCAGTCATGGAAACAATAACTTTACAGCTACGAAATCAATCAATTTCAAAGTATCTCATCAAGTGGAAGTACTTACCCACTGAATATTCCACATGGGAGGATGATAATTTTATACAGAAGTATCATAGCTACTCAAGCATTGGGGACAACACGTTTTTAGAGGAAAGGGGCATGTTGGGGTCCTATATTACTAGTGTAGTCCCTTATTGTGGTTACTATAGCCCCCTTATTATTATTTTTGTACTCCTGCAATCCCCATATTGTTATTATTGTGCCCTTACATTATTATTATTAGGTTGGCTATGATTATATTGTGACCCCATCATGGACTCCTATATATAGAAGGAGGTTTTTTCATTTGTATCATCCAAGAATTTTTCATTTATGTATGTAAAGGAGGTTGCCCCCTCGAAGTGGCTTATTTCTAAGGCATTGATCTCTCTTTTCTTCTATTTTTGGAGATGGTTTCATAACACAATATGACTCAAAATTAGTATGATAGGTCCTTTAATATACATGCTGCCTTGAAGTTACAAAGTTCTAATTCCATCTTGCCTAACATTTTTCAAATACGCAGAAGATGTTTTGCATTATGACAAATAAGTATGATAATATGATCTCATAAGTTCTTTCCTAAAATTAAGATTTGATGAAGGACGAGTTATTTGTTTTAGAAGAATCAAGAATGGTGATCTAGTTGATGACATAATTTGTTGGAATGGTTGATGGTACAAGTTCTCCTATAATTTTTTATAAAGGGATATCATGCAAGACTTAGAGTGCTTCTTAAAAAAGGGATGCAAATGATAGAATTCAATAATGTTTTTTTCCCTAGAGTTTGCAATCCCTTGGTAAGTTTTGAAGTATTTGATTAAGAAAAAACTAGGGTTTGTAGGCGAAACCCTAATGATAGACCTTAAGTATTGAAGGTTGATGCTTCTGCTGAAAGGAGAAATTCTAACCCTATAAAGGATGGAATGCCAACATGATAACAATGTGGATGAAGCTGACAAAGTTGCTTATATATGCAAGAAGACTAAAGATCAAGAGAGAGCTGAATTTATTCTCAAAAGATAAGTATTTTATATCTCTCTTGTTCGATTATTATTATTGTTGTTATTTTACTATTACCTAGCCTCTTATATTTGAGTTCTTTTCTTGGTTGTAATTAATACTCCATGGCCTCCTAGTGAGGATTGCAGGTACATAGTAAAGCATTCCATTAAGGCTTTGACAAGCAAATGTAAGAAGTGCAAGAATGACAGAAAGAAAGAGGAATTTCCTAGAATCATGACTTGTGTTGAGAGATATAGTACCAGATGAAACTTGAACTTAGAGGGAGAAATTAGATCAGTAAGCTTGAAGTATGCTTTGATCACGGTGTCTACAAGATCTAGCAATAGAAGGTTCTCTGAGTTAGAGGGAGAACTAGGTTGATGCAGATACTACTTTCCTCAATAACTGAGGAGGAAGAAGTGTCCATAAGATGTAGAGACTACTTTCCTCAATAATTAAGGAGAAAGAAGTGTCCATAAGAGTTTCCTAAATCTCGTGAAGGGAAGAGCTCATTGAAGGAGCAATAAAGACTTCCTTAGGAACCCTGTTTTAACATCAAAGGGAGCTGGCCTTTTAGTTCACGATGATGGATTGTCATTGATAGTTGATATCATTGAAAGACAATAGTAGTAGAGGGAGTAGCCTGAATGACCTCATATTTGATGCCAAATTCCTGGATAATGAACTATCAATTTGAGGGGGAGCACCCAACTAGGGTGACTTGAAAGAATCTGTGATGATGGATCATGTGAAGCTGCAAGGATTTTCAGATTCAATTTAAGAGAGTGTTGAAGACAAAAAATTTCATCAAGATATTACTTCAGTTTGGGATTCGTTATAATCTCTTGGACGAGCATGGAGCATTATAACAGAGGCCAAGTATATTGCAGCTAAATTGGCAAGTTGAGAAGAAGTATAGCTTCAAAGGCTACTTATAGGTTTTTGATTAAGTGCTGGTAACAACCATGACGACAAGCATGGTGCAGAAGGGAGCAGTGAAGCTTGAGTATATCTCCACTAATGAGCAGATAGATGATATGCAAATGAAGTCTATTTCTATAGGGAAGTTTTTGTACTTCCTGGAAAATCTTGGGCTCATGGAGAATATCTCTCTTATTGAGAGGGAGAGATGATGATACCTCTTTATGAATGGACATTCTCCTTGTGTCTTCACGACATTCATTGGAGAATGGTTTGATATTCTCCTTGTGTCATTATGACCTTGGTTGGAGAAGTTCTCCCTGTGTCATTATGACCATGGTTGGAGAATGGTTTGACAAATTAGATAGAATCATGGACTGAAATTATTCCCGTGTCATTTACTTTGAGATTATTAGGGAGGCTATCCCCATGTCAAGTACATATGCCTGATTAGGAGGAATGGTCCGGTGGACTGACATTCTCCTTGTGTTAAGAGCTTTGACTTGATTACAGAGGTTATCCTTGTGTCAAGTAGTCTAACCTGATACTCCATGTGTCATTTTACCACTAGATGGAGTGTGGTCCTAAAGGCTACTACCTCCCCGCATCGTGCTTTAATCTCTTTCTAGATTGAGCTTGTTTATCATTGATGAGGCCTCTGGTGTTTCACCTAGATTATGTCTATAGTTGTTTGATAGTGAATCGTGATTATGTTGATGCCAATGATTATGATATTGATGATAATTCTTATCTTAATATTGATCCTTCCTTATAGAATTGTCAACTTGAGAACATCTTGATAATCAATATGAATACATCCATAATTAAAAAAGAGCATTTTATTTTGTAACTATGATTAGTCTTCATAATGTGTATTTTCATCATTTATTATAAGCATGTTCTTCATGCTCAAAACAAAATTATATTTATTTTTCAAAAGAAAATTTAGAAGGCTTATTCTTCAATACATTCCAAAAGAAAATAAATAAATTTATATTATGTATCATGGCTCCACAAGCTGTCCAAGTTGGCCTCTCCTATTTAAGTCACCGTGGCCCCTTATAGGAGCACATTCAACCCTCGTAGATGACTATATATATAATAATTAAACCTCTTCTCAACTACCATTCGATATGAGTATTGATCATATTTTCTTCTATCCAAAGGAGCATAACACATCAAATAAGGAGCATATCCATGGAATTAAATTGCTAGACGAATTTTAGACGCCAAATTTTCTGTGAATACTCTGTGAAAGGGGCTGAAGTTCTGTGATTTAGTTTAGTACCCAAAGAGAGCTGAAAGTTACATGGCTCTCTCACTGCGTAGCAAAGGGCGGAATAACCTGTTTAATCACTCTCCATGTAAAAAGGGATGAAACTTTGTGATATCTCTTTGTTGTCAAGATCAATCTCTTGTGGAATATAAGCCAAGTTTTCGAGATCTCTGTGGAAGACCCTTGACAAAGTTGAATTAGGAAGATTGTGAGGGTTTTGACCTGGCCTATTGGTGGAGAGTGTTATTGGTCAGTTTCTCTATCATTTTGACTTTGATGTGTCTCTTGTTGAATTTATGTGATAAGGTAAGGGTTGTTAGGTATTTTCCATATGTATTTTTTCCACCGTAAACTTTTGTGTTCTTGTATGGCTATCTCAATAAGAATTTTTTTTCACTATTAAACTCCTCTTTGTAATTTATTTATGATTAAAAAAATCACCAAAAAAAATCATAAATAATTATCACTTTAGAAGATGCCTAAAAATAAAAAACACAGACACGGAAAGAGCTGCTATCAGAGGGGAGGAATCAACGTGCTACCGAAAAACCTAAAAATAACAACATTCGGGAAAGCCAATTTGTAGTATACCTATGTAGACTACGACTTAAGAAATATCACTGTCTAATCCCTTCTCTCATGAATGCGGGCCAATAGGAATTTCCAATACCTGTGCCACATTGTTAATATGGAACCATCATAGCATGACCAAAATCCAGGTGTCAATCATCGATAAACATGGGGAAGAATATAAATTTACACCATAGCTATAGTTATAAATTCGAATTAGAAATTGGATTTGAATTCCAATCATTAAAATTAGGATTAAAATTTTTCAATTCAGAAAAATAAATGACAATATACATTTTAAAAATTTAGATATATATAATTTTATTTTACTAACAATGATGCTTTCTGCTAATTTTTTTCTTCAGTCATTATAAATACAAAGAAAAAAACCTTGTTTTCTTTTTTTTTCTACTACATTTTTCTTCTTTTCAAAACTAAATCTAAAACTCTTCTTAAATTTCAAAACTTATTTATTTAAAATCTTCTTTAATAAAGAAATACATATTTATAAAATTAGTTTTCAATAAAATTTATTTATCTAGAACCCTTCGGAATAAAAGAATGTATAGACACAATTATCCATTTGTATTTAGACATGTACTGCCCTTAAAATCTTGTACCAACTATATAACGAATTTCTGTAAATAAACTACGAAACATGCGTTATACCTTATCCTAGCCAGCCTGCACCTATTCTCTCTTATTTCTGACCTGAGTGGATCTCTACATGTGAGCGTGGACTTTTGTGCCATGAGTTTGAGGTTTTTGATTTGATCCAGGACCAATCAGTCACCCGTCAACTTTCTTATAATTGCTAGCATATTTGCATCCATCCAGACTGGCACTGTATTCTATTCATGCTACCTTTGTTTCCTTTGCTTTTCCTTGAATGAGTTTTTTTCAGATAATAACACAAGAGGGAAAGAGCCAAAATAAATATATTTTTTGAAACTAGTGAAAACTAGCATAGATTCATCTAATTCACCGATTTAACATGAGTCAAGAAAGATCGATTTTCTTTTGTTGCAAACTTATTTTTGAGTAAAAAAAAAATGTTAATTTTTTACTAATTACACATAATCTTCACATAAGGTTTTGTTACACACGCAAGTATCAACAAGAACCTAAAGAGATAAAAAAAAAATTACATGTCACTTAATCCATTTTAATGCTTGGTAAATATGTTATAAATACAAATCTATAATAATAATTTTTCATTGTATAAACTGTATATTTTTATATTTTATCATTATTAATATTTTATATTAAAAATTACATGAGTTACACATTTTCTTCTTATTAAAAAGTAACTACTCTATTTTACTTTTAATTACTTTTTCTTTTTTAGCTAAGGTTAACATTAATACACACAAATATATATATATATATATATATATATATATAAACACACACCTTCTGTACATAGAGAAAGTTCATACTTAAACATATTACTTTATATGAATATTCAAACAATTTATTTAATTCCATATTGAAATATTTATAAGAGAAATATATATATATATATATATATATATATATATATATATATATATATATATAATTTAAGATAGATATCTAAATATTGTATTTATTATTGTTTTGTTGGTATATTTTTAATTGTTTATTTATATGGTTATTCAATTTTTGTTTTTTTGGTCTATATGAACTAAAATTGTTTTTATTATTTTTTAAGAACGTGACATATTTTTACATGTCTCTCATAGTGGATTGTAGAATAAACTTCTAGACTCAAAAAATAACAAACCATCATCAACAAACTCACGAATAACTAGCGTAAAACTAAAAAAAATCTAAAAACTAAAATTTAAAAAAAAATAAAAAAATAAAAAAATAAAATAAAAATAAAATTCAATCTTGGTCTGTAATGACACAAAAACCATGACCATGAAAACAAAAAATTAAATCAGAAACCAAATACACTATTGTTCATACCCAGATCGACAAAAACATTCACTTTCAAGAATTTAAAAAGGGCAACAACTTCTCACCCAAAAAAGAAGAGTGGGGATCGGGAAAATTAACAAAGGCTAAGGATTATAACAAATCAGGTTAAGACGGTTTAACATAATTGGTTACTCTGAGGAATCAAGCGTGAAAACAAGTAGGAAAAATGAAAACTCCCTTTAAACAATCACACAGCTCAGTCAGAACTTGCGGAGACATCTTCATATTGTCTTTAATAATCATACCGATGGTATTGAATTTACTTTGCAATGGGCATGGCATGAAGAGGTGGGAAGCCATAATTCTATATTTAATAGATTTTGAAAAATGAGTGTGAATATTGTAGACATTGTTTAATGGTAGGTATTAATTTTGGAATGTTTAGCAATAACGCGAGGGGAAGGGACGGGGTAATCGGTTATGTGTCACATTTAATATTTAATTTTAGTCACGCTGTGTAAAAATTAAATAGTTAGTAATATTATTTAACAATGCACAATATTAAAAGATAATACACTAGATTTTCTATTTATTTTTTTAGAAAACTACTAAATATTTTTAATATAAGTCATAAAAATTAGATAAACATGAAGTTCTAATTTTCACGATTTTTTAACAATGATTAGAAAGAGACTCTAAACTCTTAGTTTTATCAATTTCAACTAAAAAGATCACCAATAATTTAATTCTTAATTTATCAAATCCAACTTGAAGGAGGCTCCAACTCCTAGTTTATTTAGCTCCAACTGAAAGGATACTTCAACACCTTAATTTACTAGCTTCAACGGGAAAGTGAATCCAACCGCTTAGTTTTATCATCTCCAACTAAAAGGATGCTCCAACGCCCTGATTTACCAACTCCAACTAGAAGGAGGCTTCGACCCCCTGGTTTTTTCAGCTCCAACACCTTGATTTACCAGCTTCAATTCGAAAGAGACTCCAACTCCCTAGTTTTATCAACTGCAGCTGAAAGGATGCTCCAACACCATGATTTACCATCTCTAACTAAAAGGACGCTCCAACCCCCTGGTTTTATCAACACCAACTGAAAGGATGCTCTGACACCCTACAAGCTCCAAATTTCCCTAGCACCACCCTACTACCGTGAAGTGTTCTCAGGCTCAAACCTTAAGGAGATTTAACTCTCCACCTTGCACGAGCCTGCCACCCTTAAGATAGAAGATAATTGAATAAGGTTTTCCATTGTCTGTCACTGCATCAACCTACAATCATCATTATCTTTGCATACAATAACTCTACCAAATACAAACCATATCTCAACAACTCTACTCAAGACATATACGTGTTTTGAGAAATGTCTTCAGGATCCATTACATGAGAGTTTTATTTGTCGACGCGTTTCAAACCAACTAATATGATTCATTATTATGACGATAAAATGGAGAAACTCTAATCAAGCTAGGCTATATAAACAAATTAACACTTAATGCTTAACGAGTGTGTTGATCACTATGATTGGTGTCCTACAAACTATATATCTAAAGGGTCCACACAATATTTATTTAATTTGTCATTAATTCTGCCATATTTTTACAATTGGTTCTCTATCCATGCGCGGTTCAAACTGACTGTATCTCACACCCTTGAACGTTATCTATATGTACAAATATATTTGTCCCCACAACCACTCATACCACATAATGATAATTCCCATAGCTATGCTAATCGATACATTGATTATTGCCTATTGCAAACTAGAACAAGGGGTGCACAATCAAATTGCTTGTTCACACATGGGATACACAATACACCAACACTTCATACATATGACTTGAACATTAACACACAAGTATGTTCAATAGAATTCACCACTCACACGCTTAGGTGGAGAAACATTCAGATTTCCTCAAAAATATCTTGAACATGTAGATCAAGACAATGATAGAAAATAATACTCTCCTTCTAACACAGAGAATAACTAGACAAAGATTGCAGAATAATTTTTTTTTCTATTTTATTAACAGAACTAAACCTATTACAACTTTCTTCCACTGAAGTGAGATTACAAAATACTTGACTGCTATAGACGTAGTGCTCTCAAAACAAACTTCTCTTTGTCTCTCAAAACGCACAAAACAATGCTCACTAATCTTCACTGTGTTTTTCTCTGCCTGCGGGCTTACACAACAATACAACACAACTATTACATGCTACAATGCAATGTAATAAGCCTACAGGTTTTTTCACTTTTTATATGGCGCAGCGTAACATAAAACATAAAAACAAACTACAAAGAAAAACATTGCCGACACATAAAACTTTAACCTAAAATTTCATTGGCGCGATATACGAGTGGAGCCCACTTCACAATCGGTGATTGGCAATAGGCAGAACAATTGGTTTAGCGGAATGAACTTTGAACTTGCGATTTGCGATTTGTGATCGGCGGAATAGCGAAACTTGGACTTTGCGATTGCGATGAGCGATGTGCGATGGACCCCACTGCAGAGATCACATCAGCACATCGTATCGCAATGAAAACATAAGCGGAAAACATATTTTGGATGTTGTGATTGCGATTGAGAAAATCGCATCAAAAATATTCAATCGGTGGTTTTAAAAACTTCGGATGGGCGGAACATTTGTGACGAGTGATTGCGATTAGCGATTGTGGTGGGACCACATCACATCGCATCGCAAACTTTCAATCGGCGGAACACATTGCGATGGCGGAAAATTACATCGTCCCTTTGCGATGTGCGATTGCGATTGTGATGGGACCACATTGCATCACATCGGAACTTCTTCATATCAACAAGACACTTAAACACTCTGTTGCTGCGATTTGTGATTGCGACATAGAAATGTCTAGTGGGGACCACAACTGACGTGGCCCATTCAAAACTTAAAGGACTTGGCGTGTTTAAACAAAATTCTTCTGTTTGTGGTTGTTGAGGGCTTAAAAGCCCGAAAAGAGTTCTCTTTAATAACACTTTGTTGTTGCGTGGTTTTGAACCACGAAAGTATTCAATCCTTCTCTGCAAATTAGGCTACGCCCATCAAACATTAATTCATCTCTGCAATGGTGGCTACTGCCCATAAACATTAAATTCCGTCCTTACTGTTTTTCTCCATCTCTGTTAAATGCATAGAAGTGTACACTCAACCTTCTACTGCTGCCCCTATTGTACTCTGTTTCTACCTGCACAAGGTACACAGACGACTTTAATATTTTCAACACTCCCCCTTAAAGTCAGCTGCTGGGTTATCAGTCATACCCAAGCATTTTCTTAAATATTCAAAACTCTTTTGCCCCAATGGCTTTGTCAGAATATCTACAAATTTCTCCTCTGTTTTACAATGATGTAAAACAATTTCTCCATTGTTCACTAATTCTCTGATATAGTGAATCTTAGCATCAATGTGTTTCGTTCTTTTATGAAACACATAATTCTTTGATAATGCAATAGCTGAGCTATTGTCACAATAAATCACTGTGCCCTTTACCTGTTCTTGATACAAATTTCTCAACATTCTTCTCATCCATACTGCTTGACACACTGCTGCTGTAGTTGCCACATACTCTGCCTCTGCTGTAGATAATGCTACAATAGGATGTTTCTTAGAAGCCCATGAAATGGCTCCCGAACCCATATGAAAAACATAACCGGATGTGCTTTTCCTATCATCTACACTTCCAGCCCAATCACTGTTAGTGTAACCAATTAATTCTGAATTTTCTGAAGTAGTATACAAAATATCATACCTTTTAGTTCCTTTCACATACCTCATAATTCTCTTTGCTGCTTGCCAATGTGCTTCTTTTGGCCTCTCCATAAATCTGGAAATCAAACTAACAACATGCATAATATCTAGCCTAGTTGCAGTCAAATACATGAGGCTGCCAACTATGCTTTTATACAAACTTGGGTCAAACTCCTCGCTGCTGTCATCTTTGCTCAACTTCAATCCCATTACTGTGGGAGTAATTGCTGCTTTGCACTCCTGAATATTAAATCTTTCTAAAACTTGATTAACATACTTTGTTTGTGAGATAAAAATCCCATGTTCATTCTATTCTACTTCTATTCCTAAGAATTATCTCAACAATCCCATGTCAGTCATTTCAGATTCTTCTTTCATGAATGTTTTAAAATTTTCACTGAGGTAATCATCATTACCTATGAATATCACATCATCAACATATAAAACAATAATGAACATCTTATCATCCTTTTCTTTGATGTACAATGTGGGTTCTCCTTCACATTTTTCAAACCCATTTTCCAGTAGATAGGAATCTATCCTACTGTACCATGCTCTTGGTGCTTGCTTCAGCCCATAAAGAGCTTTCTTCAACTTGCAAACTTTATGCTCTTGGACTTCTTTCTCATAGCATAGAGGTTGTTCAACATAAACCTCTTCCATTAAAATTCCATTTAAAAATGTTGATTTTACATCCATTTGGTAAACCTTCCATTTGTTTTGTGCTGCTATGGACAACACTACTCTCACTGTTTCCATTCTTGCAACTGGTGCAAAAGTTTCTTCATAGTCTCTTCCATGTTGTTGCTTATATCCTTTGACAACAAGTCTGGCCTTGTGCCTTTCAATCTTACCTTTAGCATTGCTTTTGGTCTTGTAGACCCATTTTACTCCAATGAATTCTTTACCTTCTGGGAGATCAACCAACTCCCATGTTTTATTCTTCTCTATGGCATTAATTTCATCATCCATAGCTTCTATCCATTTTCTATCTTTTATGGCATCTTCAAAATGAATAGGATCATCAACATGACAATACAAAGCAAATAAGGAGTTCATACCTTCATTTGTCGCTTCCTTCTCATAAATCTCATTTAAATTTCTGAATCTGGTTCCTCTTTCATTTGGTGTAGTTGTGCTTGAAGTAGCACTCAAATCTGCTCCATGTGGTGTGCTTGAAGAAGCACTCTCATTTCTTCTCAAGGGTGTTCTTACTCCAACTTGTGGTGTCCCTTGCTGTCCTTGTGTTGGTGGAGGTTGTGCTACCGATGAGATTTTATTTTCAGCCACATCTTCCTCATCTTCATCATGAGATAAATAGCTTTTAACATTGATTGTTTTCTCAATGCTTCCATCCCATGCTTCCTCTTCAATGAATTTCACATCTCTGCTTATAATAAAATTCTTTGCGGATGGGTTATACAATCTATATCCTTTGGATTCTTCACAATATCCAAGGAAGATGCACTTCTCCCCCTTACTATCCAACTTCTTTCTCAACTGATCTGGAATGTGTACATAAGCGACACATCCAAAAACTCTCATGTGGGTGACTCCTTGTTTTCTGCCACTCCACGCTTCTTCTGGAACTCTGTTCATTACAGCTTTTGTTGGGCATCTATTCAAGATGTATGCTGCACAATTTTCAGCTTCTTCCCAATACTCATTTGGAAAATGTTTTGCCTTCAGCATACTTCTCACCATTTCCATTATGGTTCGATTCTTCCTTTCAACAACTCCATTTTTCTACGGTGTGTACCTTGTAGTAAACTATTTGTGTATGCCATTCTCTCTGCAAAAACGCAGGAATTATTTTGAGATGTATTCACCTCCTCTATCAGTTCTAAGAACTTTGATATGTTGTCCACTCTGTTTCTCTACAAGAGCTTTAAAGTGGCAAAATTTCTCAAAGACTTCACTTTTATATTTCAAGAAATAAACCCACACTTTCCTTGTGAAATCATCAATGAAGGTCAGCATGTAATTGCTTCCTGAAACTGATGCTGTTTGCATCGGCCCACACAAATCTGAATGAATAATTTCTAAGGGTGCTTTTGCCCTTATGCTTTTTCCTGGTGGAAAGTTTTCTCTGTGTTGCTTTCCCAAGATGTAGCCTTCACATAGGCTGTCTGGTTTCTCAATCAATGGTAGACCTATTACCATTCCTTTTATGTGCAACAAGTTCAGACCTCTGAAATTGAGATGTCCAAATCTCAAGTGCCATAACTAGTTCTCATCTTTCACTTCCTTCTGAAAGACCTCTTGAGTTACAGCTGCTACATTCTTTCCTTTTCCCTTCAAGTCGGTATTGAGCTTGAGTGGAAACATTCTATTGCTGGTCATTTGTATTTCAGCAATGATCTTCTTGCTTGGAGGTATATCCATTATTGTGCACACATCATTTTTAAAGAATACATTGTAACCTTTGTTTATGAGTTGCCCAACGCTCAAAAGATTACACTTCAAGCCAGGAACATAGTACACTTCTGGCACAAATTTCTGCTCACCATTTCTTGCACGTATACTAACTCTGCCTTTTCCCTTTACAGAGATCTTAGTATCAGTTCCTGTTGTTACTTCTGATTTAACTTCTTCATCAAGATTGGCAAACATTGCTATGTTTCCAGTCATGTGATTATTGCAGCCTGAATCTAAGAACCATACATCATCTTGTCTATCTTGTGCTACATTACATGTTAACAGCGCATTCCTTAGGTTCTTTTCTTCTTTTTCTACATTAGCATTCTGCCTATTATTCATGTCATTTTTCTTTTTCCTACATTCATTGGCATAGTGCCCATATTTGCTGCAATAATGAAATTGGACATTGGATTTGTCATACCTTTGTCCATGAGCATGTTGGTGTCCACCTTGTTGGTTGTTGCTTTGGCCGTGGCTTTGATTCTGATTGTTGCTCCTTCCATGTGAATGTAAAGGGTTGTTCCTTCCTTTGTTTTGGCTTCTGCCTCTTCCTCTTCCTCTGCCTTGACCTCTTCCCCTTCCAAAAGGAATCTGGGTCTTGAAGGCATGCTCTAGAGATGGGTTTACTGATCTTTCCAATCTCTGTTCATGAGTCATCAACGATGCATGAAGTTCATCTACCATGAAATTTGAGAGATCCTTAGTATCTTCTATGGTGGTAACAATAACATCAAACCTTGAGGGTAGGCTCCTCAATAGTTTCTCCACAATCCTTATTTCTTCAAGTATTTCTCCATGGGACCTTATCTGTGTGACCATTCCAATCACATGTGTGAAGAATGAGTCTATATTATCAGACTCTTTCATACAGAGAGTTTCAAAATCTCTCCTCAGCAATTGTAGTTTTGCTATCTTCACTTTCTCCATACCTTGATAGGCTATCTTAATATTATCCCATGCATCCTTGGATCTCTTAGCTACTACTATCCTTGGAAACACACTCTCATGTACTACTTGATAGAGATAAAAGAGGGCCTTAAAGTCCTTCTTTCTATTGCTCTTGAATAAATCCTTCTCTGCCTGAGTTAAGGCATTAAAGGCGTGCTCATCAACTGGTTCATCAAGACCGTCTTCTACAAATTACCATAAGTCTTGTGAGGCAAACAGGGCTCTCATGGTAATGGCCCAATAATCATAGTTCTTCCCATTAAATTGTGGAAGCTGAGTATTTTCAATACTCATACTAGTGCTTGGTCCAACCAATGCTTACTAACTGAACTCTGAACTAAACTTTACTGTGTTTTTCAAACAAAATGTCTTTCCTTCTTTAGAAGACAAAACTCTGTTTCTGAGGATTGCTCTTTTAAACAAAACAAAACTCTATTATTTTTTTAGAAATACCTGGACTTAATCTTCTGCTGAGCCTTCACGCTGCTAGAGAACTGTTGCAACAAATCTTCCTTCTTCCTTCAGCTTCTTTGAAACCTTCAAAGAGCCTGGGCTAGCTCTGATACCATGTTGGAATTTCTGATAATTCAAGAACAAATAACTGAGAGAATAATACTCTCCTTCTAACACAGAGAATAACTGGACAGAGATTGCAGAATATTTTTTTTTTTCTATTTCATTAACAGAACTAAAGCTATTACAACTTTCTTCCACTGAAGTGGGATTAAAAAATACTTGACTACTACAGACGCAGTTCTCTCAAATCAAAACTTCTCTCTGTCTCTCAAAACACACAAAATAGTGCTCACTGGTCTTCACTGTGTTTTTCTATGCCTGTGGGCTTACACAACAATACAACACAACTATCACATGCTACAATGCAATGCAATAAGCCTACGGGATTTTTCACTTTTTATATGGCGCATCGTAACATAAACATAAAAACAAATTACAAAGAAAAACATTGCCAGAACATAAAACTTTGATGTAAAATTTCATTGGCGCGATATACGAGTGGAGCCCACTTCGCAATTGGCGATAGGCAATCGGAAGAACAATTGGTTTGGCGGAATGAACTTTGAACTTGCGATTTGCGATCGACAGAACAACGGAACTTGGAATTTGCGATTGCGATGAGCAATATGCGATGGACCCCACGGCGGAGATCACATCGGCGCATCGTATCGCAATGAAAACATAAGCGGAAAACATATTTTGGATGTTGCGATTGCGATCGCGACAATCACATTACAAATATTCAATCGACAGTTTTAAAAACTTCGGATGGGCGGAACATTTGTGATGAGCGATTGCGATTAGAGATTGTGGTGGGACCACATCGCATCGCATCGGAACTTCTTCATATCAACAAGACACTTAAACACTCTGCTGCTGCGATTTGCGATTGCGACATAGAAATGTTTACTGGGGACCATAGATGACGTGGCCCATTCAAAACTTAAAGGACTTGGCGCGTTTAAACAAAATTCTTCCGTTTGTGGTTGTTGAGGGCTTAAAAGCCCGAAAAGACTTCTCTTTAATAAAACTTTGTTGTTGCGTGGTTTTGAACCACGAAAGTCTTCAATCCTTCTCTGAAAATTCGGCTACGCCCATCAAACATTAATTCATCTCTGTAATGGTGGTTGCTACCCATAAACATTAAATTCCATCCCCACTGTTTTTCTCCATATCTGTTAAATGCACAGAAGTGTACACTCAACCTTCTGCTACTACCCCTGTTGTACTTTGTTTCTACCTGCATAGGGTACGCAGGTGACTTTAATATTTTCAACAACTCACACGCTTAGGTATAAAACCATTTAGATTTCCTCAAAAATATCTTTAACATGTAGATCAAGACGATGATAGAAAATTTGGCAACTCATATGCCAACCAACCATAAACATGGACTCACAGACTCTCAATCTTGCTCAGAAATGAACACTGAATCTGCACCATTTGGCAAATAAGTTGGCTTCCAACTAGTTAGCAGTGAAGTCATAATTCCTCAGAATTTTCTCATCAAATTATTTTCTGAATTCATCCTTTCTGAATTCACCCTTCCAAGTTTAGAGAAGAACTCTACAAAATTAGTTATTCTTTCGCACTCCTCCACCATCATGAAACCAAATCATCATTCTAGGATGATGAACTCCCATCGATCACCATTAATTCAGGGGAGCCTTTGATTTCTCACGCACTAGACTCAGAACCAATCTCTCAGCGCACTGGGTCATAGGCACATCAATACAAGTTTATGTCTAGTAGCACGCTATACCATTGACAAAACAACTATTTGTTGGATCACACACATTCATGCTTTTATTTGATCACCAGATCGGAGATACAACAATCTCCTACACTAGAAGTCGAACCATGCGATGACCACAAAAGTTCCATCAGAGCTCTTTAATATTTGATCACAGTATACTTGGGAACTAACCCTAGAACAACCATCATAAGAGAATTATGACCAGTGAACTCAAATCAAAGATATACTTGGACCAAGTCATAAAAACAACGATGCTGCAAAGAGATCAAACCAAGCCACTACCAAATTACGCCAAAGAAAACTTATGATACTTCTTTTTGTTCACTCGTCCTCCATATATTAGGAAAGCTTGAGTTGATTAGAATGGAGACAAGCTTATATATATATATGGTCTATGGGTCCACTTGGGTCTACTTAAAATCAACTTAATGCCTTCAAACAAGGCTTTCTATTTTTTTATTTTATTAAAAAATATATAACCACCCACATATATCGATATTACCAAATCATTAAGATTTACATTTGCTGTTTTACTGACTTTGGGTGAATTGTCCTACCTATTGGGCTATACACTTCAAATAAACATATCTCCTCAATTGAGAGGAGCCCCTTGGTGTGAAACCTACAGGACTACACAATGGTGATGTCTTGCCAGTAAAATTACTAATATTTTTATTCAAATTCCTTATCAAATGTGGGGTTTCATAACCACACAGTTAGTGCATGCTCGGCTTCCTTCTCTTTTTTTCAAGTATTTTTTTTTGTTTATTGGAACTTGGCCTTTTTCTCTTCTTTGCAAGGATTTTTGTCCATTAAAACTTTCAATTAATGTAATCAACACATCAATATTAAATGCGTTCAAAGACCAATATTGACAACACCATTCAACAATTAATTCTAACCATTTTAAGAGATTAATGTAAAATATTAGTAAGAAAGTTATCCATATAAGATTACATTATGCAAGGGTTGGAATACAACTTTCAAGTTATCAACTAATCACATATTTAAATTTGTTTTTTTAATAACATTGAAAAATACATTTTTATTTTTCAAAATTAAACATATATTTGAATTTTTTTTTTTTTTTTTTTTAAATATTGAAAATTAAACATTATAATTTTTATTAACCAATGTTAAACTAATAATAATCAAAGAACAAATGAATTTCTAGAGTCTTGTTTTGGTGAGGAATAACTTTTAATATAATGGAATTGATTATCCTAAACAAAATGGAAGTTAAATAATATATTTTAATATAATGAAATTGATTATGCTCAAAAGTTGAATAATTTATTTATTAGTTAATTTACAATCTAGTTTAAATTTAAATAAAAAATTTGATTATTAATGTTTAACTTAATGGTATGGATTATTGTTGATAATGATCCATATATTTATATTTCACTGCATTTAATTTTTAATGGAATGCTTGTAAAGTAATGGTATTGGTCATCTTTGACTTTAACATAGTCAAAGATTGTCAATTTATTTATTAGTTAATTAAATATAAAATCAGGGCAATCATATAAATCAAATAGTTTGTAGATGATGAAAGAAATCAATCCATAATAATTATAAAAAAAAATTTAAGGCACTAAAATTAAAAAAATCATAAGAATTAACTAAATTATAACTTTACTCAAAGTAACAATAATAATATTTTTTTTTAAAAACTGAAATAGATAATTTTATTTATAGAGGAGGGTAGGTTGGGGCGGAGCCTAAAAAACCATCAGTGCATAGCTTCAACCAACTTCAATTACATGCTAATCTTCCATACTTATTTATGGAATTGGGATTTGAGATGGGGTTCATCATTAATGCTGAAGGCTCCTTGCAGGAGGAGGCAACCTTTGTTTGCATAGATATCTTCTTCCTTGTTTGAATCTCTCAGTATATGAGAAAAATTATATGAGGCAAAGTCTCCCATAATGTAATTTAGCCTTCAAAGGCTCTTGTTTAGGATTGGATTGTTGAACCGATCCTCCGAGTTTATCATTTTTATCAAAATTTCTGAGTCCTCGTAAGCTTGGATTTCTCTAATGCCTTTATCCCGAGCTATTTGGCAAGCTTTTATCAATCCAAGAATTTCTGCTTGGTTGTTTTTTCTTTGCCCGAGGCTCCAGCTGAACCTGTCTCATGAGCCATTCAAGGAATAGATCACACCCCCTGCACCTAAAATCCCAGGATTTCCTTCTGATGCACCATCAAAGAATATTGTTGGTTTACCCTGATTCCTCCACCATGTTTGGAATATTTTGTCCGGATCCCTTATGCGCCATCTTGGACTGTTGGGGGGACTGACTAGGGGATGATTCCTGTCTTTGAAGACGAAGGTACCCAACCAGTTCTTTTATTTTGGAAGAAGGGTGATTGCAAGTTTGTGAGAGTGTTGAGAAGCTATCTCGAGGAGGAGAGCTTTAGCTTTTGTTGCTACCATTGAGGGGTTCCAAAAGGTGTTATTGAATACCTTTTCATTCCTAGCAAACTATGATTTCCAACAGACATATTTGGGGATGTTTTTCCAAACTCCGAGCCATAGAGATTTGTTGGGATAGCATGGGGATACCGCCCCTTCCAATTAGAGAATAGCTCTACCACAGAGGTCTGAATCGGGGCAGATACGTGGAGGCCATTGAGGATGAGAGTCCACACTTCTTTTGAGAAGGTGCAGTTTACAAAAAAATGGTCCATTGTTTCAAGATCATTCCTGCAAAGGGTGCATCTATGGGGTCCGAGGATGCCTCTTTTTGTGAGGTTTTCACCTGTCAGAGTCTTTTTATGCATTAAAACCCAAAAAAAGAAATTAATTTTAGGGATGTAGAAAGGATCCTAGACCTGTTTCCAGAAGATGGCGGGCTGATTCAACACTCGCCGGGGTTGGAGATACTAGAAGCCGATTGCAGCTGTGTAATATCCTATGTTTCCCCAGCCCCAGGAGTCCAATACCTACTTGTGGATTGGGGCATAGTCAACCAACTTTTCTTTAAGAATATTCTGTTGATTTAGTAGATGAACTGGGGCTTTGGGAAGGATCCAAGAGAGCCAATTCCCCTTCTCATCCCAAGAGGAAATTTCTTCAAGTCTGGTTATGTTTTTTTGTTCTAGCCATTCTCGGATCCCTCTTAAAGCTTTAGAGTTTTCTAGTGGCGGGGTCCCATGATGCTGTCTTGCCTCAAAAGAGTGTTTTTTTCGTTTCCAAGAATGCGGTAGAGGTGTTTTTTAAAGAAATTAATCCTCTCCGGCAGAGGTTCCATATCAGTGATCCTTTGGAGGTGTTTTAGAATTTCATTTTCTCAGCGTTGTTCCTGCCACATATTTCTTTTTTAGTATTTGACTGACCGGATGCTTGGAGTCATTGTAGATTTTCCATAAGATTTTGGTGCCCAGTGATATGTTTGTTGTTGAGGGGTTTTTGATCTGTAGGCCGCCCTCCAAAATTGGACGTATGACCATATCCCATTTAACAAGATGAAACTTCGATTGGTTTCCCTTCCCACCCCGCCAGAGGAAGTCATGAGTGAGCTTGGATACCTGTTCTGTGATTGACTTGGGAGCCAGAAGGAAGGAGGCTTGATATATTAGCAAAGTTGAGAGGACTGATTTTATGAGTGTTAATTTTCTGGCTGTGGTGAGCTAGTAGCCTCCCCATGAGGCAATTTTCAATTTTAATTTGAAAATTACCTCATCCCACAACGCGTTCTTGCTAGTTTTTGGCGTTAGGGGGAGGCCGAGATATTTTATATTTTCCTAGATGACGTGGCCAACAAAGCCCAGGAGGAGTGCGATTCGATCGATGGCTTGTTGATCAACGTTCCAAGCATAAACTGCACTCTTCCTTTCATTGATGAGGGCACCCGATGCTTTGCAATAATTGCGTAGGATAGATTTTATGTTGGAAGTGATCCTCATTGAAACACCTCCCAGCATAAGAGAATCATCTACAAACAACACATGATTGATGGGGTCCAGACCGTTCT
This sequence comes from Pinus albicaulis, assembly GCA_034641835.2. Classification (NCBI taxonomy): domain Eukaryota; kingdom Viridiplantae; phylum Streptophyta; class Pinopsida; order Pinales; family Pinaceae; genus Pinus; species Pinus albicaulis. The sequence continues at coordinate 178,152,840 of CM076573.1, read as the reverse complement.
GCACTCTTAATCCTGGAACAGTCCTTGCATTTTTTGCAGTTGCCAGTTTTCTACTGAGGGAGTTAGCCATTAGGATGTACAAGAATGGGGAGAGGGGGCAGCCTTGCCTTAATCCCCTCAAGGCTTGAAAATAGGAGGCAAGTCTACCATTGACTAGTGGGGTGATCTAGAGCTGATCAGTGCAATCTTTGATCAGATTAATGAAGTTAGAGGAGAACTCAAAGTTGAGGAGAAATTTATAGAGGAAAGAGAGGTTTACCATGTCAAAGGCATTTTCCATGTCCAGCTTGATCAACATGCCTTTTTCTTTCTGTTGGTGGTTGGAATGAATTGCCTCTTGAACTTGAATGACATTATCCATGATGTGCCTGCTTTTGACAAACCCACCTTGAGAGAGGGAAATAAGGTTCCTCAGCAAAGGCTTGATTCTGTTGGCCAAAATTTTGGTGAGGATTTTGTACGATGCGTTACAGAGGGAGATGGGCCTTTCACCTCTTTTGGAATTAAGGCCAAGAAGCTAGAGTTGATGCCTCCCCCTACCTTAGCTTTATTTTGGAACCCTGTGATCATTCTCAACAGGTCAGCTTTGATTATGTCCTAGCAAATTCTGTAGAAATGGGATGAGAAACCATCAGGCCCAGGGGCCTTGTCTGGTTCCACTCACTAAATAACTTTGCAAATTTCTTCCTCAGTGAAGGCCTTCATTAGATTGGTGTTGCCCTCATTGCTGACTAGGGAGGGGATGTGAGTGAGGAATTTCTTTGCGTCCTCTTCACTGTTTTCATTGTCTTTCCTGAAAAGCTTTTGGAAGTGAGATTCTGCAACTGTTTTGATATTTTCAAACCCTTTGCAAACCAGTCCCTCCGAAGTGGTAATTTCTGAGATGTGGTTTCGTGAGAGGCATGCTCTTTACTGATGATGGAATAAAGTAGTTTTTCCGTCCCCAAATTTTAGCCAAAAGCTTTGGGACTTGATCCTCTAGTATTATTCTTCAGTGCGAAAGGAGATATAGGTGTTCCTTTGAGCAATCTGTTCCTTTTCTAGCTCCATAGGGACGCTGTCTCTTTTTTCCATTTCCATTTGCAGGTCTTCCAACATCTGAACTGCTTATTTCCTCTGGTTGGTTGGGGTTTGTTTTGGTTTTTTGATCCACTCTTTTAGAGCATATTTTTTTTGCCTTGATCTTCTACTCCCACACATAGCTTGGGGATCCAATGACTGATTTGGACCAATCCCGACGAACAGTATCAAGAAACCATTCTCTCTCACTCCATAGGGGGCTGAAACGAAAAGGGATAGGGCCCATGTTTTCTTCCTCTTCCAAGAGGAGCAGAATTGGTTTGTGATCAGAGGTAAGCTTTGGGAGGATTTTGGAAGAGATTAACCTCTGCTCCAGCAATAGCAAAATTTGCACCAGGAAATGATCAAGGTGAGCTGAAATGTGATATGACCCAACTCTGTTATTGGACCAGGTGTAGAGGCCTCTCGAAGGTTTGAAGTCCAGGAGGGCCGATTGGAGCACAAGTTCTTCTACAATGGGGAGAATTTGATCTTTGTTGGAGTTGCCACCTCTTTTTTATTTCACATCTAAGACTATGTTTAAATCTCCAATAAGAATAATGTTCTTGGGAGAGTGGAGGTCTAGAAATTCAAAGAGAGATTTCCAACAATCTCTTTTTTAGCGTATAACACAGGTACATAAATATTGAAGAGAGCAAAGGTCAAATTACTTTTTATGTGCTTGAGCTCAATGAAGATCTAGTTTTGGGTCTCGGAGGAGTTCACCACTTTTACTTGTTCCTCTGACCACAAAGTGGAAATTCCTCCAGAGGAGCCCCTTGCGCTTACAACCTTCCCTGCGTTTTTCTTCCATTTCAATTTGCTAATGTCTACAAGGGTGTCCCCTTCAATTTTAGTCTCTTGGAGCATGAGGATTTCTGGGGTTTCAATTTTAAGGAGGTATTTGATAGCTTCAGTTTTTAATGGGTTCCCCAAGCCTCTGCAATTCCAAGAGACTAATTTCATTATTTACTGCTAGGGGGATTAGATGATCCTCCCTTGGGAGGCCTATTTTGGCGTTGCTCCCAATGGAAATTTCGATTGTAGATTGACTTCCTTGAATTTTTTGTCGTTCTGCTTCTTCTTCTCTGGTTTATTTGTGAGATTTCCTTCCCACTTTTTTCAATGGTATCTCAAAGGATTCATCCTCCGAGGAGCGAGAGTTTTCTATATATTTCTTCCTGGTCATATCAACATAAGAGGGTGAAGAGGAAGCACTTGTGATTGCTCCAGAGGGGGTTGTTCCTTCATTGCCTTTTCCCTAAGGGGAAGAAGCATTATGTTGATCTGTGGCTTCTATAGTTGTTATTGAGGGTTCTGCATGGGTGATGTGCTCTTCATTAGGTGTTTCGGTTTCAGCCAGTGGGTAGGCATTGCTCTCTGTCCCAGGAATATGGAATTCTGTTGTTGCTTTGGTTCCTTTGGTGGCTCCTTTTCCTTTTTCTTTTGTCATGGTTGCTTTTTGGACCAAATTCCATTGTTCTCCTTTTGCATTCTCACTCTCTTCTTTTGCCTTCTTTTTGGAGTGCCTTGAAAAGTGGCCATATCCGTGACAGTGTCTGCATTTAAATGGGAGTTGCTCATAATCTAGCTCCTGGATATGGGACCAGCCAACCACCATTAATTTTATTGCTTTAGGGAGCCTGACTTCCAAATCCACCTCAACACAAATACGGGCACACGAGCATTAGTCTTTCCTTACTTCCTGATCAATGTAATTCACAAGCGAGTTGCCTATGGTTTGGAGACATTTCTGGTTCCAGCAATGCAATGGGAGGTGTGGGAGGCGAACCCACACTAGAACAACTGAAGGGACATCTTGGGAGGGGTAGAAATCTGGATTCCATTTATTTAAATACATGCCCTGGGGTCCCATAAAATATGGGCCATTTTTGAAGATGAGGCTCTTGTCTTTTGCATTTAAAAAAAAAAAGACAAAGTATCCTTTGCCTACAAAATGACTTTTGATACCTTCAGAGACTAAGGGGATCCAATTCATCGTCACCCAGTCATCCACTGCTTTGGGTGAGGGCCAGAGGCCTGTAAACTGTTCGATTAGTTCTATTTGAGCCAGGTTCAGGGCATCTTTGCATGTTTCTTCGATTGGGAGGGCCACCGAAGGAATGGTTGCCAACCTCTTTACAATTTTTTGTTGAGAGGCAGATGGGGGACGTTTTCTACAGGCAACAATCAAGGTTTTGAAAGCCTGTATTTCTGGTGGGGGTGGAAGGGGAGCCTTAAGTCCCCCTCCTGGAGCCATGGCGGCCAACTGGTAGCAGTTAGGGCACTCGCGTTCAACTTTTTTGAACATCAGAGCGCACACAAGTTTTGATATAATTATTATTAATGATAAAAATAGTTAATAAATAAGTTTAACATATATACATTTAAAAAAAAAAATATGTGACAAGATTCTTAACCATGGAGAGTCAATCCCATTTCATTATGTAGGATTTTAATTTGCAAATAGGTTTTTTTACAATACCATAAGCTAATACCATGGCTTAATATCAATACCACATGTCCAAAAAACAATAATTCATTTCATATGATATTTGCTTATATAACATTTGTTTAATTAATGAATTTAATTGGAAGAGAAAAAAAAAACATAACTACTTCATTAATTAAAATAACAAAAGAGACATAACTAATTTAGAAATAAATATAAGAATTTGATTTCTGTATACTACTCACATTATTCTAGAATATTCTATGCAAGTTAAATCTCTATTATCCACCTAATAATTATTAATAATTAAATTAAATCCAAAATAGACATGCTTATTAGCATAATTAAGAAAGTGTACAAAGTTAATTTAATGAACTTTCTAATACTAATTTATAATTATTATTTGATATACTTGAAGATTTGATATTAGCACACTATGTTTGTATATCATGTTTGTAATTTGATGTTATTACTAGGTATCTACACATTGATCAAATCTCTCTTTTATCATTTTTGTGGGTTTATATTTGTCTCCAAAGAATTGAAAGAGTTATAGAGAAAACTACCTACTACTTTATTTATCTTCTTTGTGGATTAATGTCTATTCTTAAAGAGTTGGATAGGATTGTTATTAAAGTTGTGATTCATCTAAGGATACCTTATGTTGGGGTACATTGCACACATTAGTTTATCATGACTTTATTATGACCTACATTGTGGCCATAATTAACCCATTTTTCATACATTATTAGGTGCACATATGACCACATATTATTCACCACTAGACATTCCCTATCATTTGGAAATTTTCCTATTTTTAGAAGGGAACCACCTAGGATGACACGTGGCCATGGCTAGACTTTGATTGAAGGATGACATAGATAAATCCACTCCATTAATTCATACTACCTCATGCCTAGGCCTTCTTAGAGTGAGTGCACACTTCCTCCCTACTTTATAGCAATTAACCACAATTTTTCTCTATCCTCCTCTTGTTAGTTGACATTTAGTCCTATTTTGGAGTTAAAACGAGTTTCATATTTTGATCCATTATAACATATTTTGTTAATTTTGGTCTAGAAGTTTGATTTTGACCTATTTGCCAAGTAGGGAAGTGTTTTTAGTTGTATGCTCATGGTATCCAAACCAAATTCAAGTTGGTTGACCTCATGAGGGGTTTATTTATTGTAGTCATGTTCAACAATAATATATCATCAAATTTTGGGTAATTTGAATGATCTCCTTACTTTAGTAGTCAATTTATAAATAGTGATATTCTCTCTTCTTTCTTGTTTTGCAAGTAACTAGTCTACATATCTTTGGACATTTATATCCCATCATTATATTTAAATTCAACTAACAATTCCAACAAATTTTGGATAAAAATTACCAAAAATATACTCAAAAATAAAAAATTAAAACATTTATACTATGTTTAAAAATATTATTTAATAATGTTCAATTAACTATTTTTATTCCATTGAATAATTAATTTATTTATTATCCAATTTACAATATGTAATTTATTTATCATCTCATTTATAATATTAATTTAAATAATAGATTTGATTATTGGTGTGTAATATAATGATGTGATTATTTTTGAAAATGATAAATATATAAATTATTATATTCACATTCAATATATAATAACTTTTTTAATGTAATGGCATACTTATTATTTTTGACATTTACACAAATAGCACACTCATATAAATTAAATAGTTGGTAAATGTTTATAGACATCAATCCATAATTAGAATCAAAACATTTACTTAATTATACATCTTACACTCTTAAAGTTAAAAAATAGCTAAAATATAAATTTACTATGATTATTTTTTTTCACACATACAACATTATATATTCCATATGAGGAATATAGATATATTGTCAATATTGTTAACATCCATCATGTCACTTTGGGATGGGGAGGATTTGGCTCCTTCCTTCCAACCACCGGAATTAATATTATTATTATTATTATTAATTACACAAATAATTAATATATAAGTAAATATATATACATTTAGAAAAGCATAGAAAAATATTCTTAACTATGGAGATTTACTCCACTTTATCATGTATATTTTTAAATAGGTTTTGTTAGAATAATAAGGGTTAATGTCATGTCTTATCAATTCCACATGCCCAAATTTTTTTTGAATCACTTCATATCACACTTGTTGATATTACATTTTTTTTAAATTAATTAATTTATTGAAAAAGTTAAAAAAAGCATAACTACTTTGAAGATACATTTCAACTTTTGATTTATATATATTATTATAAACATTCTAGAATATTTCATGGAAATTAAATCTCTATTATCCATCTAATTAAAATTTTAAAATTCTATTTCAAAATAAACATAGAAAATACATTTAAAATAATAAAAAATACTCATTTCAACTAAATTTGCAAATAATAAATAAAAACATGAATCCCCACATAAAACATCCTCATACTAATTTATTACTCTGTTAAAAATGCTTTAGGGGATATTTTTGTTACTTGATGATTGATCTGTATCACCTGAAAATCAATTTATTACTCTGGTAAAGATGCTTTAGAGGACATAGAGGACATTGTTGTCACTTGCTGGTTGATCTCCATCACCTGAATATCAGTGAAAATAAAAAGATCCTTAATACTAACTAATGAGGTTATCCCGAAGAAAAAATCATTTATACTAACCTATACCGATGAGGTTATGCAGCAATGAATGGAGGAGACACATTTATTTTCATGGTTTCAACTTTTATAAAAAGTTTAATTAAGGAAAATTATCAGAAGTGATTTATGGTTAACAAAATTAGAAAAAACTTACCTCTTTTTCCCAATTTGTTTTCCAGATAATAAATATGAGAACAATGGTTTGAATCGCAGTTCCGCAAATCATTCCGGTCCAAATCCCCTATAAACAATGTAATACTACAAATAAAATTTACATCCATGAAAACTAATAAAACAGGGATTCCCATAATAAAGTATACTCACCATTATACTTAAATGAAAGACAAATCCTAATATCAGGCCAAATGGAAGACCAATTAATAAGTAGCATATAATGTTTACATAAGCAACAATATACTGTTTTCCTAATCCAACCGCCACACCTGATTGGAAATAGAAATACAAGTTCAGAAATCAATAACAAAAAACTTCATCTGTAGCCTCTAAGACTATAAATTCATTAAAAATCTAAGACTATAAATCTCATAACATCTGTGAAAAATTTCATAAAAAATGGAGATTTGAAGAGATTATGATATACAGTTTACCCATGAGAACAGGCTGTACACTGTTGAGGATGATTGTGCATGCTAACAAGATGCCCAATTTGGCAACCGCCTCTTGTATCGCAGTGCTGTTTGTAAACAAATAACCCAAATCACTGCGGAAAACCAGAAGAAGCACCAAAAACATAATTCCTATAATAGAGGAATAGGCTGTTGAGACAAGTATAGAAAATTTTGCTCCACAGGGATTCTGGGCTCCAAGTTGGTTGGCAACCCTCACACTGCATGCAACATTTGAAAGGAATGTAATTCAAGAGATGTTGGGGTTTAGATTGTATCACTCTTGACTATAAAGGTGCAGTTTAAAGTTTTTAAGGAATTACTTTGTTGCAACAAGAAAGCCAAGCAGTATAGACAACTCCCAGTTGTTGATGTTCAAGCTGTAAGGTATTCAGACACCATATGGTTTAACTTGAATGCAAGCTCTTATTCTGTAATAGCTAAATCGACCACTATAATTTCATTGACTTGACAAATTGCCTTTGTTTTTTTTGTTTTTTTTTTTCAGAAGAAAAAAAACGCTGTTATATATATGGAAAATATATGACAGTACATGTACATCATAACAATCTCAACTGATAAAAATTTTACAACGAGACAAACAGAGATCCCAAATACATGCAAAATTACTCATCTGAAGCAGTAATTCGATGCACTTTGCAAGCAAATAATGGGCCAATTTCCGACCCATAACTGATAGAAACTATGCATCCCTGAATAAGATAAAGACATAAACCAGATACATATTGCATGTGAATATCCCTGTATAAGAACATTAGTTGAAGCATATAGTATAGCAAAAGCATTGAAACAAGTCAACCTAGATTGAAAATGGTGAATGCTGATAGTTGAATAACACACATTGATGATCAGCACCCCTTCTTATAAGGAAAACCTGTAACCAACTCGCTTGTAGAATATATGTAGACAGACTCGCTTGCAGAATATTGGTAGACAGGCTCGCTTGAGGAAATGAGAAAAACTAATGATCAGGCTCGCCTGAACAGAGGCTAGAAAAGGAACAACTTGAAATAAACCTGCAGACACTGTTGAAGGAAAATCCGTCCAGCCTTCTCCAAAACTTAAATCTGGCTCGCTTGATTGAGAACCGCCGGTATAAGTCCAGATGTAAACAAAAACCGGTTGTGTGGTGCACTGATAACATGTGATGCCTTTGAGGATTGCGAATGAACCAAAACCGAAGATCCAATGTGTAGATGAAACACTGCAAAAAACACCTGTAACTTGTGGAGAAAACCTGAATTGGAAAACGATACACCTGTTGCAAGGAAGATTATAACCAGAAACCAAAAAGTGGTCAGGACCCATAGGGAATAATAGCTGTTTGAAGATGCACCAAAACAAAAAACATTAGGGAAGTGGGATAGAAGAGTTCCAGATTAGTTGACCATCCCTGTACTGGTGAATATACATATGCCCGAACTCAGCACTGATTCCTTTTTTTGAGAGGGCATCAACCCTCGTATTAAATTCCCTATAGATGTGGTTAATAGGAGGGAAATTAAGGATCTGCCATAATCTATGTGTCCGCCTTCTCCAACCCTGAAGATCAAAATTCCTCGAATGAAATGAGCTAGTGATCCATCCAATCGCATTCTTAGAATCACCATAAAAGCAGGGATTCAGAATTTGAAGATCAGCAGCCACATAGAGGCCCCCCCAAAGAGCCATCAATTCTGCCTTATTATTAGATCCCGGCCCACCATTCCAGTAGATATGAATTCGCTCATACTGTGACAATTTAATCCACACCCCACATCCTGTGAAGCCATCAACAGATGCTCCATCAAAATAGATGGCCGGAATAGAAATCTCGTGTGGCCTGCATCTAAAGGAGCCATCAATGATCAGTTGGGAGGGGACCGATCTGTCCTCAATCTAGTCCATAATGTTGGAGAAGATTATATGCAATTGAAAAGGTCTGTCTTCAAATATCAACTTATTCCGACCCTTCCAAACCTCCCAAACAAAGAAAAAAGGCAGAGACTTAAATTTTCCATGGAGCGAGTCCCATTCCAATGCCGTGGACATAAAATCCGACGCGGACCAGTTTGGGTCAAGGAAAAATGGGATGAAAAGGTGCCATAAATTTTTAACAATTGGATAGCTGAAAAAATATGGGCAATGTTTTCAGCCGCCATACATCAAAGAGCGCATCGATTGGGACCCAGAACTCCCCGTCTGTTGAGTTTATCCCAGGTAAGAATCTTACCGCGCCATACCAACCAGCGAAATAGAGTTATCTTTGTGGGAATCTTCCGCTTCCAGAAGGAATACAATAGCTTTGATGACATACCCAAATTTTGAGAATGGCTGATATTCCTATATACCTCTTTGACAATAACTGCATCATTTTTCATAGGCCCATTCCAAATGATCATATCACCCCCCGTGGAATGACAGAAACCAACACATCTAAAAGCATCGCGGATGAAGTCCCACTCCGAAGCCTCAGGTCCGGCCAAAGCAAGCTGTTCCGCTGTTTTGAAAATCGGGGCCCCAAAGGACCAGTAATATATGGTCTGTGATAAATATATAATACCCCTATGAGACAGGCGATGAAGAAGGCATGGAGAGAGGCACATCTGCTTAGGTAACGACATAATTGAGTTGAAGGCTAAAGGAATACGACCACCATCACAGAACCGCCAGGTCACACTTCCATACACATGAGATAAAACCTTTTTGAAGCCTCCCCAAATAGCAGAATAATTCCGTGGGAAAATCACATCCCGGAAAATAAGCTGATGAAGAATGTCTCCCACAAAGTACTTGCACCTGATAATAGCACACCAAATACCGTCCCCACTTACAGCCCGCCAAAAAGACTTAATCAGCAATGCTATATTGAAAATTCGAGTATTAAGGATACCCCACCCATCATGATCCTTTGGTCTGCAAATTACATCCAATTAGTAGAGATGAAATTTTTTCTCCAAATTAGCACCTCCCCAAAGAAATTGTGCAATAGTGCTATCAATCATATCCACTATCTTGGCGGGGAGATAAAATAAATGGCCCCAGTAGACCATCAGCTGAGAAAGAACCGCCTGAATGAGAATGAGACGGCCACCCAAGGACAACCATTTATGTGTACATCTTTGAATGCGAGCTCTGAAACGTTCAATAATCCACATCCAGTCCCTAATTTGATATCCACAGGGTTTAATGTTAAAACCCAAATATTTAAAGCCCTCTGAAGCCATCTGAGTGTGGACCCCCAGGAAATCTGCAATAAATTGAATCTCCTGTAGATCCCCCTTCCCATATAGCAGAAAGGATTTGTCTTTGTTGATCCCCAAACCCGTGGCAGACTCAAATCTCATTAACACGATATGCAAATAGAACCAATGATTCCTGATGAGATAGCCAAATAGCAGCATATCATCTACAAAGAGAGAGTGAGTTGTGGAGACAGACTCAGAAAAGGAAAAACCTCTAATAATGCCCCTCTGTTCTGCATTATGGAGAACCTTACTAAACCCATCAAGAATGGGAATAAAGATGAGCGGAGATAGAGCACAACCCTGGTGGAGACCTCTAGCAGCCAAAAATAAATTAGTGGGCACACCATTAACCAGAACAACGTATCTAACTGTTGTAATACATGACATAATCCATTTGATGATTCTGATAGGCAAGCCAATTTTGAGTAAGACTAGTCTAATATAAGACCAATCTACTGAGTCATATGATTTGTGTAGATCCACCTTCATAACCAGTGCCTCCCTTCTTTCCGAGTGCATAGAGTGAATAACTTCCTGTGCGATGGCAATCGCATCATGAATAGAGCGACCCTGTAAGAAGCCATACTATTCCAGGGAAATTTGTTCAGATAATGTAGCCCGGATGTGATTAGAAATAATCTTGGAAGTTATCTTGTACATCAGGTTGCATAGCGCAATTGGTCTAAAGTCACCGAAAGACTGCGGATCAGCCACCTTTGGAATTAATGCTATAAAGGTGGAATTTATATTTGCAGGCATATGACCACTTTTATGGATAAACTCCACCACCTCCATAAGCTCAACACCGATTAGATCATAGAAAAAGGAGAAGAATTCCGCGGGCCAGCCATCCGGCCCCGGACACTTATTGGGCGCAAAAGATTTCAGGACCCTGTGCACTTCATTCCCTGAAATTTCCTTATCCAATTCAAGAATAGCCTCCTGAGTAAACATTCTGGAAATCTGATCGAGAACCCACGTCTGATTTACATTATCAACAGAATGATCATTTTGGTAAAAATTAGAGAAGTGGGAGTAGGCTTCCTTTTGAATCTCAACATTAGATATGGCGATACTACCATCAGATTTTTTAATTCGCCATATAGCATTCCTATCTCGCCTGTCAGAAGCACATCTGTGAAAGAATTTGGTATTAAGATCACCATCCTTAAGCCATCAGATACGACTTTTAAGCTTCCAAGTCATCTCTTCGATACCCAGAATCACCTGCCTACAATCCCCCAGTTGCTTGAAAATAGAATAAGATTCCCCGTTAGGAGCCGAGTTGGCGATATCCTTGTATATAGCCTCCATCCAAACATTAATATCCAGCAGTTCAGCCTTAAGGGACGCTTTTTTATCCATTTCCCACTTCTTAGTGGCCTTCTTCAATATATGGAGCTTGTGCTGAAAGCGTTCCAAGGGACCGAGCCCATCATCCCCGACGCCATCCTTCCATACTGTATTTACCAGCCGAACATAGTCTGCATCTTCCAGCCAAACTCGGTTAAACTTGAAAGGCAGTCCCTTATTATTCTTCCAGCAGTTCCAGGATATTGTAATAGGCATATGGTCAGATATGTCCGAGACCAGTATCATCGATTTGGGCGTACCCCATCTCTCAATCAAACTATCCTTAACAAACGCCCGGTCAATTCTTTTGCCAATAAAATTATCCCCTGTTCTGTTATTAGTCCATGTAGGCACCATTGGAGAGGGCCTAATATCAACCAAATGAAATTTATAGAACATATCATTCAGGAAGTTTGATAATGGATCCAGCCGTGCCCTGCACCCCCATATCTCATCAGATTGTAAAGTGAAATTTAGATCCCCCATCAAGATCAAATTTGACAACTTGAGAATTCAATAAACCTGCATCCTGTGCCAAAATTGTAACCTATTTGAATATGGGGCATACAAATTGATAATGTTGATTGGTCCATCCATTCCACGCATATGACCGGACAACAGAATTCCACCGAAAAAGATGTAAGCATTAAAAGAAAATCAGAGGGGATCCCACATAGCAATCAAACCACCCGAGTGTCCGTTTGAATCAATGGCCACCGCAGACCACTCACTTTTGAAGCTCAAAAATGACTTAATAACTTTCTCCCTAGGACAAAGAGTTTCCTGACCCAAAAATATACCACACTTGCTATCAAATATCAGCTCCCGAAGGCAATGCGATTTGGGGGCATCGCCTAACCCCTGAAAATTCATTGATAGGATGATAGTCATGGAGAACCAGATTCAGGGTGGCTTGATCTAAGCGCCCCAGAACCCATCCAGTTGCCATCAACAGCCGAAATAGGGATATCAGTGTAGTTTTTTCCTTCATCCAAGAAAAGGGAAATCGATTTGAATTTTCCTTTTGAAATTCTATTTGAACTCTTAGGCTTCTTCCTGATAGTGATATTAGACGTCAGAGGTATAGAGTCCCGTGATTCCTTGTCCTTTGGTGGCCGGTCAAATACCGTTAGAGCAGCTAAGTCTAAATTCGGGTTGCCTAACAAAGAATCTATGTCACTACCAATGGAATTCCTTGGTGAATCATGAGGATGTCCCTGGTCAATGGGGCAATCAAAATTTATGTGAGAGTCTGCAGGATCACCCCGGACTGAGTTTGGAATGTTGGACGCATCAACCACCGATAGGTGCGTACTTTGATAAAGCTGAGGATCGGCATAAAAGGAAGGGTCAGTGGAATCGCTGACAGAGGGACCCGAGATATGAGCAGGGGTGTTGGTAGATTGCACAGTGATTGGGCGATGCAGGTTAGGTGGGCTCGAGTGGTCATTCTAAGGTGAGATGTTATTTTCAGGAGATAGAACCTTATTAGTGTCCGTAGAGGTTCTAAATATAGACTTATTCCTATCAGCATCAGACTTAGACACCCTACTCCTATCATTGAACTCCTCAGCAGATACAAAAGCTACATCCTCCGAGGAAGAAGGAGAGATATTACCTGAAGACATAAGACCCAGATTTGTTGCGGACACCGGATTAAGTCCTTTACCCACAACAACACTAGCGTCAACATCATCAGATCGCACCATACGAAGATGAAAAGGACAATGGTCCCGAAGATGACCAGTCTTGTGGCAAATGAGACACCTGAAGGGGACGCCCCAGAAGTCAATGCGCTGCTGTGCCGTCGATTTCCCCATAATAAATCAACGTCCCCGGGCAAACCACCGACAAAATCCACCTCTACCAGTAGCCAAGCAATTCTCTTATCACCTGTACCAAGTATACTGGGGTTGATGTATTTCGTGCTACCAATGGAATCACCAATATCCCTCAGAGCTTTCAGGGTCCAAAATTCCAGTGGGAGACTAGGAAGCTTGACCCAAATTATCTTACTGTGCAGTGCCTCCAACACTGGATTAAAACCCAAAAACCACGGCACTAGTTGTAAAAAACTTCTACCTCTGACCCAAGTCCTACTAGTAATCTTGAACACATCACTCTGGTCCATAAAATGAAAGGAGAACCATCCATTGATAAGCAAGCTTACCTTTGGAGTATACCCAATTATGGGATTCCAGTGTTGCTTAATCCAGGCCGCTGTATCAAAGTCACTACTATCCGGAAAAATCCAGCGTCCAATAACCGCACGCTTCTGTAAACTGGCCACCCTACCACACAAATCTTCGTAATCCAAGAAAACCTCCTTAATCTCCATTTTGTGTTTGAAATGATTCTTTTTACCTTTGTGTCTCCCTCTGCGATTGTTGTTTTTGGGACGGCCTTTAGATTTGAATTTATCCACCGGTTTTCCTGAAATGGCGTTGCGAATTATCAAGTCATCAATCTCAATATCATAAGAAGCAGCATCCTGCACAGGCACTTTAGAAGATAAAGATGGATCTTTATCAATCGGATTGTTGTGGATTCCGATGGGTAAGGTCCCCATTGTATCAGTACAACCCCAGGTGTGTAACACGAGTATCCAACCGTCACTGTAATAAAAAAAATGTTATAAAAATATGAACCTACTGCAGTCAGAGGAGACGAATCGTTCCGTGGATTTGCCTCGTGGAAAAACAATGTGAGAGTCACAACTTGAGGCAAAATAAAAAATTGTTGATCAGAGTCATAAAAGACCCAAGTATCCTAGGCCAGGACAGATGATATTTATCCTCTCAGCACAGAGTGCCACCAATTCTAAGAAACAATAATCACTAGACCTAAACAGGACATAAAATAATGAAAATAACTAGGCCTAAAGAGGATATTCTGGACAGAATGTCAGGACCCGAAACCGATAAGCTGACCTTCCATAAATAACAACTGTCACTAGCAGCTAATTTAAATAAAAAAGTCGCAGCAAATAAAGCCTCGAGAGACTTGGGAAGATCAATGACAGACAGTAGCTAGTTCGTGGCAAGCGAGTCATCAAGACATCACATAGAAATTGCAAATCCCAATCCACAGAAAAGATATCTACGGAACCCACCACAATCAACCTAAATTATCCATAAATAGATGACCAGAGTATTAATGTCCGTGAAGGACAGGGCAGCTGACATGACAGTCATCGGAAAAAATTTGAAAATGGCCTGAAAAGCAGGGATGAGGAAAAAACCGTTCGGAGAGACCCCGGAAAAACCAGAGTGAGATTCACTTAGATCCTAAAATTTACAGCAGCAGCAGCAATAGCACCCTGGTATTTCCCACCATCTTTCACAAAACCGGACCCCAAAGCTCTTACAAGGTCGAGATATAAAACATGAAAAGTGATTACTTGTGTCAAAAACTGTACAGGCTTGGAATAGAGCTTTGTGGCCCCTCTCAAGTGATGTGTGGCTTGGTATAACAAACTGTGATTGGAATTGAACTCTGCAGCCCCTCTCAAGCCAATTTCTGGCTTGCCATAGCAGATTGTGATTGTTTCATTTCGTATACCTATTTCATACTGAACACTGGTTGGATTCATGTGGATTGTTACATCCGCTGACACTAATCTACATGCCCATTTCATAGTGGACATTGATTTGATCCTACAGTGTAGATGATTCCTCCATCTTTTTCACAATTAAAGTTAATGGTTTTCTATCTATTATATAAAACAATAAAAAAAATAACCACATGAAAACCATAATGAAATAAAGATATCGAAAACCATTTTCTTACCAAATTGTAAGTGAATTAACAATAACTTCAGTGTTCTTTATTCCTCTTGTCAGCAGAACTAAAATTTTGTAATACCAAATCTCCAAGCTGTTGATAACAAAGGAAAACGTTAGAAATCCCAATGCACGATGAATAATGGTGCAGTTAGAGATCTTCCATTTCTTTATCCAATACAACCCCAATGCATAATGAATAATGGTGAAGTTAGAGATCTTCCATTTCGGCAACCAATATTTAACCGGCCATGGGCCTATTAATGCTGTCGAGTTATATATGCCCACTATCTAAATAATGTACTTGTTTAGATTTAAGTATGAGTATATACAGCCAAACCCCATTAATTACTCAATAGACTGAGAAATATATATCAAATAGATATCACCTTCGATTTATGTTGGTACAATGAAGAGGATTCAAATAAAAAAGTTGAGCTATTAGTACTACTATGGGGTGGGGAGTTTTATTCTGTGTTAAATGGTTCTCCACATGGTTCAAAATTGTATTATTTATACCAGTTAAAAAAAAAAAAAAAATATTAGTATGAAATGCTTTAGGAAGGGTTGTGAGTCTTTTCAACAGTCAGTTTTCTGGCAATTGTTTTGAAGTCGGCTTAAAGTCAGTGCAAGTTACCTTGAAAGTGCGTGTGCATGGTCTTTAATGTTCATATGGTTTTGTAATTAACTGTTATGTCTTTGGAGTGACTAAATGACTGAGAAAGAATTGCAGGTCATAAATGCAAGGAGCAGTAAATAGAGTGTAATGGAGGTGGGTGTATTGCAACCTTTGAAGCTCTGATTCTCGAACATAGTCGGCAACTTCAATCTCATCTTCCGGCAGTGCCACTCAAATAAAATAGGGAAGTCACTCAAATAAAATAGGGAAGAAAACCAACAAAATTTGGGTGATTTGATAACGGTGGCTTTTTGGGTCTTTGAAGCTCTAAAGCTCATATTCCATGCAGTTGGGAACTTGGGAGCTCAATCTCAGAGGCTGAATCACATCATCCTGCAAAATTTAAACTACAACTACTACTTTTTGTTGGCATTGAAATCAAGGTATATATACATACTTTTCACGTATTGTGCGAAGCTTATCATGTTTGATGGTCAACTTTGTTTTGGGCCTTCCTTTTTTTAGCACAAAAAAAGACATCGTTATTTATGTATCTTTTATGGTTTTGTTTATGTAGTGACCTTAAGAATCCAAACTATATAGCTTGGTTACTGATCTTCCTGTGCAATAGGGCATTCATTATGATATGGATGACTTTCTCAAAACCACTCTTAAGAATTCGAAAGCCGCATAAGATTTGTGTGGCTTTAATGAGCTTAGTAGAGAATAACTGTTGGCTTAAATGAATATAATACAAGTAGAATTGTCTTCCTTATGCGATGATTACTTTAGAAACTCTACTAACCCTAAGCTTCTTCTTTTTCTTAGTTTCTTTTATCCACGACTAAATGTATTTTCACATCTCAATCATTCAATTATTCAGTAATCAACAATATAATAACACAAGTCATAAAGAATACAAGGCAATCACAATCCAAACTTTTAAATTTCCAGGAAAATAAAAGTGTTTTTTGACTGGGTCAAAACAACTCCATGCCTTTAGCTTTCCCATCAGGTGATATGTGTATATGAATACATAACAGAGGTCTCTTATTTCAAGTAGTTACATGTCCTCATCACATAGTCCTCTTGGTAATGCTTTCAACATTTGGCAAGAATTTTACACTTTGTTTTCACAATACAATTCATCCAAACCATAGTTTAGATTTGAGCTGTTTCATTATACATCACATTTCAAAACTTTGTAGAAGCTAGTTACGATTTTAGCAAATGAATAAATAAAACCTTCCATCTTACTAGATGGGAGATTGCAACTCTAGAAATCCATATAAAAGTCAATATAAAAATATATGTAAAAATGAAGAATTAACTTATACCTCTTTTTTTTCACATTTTGTTTTGGATGGAATTCTATGATGAATATTGTACTGTGGCAACCAACATCCCAAAATTCCAAAACAAAAAGAACAGGAAAATGTATAAAAATATTGCAAAGGGTTGTAATAATTAATCCTAGATTACTTAACATGTGTATTTTCCATGTTTAGCTCATATACAAGTGGAAACCTATTTTTTCGCATAACTTAAATTAGATTCCTTAAACCCACGAACCTGCATCTTATTGTTCTTAGTACTACAATATTTCAATGAACCATAGTGATTCTTTGTCATGCAAGAAATGAATGTTACTAACCTCTTAAACTCATCCATGTTACAATCCACGTTGGCTATTACAATCCATGTTGGCTATTGCAACCGCCCTGGTGCATAAGTGGCATTGCTTTTATCTACATCAAAATTGCATTTGATATAAATAGGGATGTCTCCACATGGGTTCACATATACACAGGGGAAGACCTTTTTATTCTCATTAATTTGGTCTAACCAAGGCTCCATATTTGCACATTCCTTGTAGACTTTCCCTCCAATGATGATTATGGTTATAGATCCTCTCACAACCCTTAATTCATAATTCAATATTGTTGTCAAGGTTCAAATTCTCCACCTAGTTCCCCAAGGAGTACACTTCCCTCCTCATTGTCTGAGACAGTCAGTCAAAAATCACATGCATTATGAAACATAACAACATATTGATCTATAAAGCCAAACCCTCAATATCGTGGCAAACTCCATCACAGTAGCAACAATAAAGCTTATGATTATAGGAATGAGCCAATAGATTTGTTCATTAGTTTTCAGGGACAACGCCACCAAGATTTAAAAATTCAACAATTTTTCCTCCAACGCACACATATTCACAAGGAGAAGCAAATCATTATTTAAAACCTTGATATTGTAGTTGTCAAGAATTAAATGATCCAGAAGCTATGATAAACTCATCCCACTTCCTGTAGCTACTTGTTGCCAAAATTCTTTATATCTTTTCGGAAATACTGTCTTGGGGCAAGTTCTCCCATGTCTAGCAAAGAGTTCCAGATTGTATCAGTTATATAATATGAAATTTTCTCATTTGGGTACAACTTTTTGTTTCTCTTATCTCTTGAAGGAAATCAATGCCCAAATAGGAAGATTTTGTGTTAGATATCTCATTACCCATATTCCTTGGCACCTTCAATTGATCTTCTGAAATGGTCCCATGGAAACACACCTCCTTGTAGACAAGACCTCGAAAGTGTTTCAGTCGGGAGTATGTTTGGGACAAATGTAATTGTAGAAGCAACCACCCCATTCAACTTTTTATAATGCCCTCGAGCCCCAACTGGTGTGAGCTTCTCAATCTTCCAAAATATTAGGCAGAGTTGTAAGGCTAACAAAAAACTACTCAAAATTGAATTGGTTGACATATTTCCTCCATCAACAAACAAACGATAACTATGTTTGCTTCTCCTTAGTAGGTCAATTCCTACTGCCTAGTTAGTTTAAGGATTACATCTAATAGTTTATTTTGATAGTCTATATGAATTAAAATGATTATATCTGATAGTCTATATGTTTATTTTTTGTTTCTATTTAGACTCCTAAAATAGAGAAAATATTATGGGAGGTGAAGCTTGATTTTTTAGATTTTTCACCATAAATGAGGTATATTTTTTGAAAATCATACTCTATGTAACAATTTTTTATTAGAGCAAAGATGGAGACAATCTGAGTTACAACACTATCAACCATCTAGTTTTAGGAATAATTTGATTGAAAATGAAATGTAAATTTTTTTATAAACTTTTCATTATAAAAGAGCAACATGAATATACACACCCTTCTAATTGAAATTAAGACTAACTAGTCCAATTTAATCACTAGTTGAGAGTTTTAATTTGTGTTAAATGGTTCCTATTAATGAAATTATCGATCCTTGTAGAGTCCCAAGTGATCATTAAATGAGTTGACATGACATTTTCATTCGAGTTTGTCATCTTTGGAGAGTCACAATTGATCATTACATGAGTTGACCTGACATCTTCATTGGGGTTTTCAGTGCTGGCGAAATCGATGAAAAAGACAAGGTTGTTGATTAATACTTTTCAAGAGACTATCTTTCACACACATCTATAAAGAACAAAACTAAGAACAAAACTATGTGGCAGACGGACTATCAAACAAAACTAAGAACAAAACTATGTGGCAGACGGACTGGCAAAGGAGGGATGCAGCATCGATCCAGAAATGATCAAATTTTTTGTTTTTGAAAATGGTCCATTCCTTCGTTCAAGGACTATTAAGATAGGAAGGTGTTGTACTATACAACAACCCTCCCTTTTTCTTAAATTTTAGAAATAAAATTCATTTAGAAATAGGGTCCCTTTTTCTTTTTATAGAAATAAAAGAATTAGAAATAAAGATTCATTGTTTTGAAAAAGCTCATCTTTTGTTTACTAACCAAATAAAACATTCAAAACATCTGATCCGATCAAGTATAGAAGACATTATCATAAAACAAGTCGAAATGCAAAAGTACAATAAATAGTAATCGCAATCGGAAAGCGAAAAAAAACCTCGATCGCATAACTTCAATCGCAAAGAGTTTAATGTTATTTATTTATACATCTCCGATGCGATGCAATCAATCGCAATCGCATGATCGGAGCATTCTCTAATAAGCTCTTTGCGGTCAATTTCAATTTCTTCGATGCGATGCGCGCTTATTATAAAAACACTTTACAAAAGGGAAAACAAACATTTGTCCGTTTAAATAAAAACTTTTATATGGTAGACCCCACTATCGGAAATTGGAGAAAGCTATTAATAATTCTTTTCGATTGAAACTTCCCGACCGCAATCTATAACTATCGAATCGGAAATCGGAAAATTTTTCAATCAAAATCGGCCAATCGAAGAAATTTGTTTTGTGATATTTATGTGCCATCTGAAAACTTTCGATGCGATTGATAAATCATATTTATTATATTCGAAAATTTTAGAATAGGTGAATATTATAATATTTTACAAGCGCCAAATCTTCATTTGTACGTAGGAATTTAATAGCAAATCGAATGAATATTGGTTGATGATTTGGTTTTTAATACGTGAGTGTGACCCAAAAAGAACATCTATACGCTATACGAGACCAATAAATAATGAATCATTTGTTCATAAACGTTCCGTTCAAGTTGCTTGTTTGTCACGACTGAGAGTTTATTGTTTTGCAGAGCTAAGGAACACCAAGCCCTTTCATTCACAGACAAAGGGAAGCAATAGCAAACGCAGAAATGTCGAAGAGAGCAAGAAGAGCCAAGACCGCTGTTCCAGTTAAGTTTGTTGAGACTCCTACAGTTTCAAAAGAAAAGCCCACAAAACTAAGATTAGTCACAGATACATCATGCCAAGGGCTCGAAAGAATGACGTGGGAAGGAGTCTACAATCTATTGGAGAAAGAAAACCCCAAAGTCACAGTGGAAAAGGCATCAGTTCCAGACGAAGATAGCTTAGATTCTGACTCTGAGATTAATGAAAAAACACTTGCAAATTAATTTTTGCATCGAATTGCAGCCAGAGCGAGCATCATGCCTTATTATGATGTAATTCGATGGGTCATCGATAGTGTGAAGATACAGGACAGAACATTTGTTTCAGCTTCTGGAGTGTCTTTTGGGTCGTTCAAAGCAGAAGACATTAAGGCAATGTATCACCTTCCAGACCCTCAGAAGGTGTATAACAAAGAATTTATCAAAGAATTCACTGATAATAATAAATTCCAATCTGATCCTATCAGAGATTGGAAGAAAAATCCAGAGAAGCACAGAAATGAAGCATCCGGTATGTATTCTGTAGATTCCCTTTTACCTCCGTATTGCTATGTCGCTGCCATGATGTGTAGATTATTTGGTAATGATAATTCAGCTAGGTTTTCTATATAAATGGTCCCATTAATCCTAGCTGTTGTCAATTACGACATTATGGATTGGGCCGTTATTCTTTCTGATAGAATGGCTAATAGAATACTTGAGTACAGACAAGATAAAACCGCTGGAAATTCCACTCCTTTTTTCTTTTGTGCCTATATTCTAGATGCTCTTTGTTTTAATTCCGAGTTTCCCATGTTTGGATGGAAATGGACTCCCAAAGACCCTACCCCAATTCATATATATCATAAACTTCTTTGGAAAGTTCATTTTCAAGATAATGTGTATAGAATCTGCCATGGTTTCCTTATCCTTGTTTTCCAAACCATTTTCAATCGCTTCCCTCCTAGATTCTCTGATAAAGCTAAAGCCGACTTATCCGCAATAGGAGATTGGTTTGGGGAGGAGAAATTTACATACATCGGGATTTTTGGTAGTATTGTGGAACCACATGTTCTTCCTCTTATTGTTCCAGACAAACTTCTCGCTCAGGAATTTCCTATCAATTAACAATTGAAGTAATATCTAGGTCTTTAAACAATAGTAAGAAGAGAATGTGGCCTCAATTCCCATTCAATTGTGGTCAGTTTACTTTAAATGACTTCAAACATGCTGAAAAGGAAGTCACCAAAATAAAGGGTTGTAAATTTGCAACCATTCCAGGGAGACAATATGATCCGCGATAGATAGCTTTTAATGTTACTGCTTCAGTTTCAATTGCTCGATTTGAGCATGAGCCAGATCAGTTTGATGATTTGTTTGTTTCGTTGAATGATTTTCCTCAAATTTATGATTTAGCCAAGTCTAAATTTCAGAAGGAGGAAATGAATAAATTTTTGTTATTCAGAAGTCAGAGATTGTTAAGAGTTCCCTTGGACCAACTAAGAATTTCAATACAAGGGTCAGAGACAGAAGGTACATCTAGAAAAACGCCAGTAGAAACATTTGCTGGTAAAGTCATTACACAATCGGCT
This sequence comes from Pinus albicaulis, assembly GCA_034641835.2. Taxonomy (NCBI): domain Eukaryota; kingdom Viridiplantae; phylum Streptophyta; class Pinopsida; order Pinales; family Pinaceae; genus Pinus; species Pinus albicaulis. Next base: position 178,130,790 of record CM076573.1, on the reverse strand, counting down.
GTTAACCAACCAACTGTACATACTGCAAAGGTGGTCACTGTTGGCAAACCTGATGCTCAGAAAAGAAATATTGATGATAAATCCGATCAAAATACTGGTCAGCAGTCCGCTGCTCAAACAACAGAAAAATGCACAAGTACTGATGCTGATGTGCATAATCAAAAAGGAGGATCGGATAGCAAAACCATTGAGCATAAAACAGATACAGGGAAAACATACATGCAATCGGGAGTGTTAGGACCTCACTATGTACCATTTTTACTATATATTTTGACACCACCTTACCTTTATAACCATGTTTAAAAAGGATTCTATCATCATTTTCATTCACTTTATCCAAAGGTATATAAAATCCTCTTCTTTACTATATGTTTAATATGTTTACATATAATTCCATATTACTCTTATATTTCATCATTAATCGAAGTAGATTTTTGCTAACATAAGTCTAAGAGATCGCAAATAAATTATGTGCTGTGCTGGAACAATCGGCCGTTGCTGAAATAGTCAAACTTCATTGCTGAAACAGTCGACTCCGTTGCTGAAACAGTCAGCAGGCACGCAAATTCCGTCACTACTCGTAATTTGCGATTCTGGAAGAGTATTTTTGGAACAATGGCAACAACATGAGACGAGCAAGGAAGTTGTTACACGAATTATCCTGAAGATAGTACTCTTTTTGTATCTATTGTAACAATATCTTTTTATGGAAGAACAGAATAGCCATGTTTTAAGAAAGAAGAACAGATTTGGGATAAACGTAGATTTTCTCTAATTTAATTGTAAGAGATGTCTCCTCTTTAAAAAGAGGAGACATCATCATTAGAGAGGGAGTTCAAAAACTACAGGAGAACATTGTGTTTGAGTGGACAGGAGCTAGACTCCATTTGTAATGTATCATTTTTTTTGACAGATGAATAAAAGTTCCTTTTGAGCGCTTCAATTTAATCATTTCCCTGGGGAATCTTGTGAGAAGGAAAGGGCCCGCCTTCCTCACAAGATTCGCCCGACTGTTCTTGTAGTTTGCTATATTTCTTTATGATATTCGCACTTTACTTTAATTCTTTTTGCTGAACACCAGTTACACAGTTCTGTAGTTTATTGAGCATTCTGTTTCCTTTAATGTTGCATGTGTTTAGTACATTCAATCTTAAGAAGTTAAGGGATCTATTTCTGTTATTTGTTTGCATGTATGATTGATGCTGGGAAGCAGGTGCTTAAGATTCTTGTACAAAGGAATAGGGTCCTGTTCCCATTGATTGCCTTTCTTTTCCCTGCAGTGTGATTAGAAACAGGAGACAGGTGCTGAAGGTTCCTGTTCATGGGAATAGGGTCCTGTTCTCTTGAGTTTATCTTTTCTACAGAGTGATTAGTGTCAAGGAAGCAGGTGCTGAAGTTCCTATTTAAAGGAATAGGGTCCTATTCCTTGTTATGGTTGATTGGTTTCCTTTCCTGCAGAATGATTTCCTTTTATTTGGATTCTTAAAAACTGCAATAGAAGAATGATTTCTACTATAACATAAGTAACTTCAGCTTTGATTAAACAGGGTGTGAATAATTATATTTGTATGATTAATAATTGTGTGGCTTTTTACTACAACATTATTTTTGCTTTTGGAATTGAGCATATCCAGTGTGTGATTGTCTTTGGAATAAACAGACTTCCTCGGGTTGACAATTTATGTGGAGCTTGAATTGTTAAAACAATTAAAGCGGCCAACATTTTGGCGCCGTTGCCGGGGAAGGCAATTATAGATTTCAAAAGAATTAATATTTTCTTTCTAGATGTGCAGATTGTATGAGAGGAAGCGGAACCCAGAAGAAAACTAACCCCACAGGTGGCAAAGGCAAAGGAAGGGGAGGAAGAAAGAATTTCATTGACGAGATTGTATCAAAGGCTGAATCATCACAGAGATTAAGTTCCCGAAGACCAAAACTTCAGCACTCCCCTCAATCAGATTACAAAACAGAGGAAATTGTGGGCCCTGAAAACATAGAGGAGCCAGTGATTAAAGAACCAGCAGTCAGTGCTGGAGAGTCAGAAGAAAGTGCTAGCAAATCAGCAGAGCACGTTGAGGAAATAATAGAGAGTATTGGACGACCAATGGAAAACATTGAGGAGCCAGTAGAAGATCTTGACGATCGAGCAAGTGCAGTAGGAGAATAGCCAATGGAAGGAAAAAATGAAGACTTCTTTGGTGGAGGACATGTAGATCCCGAAGGAGAAGGAAAGGATGAAAATTCTCTCTCTACCTTGGGATTTCCTATTAGTGATCTCCCTAGAGGAACAACTCCTATGAAAAATATTCCATTGTCATCTTTACCTAATTTACATGGTCTATCCTCTGAAGATCTGGATGAATTTCTTTTTGAATTTGATATATTATGCAGAAGTTATGATTATGTTACTAATGCTCAAAAGTTGAAACTGTTTCCAGCAACATTAAAAGGAAATGCTTTAAGATGGTTCATGAGCCTTGGGAGTCAGGTAATCACAACATGGGAACAGATGAAACAGAAATTTCTGCTTAAATATCAAGATTACTGTCGGACGAGAGAAAAGAAGGACGAACTATTCAATATGGCACAAAAGCCGGAGGAGAATCTGGAGGACTACGTAGAAAGGCTGCAGTACAATATACAGAGATCTGATCATTCGAATATAAGTAAGGAAATTCACAAAACAATATTACTTAGAGGATTAAGGGATGATTGTTTAGACATGTTAAACATGCTTGGCAAGGGAGATATATCTAAAGAATCATATGATGAGATTGTTGAACTTTGCAAGAGGTGTTCAAGGGGAGCTGCAAGGAACAGTGTAAGTAATAGAGATCCCACCTATTCAAGAGTGCAGAAATCAGCCAATGGGGGAGCAACAAGAGCTGAAATAGGTAATTTACTTGAAGAATTTAAAATTGAGATGTTAAGTTCTTTTGCTTCACAAATTTACACTTTGCAGGTTAAGAAGAAGCAGGCTGAAGCAGAAGCAACTCTGGCTGTCTTTTGCCAGAAGTGCAGAGACAAACATCCACTAAGGGAGTGCCCATTGGAAAAAATACCAATCTGCACCCTTTGTGAGAAAGATCATGAAACACAACAATGTCCATCTCTACCAAGAATAAAGGCAGCATTGCAGCCAACGGAAGAAGAAGCTGAAGCAATTTACCTGCTAACTCAAAGAAGACAATGGCAACCAAAAGGACAAGGTATGAATTCTAGTATGATATTTAATCGTTGGAATAATTATTCTACTTTCAGTCAAACAAATTACCCTCCCTTTAATCAAATGCAATATGCACCTTTTAATCAAATGAATTTCCCACCCATGCAACAATCAAACCCTCCCTTTGTTGATCCTGGAATGTGGACTCCTTGGCCCCCATAGCAGCCATCTTCTTTTAACCCTTGGAATTCAAATTGGAGAAGCCAACAACTCCCGTATCCAAATCAATTTCCTCAATTTCAACAACCACTTCCTCTGCCATCAAATGCTCCGCCAAATAACCAAATGAGACCCCAGCTACCTGTGCAACCAAATCCTAACCCCAATAATAAAGTTGTGCAAGTCATTGATATCCAGAATCAGTCTATATTTCCTACTATGCAATGTAATGATATTCATTTAAGATCTGGGAAAATAGTAGAGCCTATTATTGATGACATAACTTCTTCTGATTCTGATAAAGAGGAAACTGAGAAACATAAGAAAGCACAACCACCCTCTAACAAGAATATTGAAATAACAGAACCACCATTCCCCGAGCGTTTGGTTTTAACTAGAACGCCTGAAACACCTGCTTTTAATCTTTTAGGGGAATTGCAAAACTTGTATGTTAAAATTCCACTTTTACAAGCATTAAGAGATGTACCAATTTGTGCCAGAACAATAAGGGATATTTGTGTTAAGAAACCTGGTAGGAAAACTAAAGATCCCCTTACAGTACATGTGATGGGTGATTTATCTGCATTAATGTCCGGGAAAACCCCTCCTGTGAAATATGGTGACCCCGGCCATCCTACCGTGACAGTTCAAATTGGTAAAACAATGATTCCTCAAGT
>CM076573.1:177975687-178126628 GCA_034641835.2 Pinus albicaulis | reverse complement strand
ATTTGAAGTTTGTTGTTAAGTTCTTGAAACCACTTGAGAAGAGTGTGGAAGTTTTTGAGGTTAGAATGTGTGAATTTACCATAAGTTCCCAAAGGCTGGAAGTTGTTGAGGTCTCGTTCAAGTAATCTATGAATATTTCGTAACTTCTTAAAGACTCCATTCATATTTGAAAAAAATTTCCATAATTAATTCACCCCTTTTTTTATTTTTCCAGTGATTTGTTTTAAAAAACTGAGAGAGTATTTAGAAATAGAGAAAGGAATTTATGAATGTGTTGTTTTGGCTTTAAAAAAAGAGAAAGTTTTCCCACAAAATTTAGAAACAATCATATGGGTAAGAGTATTTTTTTAAAGGTTTTAATTTGCTTGGGCCCTCATTAAAATTATTTTGAAATTATTTGGATTTTTCTTGGGTTAAAAATAAAAGCTTGAAAATAATTGGAAAATTTTCCCAGGTAAAAGAAGAATCAGGCAAAAAAATATTTACTCGCATAGAAAGGAGAACTTGAGAAAATATTATTGGCATTATTTTACTGGCATAAAAGGAAGTTTGGGAAATTTTTTTGTGACATTTTGCAGTAGTAAAATTTTGAGTTTTGATATTATGATAGAGTTACTTACACAATACAATTATTATACTTGGAAAATAAAGCAAACATTAAATGAAACCAACATAATTTTTAGAAGAAATTGAAATTTTTCCTACAAGAATATACTACATGAAGCAATAGGGCTGATTGCGTTGCATGTTTCAGAAAACCTATTATTTCATCTTGAAGAATGTGTAACTCCCGCATTAGAATTGGAAAATAAATTATCATCCCTAGTACTTGATGAGCATGCCTTTGGCTCAATTCGGGTCTTTTTTGTCTCAATTAAAAGAATCTGGCAAGGAGAAAAAAGATGTTGAATGTATTTTATTTATTTTGTCAAAATTAAAGGGTCATTTTCAGGTTTTTGCATCGACCTTCTATGCATCAAGGGATGCCCTTGGTGAGAAATTTCAAATTCCCACCTTCAAGATATTTTGTGATTGTCTCATATGAGAACAATCTAAGCTCAAGAAATTAGATGTTCTCTTTGGCTCTTCAAATGAAGCTTTGGTGGTTCATAAATTCAAAGGTAAGCACAAAGCTCAGTTTCAACCAAATAAAAATTATGCACAAGCCCATGAGTCTCCCTCCAAGACTAAGAAAAATACTAAGTATTCTCCTCCATTTTATAAGAATAAAGAATCTTGCTCAAAGAAAAACAAAAAAATAGGAAAATAAGAAGACTAAAATAGATGAAATTATACTTTTTGTGGAAAACAAGGGCATATTGAAGAAAGATTTTGGATAAAATTGAATGCCTTAGAAGATGCTATGAAAAAGTACAATATTTCAATATGCAAGGGACATTCTCTATAATACCAAGCCATACGTAAATGTATGATCCATATTTATGAAGGAACACAATAAAATACAAAAATAAACATAAACGTAGAGATGCAATAGGAATAACGCTTCATTTCATTAATATCAAATATCGAAAAATGCTTACAGATAGAATGGAAAATAAACTAGCTCGGGCAATGGTAGCTTATTTATGAGAAGAGATGTGGCAGCTACATGCCTCTAAGCTACTTGAAGGTTTGTTTTTTATTGAGAAACAATGGAAAACCCTAAACATTCAAAAACCTAACCCTAGGATATGAAGCACCAAAACTATGGACCCCGTTTGGGTAAATTGGTACATCAATTTCCTGGGGACATAACTTTGGCATATGATCTCCGTTTAACATGCACAATACCTCATTAGAAATATATATTTGAGGAATAAAAATTTCAAGAGATAAAAATTACACTAAGAACAATTTTGTTCCCTATTTTCCCCAAAAATGTCATTTAGGTCCTCAAAACGACTTCAGAAGTTTAAGACCTAAACAATTGCCAAAAACAGTAATTGTGCTACAATTTAGGAAATTGAAAAGATGAAAGAAATAATGGTGGGGGCACACGTGGAATAGGTGGGTGACCACCAATATCCACGTGGATCAATGAACAAACAATTGTATACTTGATTGAGAAGCTTCACATCATAGGACTCCTTGTCAAGACTTGCTTCCCTCTGCATCTCATGGCAACATCTCACAAATTGGAGTTGGTTAATCTACACAAGTCGAAGTCTTGGGATCATGCACTATACATATGACACATGGGTGCATTCACAATTTTATCCTAGTACCTAATTTTTTTGCAATTTTTTTGCCTATTTATCATATTTGGCATTCTGGTGATGGGAAAATTGTAGAGTTTTCTCCAAATGAAGTAGCCATTAAAGAGCTACATCATCCTGCACTTGTTGTTTCTATTGGAAAATCTAATCATGCTTCTATATCATATAAGTTTTTTTTCTTCAAGCCTTCCTCTGCTTTTTCTTTTATTTCTCATGCTGATTCATTGAGTAAGCATGAAAGATTTGGTCATCTCAATTATAGATATTTGCAACAGATGTACACTTAAAATTTGGTTTCAGGTCTTCCTAAGGTTTCATGCATTGATGGAGTGTGTACAGGTTTCTCCCTTGGAAAACAACACCAAGATCCCTTTCCTAAAGGGAAACCCTCAAGGGAAAAAGCACCTCTATAGTTGGTGCGTAACGATCTAATGGAATTTTCAACTCCTTTTTCAGGGGCCAAATATGCATTAACTTTTATAGATGATTTTTCATGATACTCTTGGGTGTATTTTCTCAAGTACAAGAGTGAAGTATTTGCAACCTTCAAGACATTTAAATCTCTTGTTGAGAAACAATCTTCCTGCACCATTAAAAATCTACATGTAGATAATGAGAAGGAATATGTCAGAAAGGAATTTCAAAATTTTTGTAAAGAACATGGCATTCTTCATCAACATTATGTTCCCTACACCCCTCAGCAAAATGGTGTGGCTGAACGAAAGAATAGAACACTTAAGGAGATGGATATTTTCATGATTCATTACAAGAACTTGGCATCTACGTTTTGGGTAGAAGAAATTAATTGTGCTCATTACATTCAAGATAGGATGTCTCACAAGGCACTTCAAAATATGACTCCAATGGAAGCTTGGACACATGAGAAGCCTAAGGTATCTACTTTCATGGTATTTGGTAGTCTTTCTTGGGCATTAATTCTGGATGAAAAAAATAAAGCTATGGAAAATAAAATTCAACAATCGATATTTGTTGGTTACTATGAGGACATATTGAAAGCTTATCGACTCCTTGATCCTAACTCTAAGGAAGCTTTGTTCTGAAGAGATGTTCATTTTGATGAAAATATTAGTCCAGGATCATCTTTTTCCCCTACTACCTCATCTTCAATTATTGATTATGGTTCTAATCATTTTGATGCTTTTATAGATTTGGTATAAGAAGAAATATCTACTAAAGTTCCTCAGTCGGAAGAAAATATTCTATTGGCACCAGTAAAACCAGTACATGAGCAGCCCATTCTGGATAATTCCTTAAGGATGAGTCTTTGTAAGAGAAATCATCCTGATAGATTTGGCTATGATGCATCTGATTTTAGTTATGTAGCCTCAAATCAACCACAATATGAAGGAATCTCTCTTTTGAGTCATGCATTTCAGAGGATCCACAATAATTTTATATTGGTGTTGGAAAACATGAGTGGGAAGTTTCCATGACAGAAGAGTATTCTTCTATGATGAAGAATCATACCTAGGATTTTATTCCTCTTCCAAAGGAACACAAGTTGGTCCATTTCAAGTGGATCTACAGAACCAAAAATGCAGAAGATGAATCTATAGATAAACATAAGGCACGTCTTGTGGGTAAGGGATTTTCACAGGTTGAAGGAATTGACTATTATGAGATTTTCACTCTTTACGCCAAGATGGATTATATTCGTCTTGTGCTTTCTCTTGTAGCCTCCTAAGGCTGGCCAATTTACCAAATGGATGTTAAGAGTGATTTTTTGCATGGTGACCTACATGAGGAGATTTACATGGATCAACCCTCAGTTTTGTGCAGGACCCTTCACTTGTCTGAGGGCTCAGGCGATATTTTTATGGTCTCAAACAAGCTCCTAGAGCTTGGTATGAGAAGAGGGATAATTTAATGCTTTCCGTAGGGTTCAATCTCTATCACTTTGATACAACAATCTACACTAAGAGATAAGGCTCTGATTTATTGATTCTGGTTATGTATGTGGATGATTTTATCCTCGCAGGGAGTTCTTCATATATGATTCAGAATGTTAAGGAAGCATTGATGGGACAATTTGCTATGACATATCTTGGTCTTCTACACTACTTTATTGGCTTGCAGGTTCACCAATATTCAGAAGGAATCACTATCTTCCAACATAAATGTGCTATTGATTCACTCCAACATTTTGGCATGTCTAATTGTATGCCTTCACCTTCTACTTTTGAGTTAAGTTTTTTTCTTACTGCTAGTTGCACCACTCCCAGGGCGGATCATACATTGTATCGCCAAATTTTTGGCATTATACTTTATTTGACACACACTCGACTTGAAATTGCCTATGCAGTCGGGTCAGTGTCTAGATTTTCTCAGGATCCTCGTCAGAGTCACTCGGAAGCATAAAATCATATTCTGAGATATATTCAAGTAACTTCCAATTTTGGCATTTATTATACTTTTGGTTCTCCTTATCTTGTAGGTTTCACTAATACTGATTGGCTTGGATCAATGGATGATCATAAATCCACCTCTGGATTCTATCTTGGACCTACTCCAAATGCTTGGTTATGTAATAAACAATCAACAATTGCATTTTCTACATCAGAAGTTGAGTATAGAGCTGCAGTTCTTGCAAGTGAAGAAGTTATTTGGCTGCGACAATTATTACTTGAGTTTGACGTTCAACGGGATTAACCTAATCTCTTTTGGTGTGATAATCAAAGTGCAATACAAATTTCTATAAATCTCGTGGAACATCAACAAACAAAACACATTGAGATTCACATGGATTTCATTTTCCAACTTATTCAAGATGGTTTTCTTACACTACAAGGAAAAGACCCTCTAGCGGATGTTTTTGAGGAACCACAAAGAAAAATACCCCATACATCCCTTTCTAGCAGAGGTTACTAGAGGAGGTTGGCGGGCGGAGGGTTTTGCAGATGTTTTCCTATTGATGCTCTTATCGTTAAAACTCGCCATGGTGCTCTCAAAAAAATAAAGCATCGGTGTGGCCAAAATCATTGCCACACTGGACACTGTGCACTCCGTACACACACACCCGGTGCGTCATAATATAATAAAGCACCGGTGCCTCACAACTCATCCGCCCTGGTGCATTATAAAACACAACACCAACACCGAAACCATGTGGTGTGGTAGACACAAACCACACCGGTGCATCATAAAAAATGCGCCAAAACACAAACTGACCGATGCGTTTGTAGAAAACAGTACCAGTGCACCTATAAACAACGCGCCCCGGTAAAGGGTTAAATTAAACGACAAAAAACCCAGATTTTTCAGTTTTCCAATGCTCTTGAGCTATCAATTACCGGTACGCATGATACCATAGAACGCACTGGTGCACACCGAACATTGGCACATCGGAAAGTGTGCGTGAAGTACACACCGCCAGGGCGTCCAATTATTGTAATGCACCGGGGCGTCAATACTCTTCCATGCCGGTGCATCATAAAACACCGCGCCAAAACAGAAACAAGCCAATGCGTTCTTCTCTAAGAGCACTGGTGTGCCAAAAACCATACGCACTGGAATAGCGTTATATAAAAAAAAAATTAAGGCCAAAAAACCGGTGCTTTGTGACTATTACGCATCGATGCTTTACCATTACGCCGCCCCAGTGGATCATCAAATTTTCGCGCCGAAACTGAAACATCCCGATGCGCGGTTAGGGAAATGCCCTGGCACGTTATAAACAATGCGCAAAAATTGATACTGCCCGGTGCGGTTTTATTTAACCACATCGGTGCACTTATAGAACCCCGCGGACCGAAACAGGGTTAATTAAAGAAAAATTATGGCCAAAAAACTTCATTATTCACTTTCCTCAGTGCTCTAGAGCTCTCAAGCCCCGGTGCTATTTCCTTATTTCTGAGCCTCCCTAACATCGGTGCTCTCATTGCACCCATTGCACGCACTGCTGCTCTGCATTGGCCACCAATCTCTAGCTTGCATTTTGAAAAACAGTGGGCAAATTTTATTTTCCAAATTTTACAGCCAATATGCCTCCTCGACGGTGAAATGTACAGGTATTTTTCTAGTTTTTCTATAATTAAGCCTTTTAGCGGATTAGAAATTGAAATAAACTTAAAAATAACCATTAAAAAATAAAAAAATAAAAATTTGTCGCACGGTGCACTCGATCTGTTCGGCTAGCACTAGATAGCAATGCTACTTGTAAAATTTACAGGTAGCACCGCTACCGGTGCTAATGGTAACTGCACCGTTTCCGGGGCGGTGCCAGAAGGTGCCCCGAATAATTTTAAACTAAAAGTAAAAAGGAAAACAGGTGGTGTGCTCATTTATCCAGGCACACCGTTGACCCCAGATATCACAGTGCGGTGCATTGACTTCATTTGCTGCCCCAGTTTATATCAGCGCACTGCATTTTGCATTCCGAGAGGGTCAACGGTGCGTCCGGGTAAAAGACCGCACCATCAATTATGTCATTGTCATGAAGTCGGTGTGCTGACACGACTATACACGCCAGGGCGTATATTTCAGTCAGCGCACTGCTATTTTGAATTATATACAGTCCACGGTGCTTGAAAAATAGACATTTGCACCGAATCTAGTGCGGTCTGTTTCATTAGGGGCCTCGGGGATGGTGCGTGAATTTTTTTATGGAGCACTGACTTGTATGTTTGTTTTTTTTTCAAAAAAAATTATATATGTATATTTATAAATACATTTCTATTTTTAATAAAATAAATTTATTTAATATGGAAATGATTCAGAGAGAACAGGAGCGACAACAGCAACGACAAGCAGAACAATATGACATGATTCGCCAATGGGAGGCGAGAGAGAGGGAGAGAGATGGATGTCCTCGCCCTATTACTGTAGATACCTAGGAGATCCTTATGCAGGTAGGCCTCCTCAAGTTGTATGAGGAGGCTATTTCCGGCCTAAAGGCCCACAATGTGCTTTTGAGACATCTTATTGGTAGGTGGAATGCCCACCGACAGGATTTTCAGGTTGGTCCTGACCAGTGGTACACACCCACTAAGGAGGAAATTTATTTTATTACAGGACTATCGAGGAGAGGGGTGGATTTTCCCTCATTCCCAGACGTTCCAGCTAGTTGTGTAGCAGGGAGTTAGTTAGTTTACTCCCAGAGATACATTGGAGCACATGTACTATGTCCTTTAGAGTTTCAGGTGCCTGGAGGTCAGTTACGTATAGGTGCTTTTGGTAGGCAGGACATGCAGTGCCTCTCTATTATCGCTTCGATCATTTCGCACAACACCAATGACGGGAAACACATTAGTTGCTCGATTTTATATTATGTTGATTCTTTAGTACAACAACCACGACTTGTCAGGTGGTCTGCCATTTTTTTGCGACAGTTTTGTACAACCTTAGATAGATGTCGTGCTCATGCACAAGGGAGGGTCAACTTCCCTTTTTATTCAGAGCTGTTATGTTTATTTTTTGAGAGGTTTCCAGAGATGAGACCTATTTTTTTTCGACAGCCTCGTAGGCCGATGTTCGAGGCCCGGATGCGCATGTGGGGGCAGATGATGCTCAAGAGGGGAGAGACTATGTTTCTAGTGAGGATATCACATGATTCGCTAGACTTACTAGCCAGTGTTGGCGGGCTGCATCCCTTCATTATGGTCCCATGTCCTTATGCTGGACTAGATTGGCGAGGGTGTCCCAACATCCTCTTCACTCCTGATGAGCCGCCAGATGATAGAGGTAATATTATTGTTTTATTTATATTTATTCTAACATGTTCTTTAACTTGTTTTTATTAAATTGTGTAATGAAATTGTCTAATTATTGTTGTGTACTTGTATATATTTTGCAGACATTGGCTCTTTTGATGGCGATGAGATGTCGAATTCACCACATGATCCAGGTGTCGATCCTGATGATTACGATAAGGATATGGCTGATGTGCCGCCGGAGGATGAGGTCAATGGCGCAGCAGAGAGACGTGTTGATCCTCATGCGCCTCATGGTGCACTGGTATCGCCTTTTGCTAGGCGTGGTCGACTTGAGACCAAATACCGGATGGAGTTGGGCAGCCAACTCTGTGGATTGATTTCATATGCGGGCATCAGACCCACTCATTACAGAGAGGTACAAGGCGATGATAGATTGTTACGGATGTGGAGAGGCATGCCGCGTGACATGTACGACCTGATGAGGCATGTTGTAGGAGCTACGACAGCTCTTACGCGATTGAGGAGGATTTTCCATAGCTATAGGCGTAGTCGAGCTGCGACACGTGATGAACAGTCCGCCTGCAGCGACTCATATGCATCTCGTGATCGTTCACCTCGCAGCGTGCCCGATGATCAGCATGAGGCTCCACTGCCAGCATCTGACACTAGTCATCATGGAGATGAGGCTGGACCATCGACCACGCCTAGTCAGCAGCGTGCAGCGTCCATCATGAGTACTAGTCACGATCATCATGAGCAGGGTGGACCATCGACCGTCGAGGCTGCAATATTATTGACTGAGCAGGCTGCATCCACTATTACTGTGCCTTATATTGATCCTGTTGTACTACCACCAACAGATGCATCATTCAGTACTAGTGATCATCATGATCATGAGTAGGCTAGTCGACCAACGACTGTCGAGACTACACCCAGCTTTATTGAACAGCCCGCATCCACTTGTACTAGTGTTATTGATGTTGTTATACTACCACCAACGCCTGATCCATGACATGATTTATATTACAGTTGTATATTTTTAACATTATTCAGTTATATATATATATATATATATATATATATATGGTCCATGTATTTTATGTTCATGTTGCAGTTGTACTTAATTTTCATGTTGATGATCATCATGATGTGGTGCATATTGTTAGTCATGTTAGATATGTTCATTTAATGTTTAGCTTGCAGATAGATGTGTATATGTGATAGGCGCATGAGTTATTTGACATTATATTGAGATGTATATTTGATGTTTGTGTTGTGACGATGTTAATATATAATGTTAATTTGATGTTAATTGAATGTGTTTATTAGTTGAATATGATGTTTGTACGATGGTTATCATGATCGTGATGATGTTTATTAATTAATTTAATATTATTAAATGACCATGATATTTATTAAATATTATGTCGTGAATGTAATTGTAATTTAAATTTTAATTCTATGTAAAATTGTAAAATTGTATTTCTATTTGTACTAATTGTAAATTTAAGTGTAATTGTATGTAAAATATTTATTAATGTAAAATTGTAATTGTAATTGTAATATTTAATTTATTCTGAAATGATTGTAATTGTATATATGAAAAATTGTAAAATTGTAATTGTAATTGTAATTGTATGTAAATTTCACAAATTGTAATTGTATTTGTAATTGTAATTTTAATTGAATTGTATGTAAAATATTTGTAAAATTGTGATTGTAATTGTGAATGTATTCTATGTAAAATTGTAAATGTAATTGTATTTGTAACTGTAATTTTAATTGAATTGTCTGTAAAATATTTGTAAAATTGTAATTGTAAATGTAATTATATGTAAAATTGTAAATGTAATTGTAATTCTAATGGTAATTCATGTATGTGAAATTAATGTAAAAATGTAATTGTAATTTTAATTAATGTAATTGGATGTAAAATATTAATTTGTAAAATTTTAATTCTGTTAATGTGAAAATTTTAATTGTATTAATGTGAAATGATTTTATTAAAATATTTAAATTTGTAAATTTGCAAATAATTGTAAAATAACAAATATAGAATAATACGAATTTTTGTAATATAAAGTTTAGAAAATAATGAAAATAAATTCATGTACTTTATAATTATCGTTATTTTATTATGATCTTACATACATAAAAAAAAAACTTTAAAAGTCGTTAGCAGCTTATCATCCTAACAGGCCCCGGTGCATCGTATTAATACAATGCACCAGTGCATCATATTTCCGCGCACCAGAAACGAATAAACACAAATAAAAAAACCTGAATCTATTTTGTTTAAGTTTAAAAAAAAAGCGGCAATTTGAAAAATGGGCGGCAAAATATTTTTGAAAATCTAATTTGATAAAATAATTCTTTAAATACTAAACACTTTTCATTATTTCACTATTTTTGCTAAAACATTTTAGTCATATTTTTGCAGGAGACAGACCTGGAGCAATAGAGCACGAGGGCACTGTGGATGGCAAAATACGTTCAAACAGAAGTATTCAGACAATCAGAAACCAAAACTCTGGTGATTTAAGCCCTTTATCATAGAATTTCAAACCATTTCATGATTAAATTTAATTCTTTTTTTTACTTTTTTTTCTGCAGTTTTTTAATTTTTTCCTGCAGTTTTATCCATTTTTACCCTGAACCCTTCATTTTTTTTGTTTTTGTCCTTTCTTCTCCTTGTTTCTGTGATTTCAGAATTAGGTTTTTTCATTTTAGATTGACGTCCAACCCACAGGACGACTTGCATAGTTGGATCCCAATCCATTTGGCCATTGCGTGAATTTTTGAAAAAATGGATTTTTCATTATCGATGCACCCTGCGTACGCCACCGCACCAGTGCTCTGTATTATTACAGCGCACCGCGCAAGTTCTGTGTCGTAAAAAATTGAAAATATTTTTTTAAATCCATGCGCCAAATCTGAAATAGGGCACCAGTGCTCTCTTTAACTAGGAAAGCACCGTACGATGTATTACACCATTTTTGCGGTGCGTTTAGAATACCCCATGCATCGTTAGGTATATTACACTATTTTTGCAGTGAGTTTATAATAACAAACACATCGTATGGTGTATGATACTGTTGTGCGGTGCGTTACTAATAGATCCACGCACTGGCGGCGGTGCGAATTTGATGAAAGGCGCACCGGTGTCTCGAGATTTATTTTCTACCTGAAAAGTTGAGAGTTTATTTATAAACATATTAATGAATGATATGCTACAGTTTTCAGATTGATAAAGAAATGACTCACAAGATATCAAGTAACAAAAATACTGTTAACACATCAAGAAAAGCGAAAAGGGCAAGTTCTTTGTAAATTCTTTATAAAAAATATTATTTTTGAACTATATGTAACTTTAACTAATATGTATTTTTTACTATGTATCATACAGAGCCACAAAAAGATGAAGCCCGATATGATTATTTATGATGTATGACCAGAAGAACGTAAAAGTTTAATGGAAAAATTGCAAAAAGATGAATCAGGTGAATGAAACAATACTATCGATCCAATATGAGTTTCTTTTTTTAATTATCATTAATAATATACTTAAAATTATTAGATAACATGTGTCAAATAGTCTACTAATTCACATCTATTTAATTTTCTACAGGGACCAACAACTCAGAAAAGGAATGTTGTTCTAAGAAAAGTAAAAAAATAGAACATGCAAATGAAAATGAATTGCTCCTTGGCTCATCTGGAGTGGTGTTGGAAGTTAACGAAAGCGGGAAAAGTTTTACAAAAGTTTGAGGGATCTAGTGGAATGAATACAACAATGTGCTTCAAATGTAATATGTAATCATTGAATTTTTCGATCATTAGGTGCAATAAATAAACAATTTAGCATTAAATATTAATTTTCAAGAATTTTCTTGTATAAAAGAAAACAAAATGGAACCCATTCAGCACATAAAATAGGACGACAAGGAAGAAAATGGTTGATCTCTAAGTTTGTGAGTAATTTTTACTTCCTTATAACAACTTAACTAGATTTCATTTTTGTATTTTTTAAGTTGTTTTACAAAAATCATCATTGAATGTATTCAAATAGGTGCTAACATACAAAGAAGAACCATCAGACGAATTGATTGAAACTAGGTTAAATATGGGTTGTGAGTATATGTTGGCATATCATAATTTAATTGTGAAATTTGTAAGCATCTATCGATCTTGTTTTAATTAGCTCCGTCTATAATTAATAGAACAAAAACATCTTTTATATTAAATATATGATTTGTGATGGGGTATAAAACTTGTAGGAAACAAAGTATGGAACTGTGCCAACAGATGAAATTTTGAAAGATGACATGGTACATGGTCTTGAAAAAATGTGTATAGTTTATGAGTCAATTGTTGCTATGGTACGTCATTTTTATTTTCGATTTACATTGATGTATATTATTTAATATTGGAATTTTCATTATTCTCACCAATGTATATACACTCATTTCAGTTTATTTTTATGTTTGTAGATGGAAAGTGAAGAAGAAGAAAACAATCAATGCCGTGAACACAACATTCCTGAAAATAACCCAAGTCATGGAAGTAGCTCTAGTAGTGACAACAGTTCAAGCAAAGAATGATGATCACTATGTAATTTGGATATCAAAGCAAGGCATTTTATTTTTTGAAATATGTCTGTGAAATCAGACATTTTGTTTAATGTAATGGACATAGTGTCCCAATTGAAAGACAAAGGGATACAAATAATTGTCACATTTTGTATGATAAAGACTGTCTTATATATATATATATATATATATATATATATATATATAATCATAAACTATGTCTTAATTTATTCTATTGCATTCTCCATTGTCGCTATTGCATTCTTCATTATCGTTCTCAAATGCACTAATAAAAATTTAATTCATATGAATATTGTTATAAGATTATATATATGTGTCGACTTTTGATGAATAATGAATTTTAAAAAACCACAATAATTCGGATATGATATAATAAATTAATCCAAATAGCACATTCAAATGCATTAATAAAAATGTAATTAATATGAATATTGTTATTAGATGTGTCGACTTTTGATGAATAATGAATTTAAAACAATCACAATAATTGGATTGTCAGAGGTGGATGTTTCTATAAAAAACAAAATGAAAACCAATGCGTTTATGTGTCTATACGCACCGATGCATTTATGATTCTATGGGCACCGCACTAATACCGATTCCAGTTATAAATATCGGTGCGTTTGTGTGATACTGTGCACTGGGACGTTTATGTATCTATAAGCACCAATGCATTTGTAGATGCCATGTGCACTGCACGAATACCGATACCAATTATAAATCTCGGTTCCTTTCTGTGATACGGAGCACCGGGGCCTCATAAATATACATGCACTGGTGCGCTTATACGACCTATGGGCACCGCTCAAATCCCAAGACCAATTAGAACTGCCCCGTGCATTGTATCACCAACACTAGGCCTGGTGCTGTTGTTTTCCTTAACAACTTGGTGCATTCTCCTTCGACCGCCCAGGTACGCTGTCCCCGGCCACCCATTTTTTTTTAGTTGTGTTGAATTTCCGTTAAAAGCTCCGCCAAAACCTCCGTTACCAGAAACATATGTGGTAGCATATGTTTTTTTTAAAATATTGGCCAATTTTATAACACTAAAAACCTCCTTTATAACCTCTGCTAGAGGGTCTTTTCCTTGTAGCGTTTCTAGCTATGACCTAGCCTGCCAGGTGATATTTTCCATCGTTGCGCGATATTTTCCCGAAATATTGGCGAAATTTCGACAAAATCGCGATATTTCGGCTTTCCAAAAATATTGTAATATTTCCAAGTATCACTGATATTTCGGTGATATTATCAACACTATTTTATATCTTCTCCATTCATATTACTTTTTACTATATATTTTTCATTTCCATTTTATTTCATGAAAATGTGGTTGTATCTCTTTATCTTTGGCTTTCAAGGGTCCATATATATCACTTTCTATATATTTTTCATTTCAATTCTATTTCATGAAAAGGTAATTGTATCTCTTTATCTTTGGCTTTCAAGCGTCCTTATTAAAAGGTATATTTTAAAATAAAAACTTATGGAATCCTTAGATAAAAAAAGCTCATGGTTTTCTACAAATATTTAATACATAAAATAGATGAAGATAAAATTGAATTTTAAATAAAAACATGAGATAATTCTATCTTATTGTGTGGTTATTCCTCAATGTCTAGCTTGTCTAAATAATATTTAAATAACATAGAAATGTTCAATAAATTGAACCTTGATGAAATAAAAAAAGGGTAATGAAATGAAGCTACAAAATATCTAATGGGGAAAGTTGGGTTACACTTTTTGCTCTTTTTTGAGGAAAAACTTTCATTTTTTTCGGTTCTTCAACTTTCTGCAAACCATAACAATTTTTCTGTTTAGAATTTCATTTTGCGATAAAAATAAAAGTTGTCAGAAATTTTGTTAGCTTTCTATTACTTATTTTTTGAATTTTTTTAATGCAGATTTGATATGTCAACTTAACATTTCTTTGAGTGTGTGTTTCTTAACAATCAAAGGATTCATAAGAATTCATGTTAATACGCAATGTTGTATTCATTGAAATTTGTGTTTTTGAGAAAAAAAATGTGTTACAACAATCTAGACAGAGTCTACTTTGATTTCGTCATATTTACAAAGCCAATGGATGCATATCATAATTACTAGAATTTTTTGAACTGGTCCAATATGAAAAAACTGCATATTTTGGATATGTTTCACGATGCAACAATTTTCTTAACATATAAGTTATAAACTAAAAATCTAAAAGCTACCCATTAGAGATGACGGACCAATGTAAAGCCCCATAATTTTTTCAATTTTTTTTACAATGTATTTTGGGAGATACAGAATTTGTATTTCACTAAATCACAATGAACCTCAGAAATTGTTTACACCCATTTTATTAGAAAATTAATTAAAATTAGTAAATGTTTATGAAATTCCATAAAAGTTATATTTCCTAAAAGTAGATTCAATTCTGAAAATGCTTGTCTTGGTTCCTACAATTAATTAGGAATTTTTCATGGAGTTTAATCAGTCCAAATTTGCAGAAACGTCAAGCTGCGAACTGGTGACGCGTTAGTTCGGCCGAACTTTGATTAAAAGTTCGGCTGAACTATTTTTTGCGTCGACGACCCGTTAAGTCTAACGACTTAATAGTTCGGCCGAACTCTTAATCAAAGTTTGACCGAACTTTTAATCAAATTTCGGTCGAACTTTAATCTAATTTTCCGCTGGCCGGAAAATTTCGCGGCGCCCCTCCTAAAACACATTTCGCGGCAATAATTTTCGCACATTTGGTCTAATTTTATAAAGGTCTTGGTTTGGGTTTAAAGACTTTTCTTGGAGGTTTGGGTTTAAGGGAATTTCTTGGAGGCGGACCAATTTTTCAAAGAATTGTTTCGGGTTTAAGGACTTTTCTTGGAGGACATTTCTTGGAGACGGTTTGATTTTTCAAAAAATTGTTTTGGGTTTAAGGAATTTTCTTGGACGTACATTCAAAGGACATTTCTTGGAGGTATGTGATACATTTTTTTGGATGTTTTTTGTTCATTTTTTTTTTAAGTATGGATTTGTGCTTAATTTCGAATTCTTGGAGACGGTCTAATTTTGCAAAGAATTGTTTTGGGTTTAAAGACTTTTCTTGGAGGCGGCCTGATTTTGCAAAGAATTGTTTTGGGTTTAAGGAATTTTCTTGGACGTACATTCAAAGGACATTTCTTGGAGGTATGTAATACATTTTTTTGGATGTTTTTTGTGCTTCATTTTTTTTGAAAGTATGGAGTTGGGCTTAATTTCGAAAAGACATTTTCTGAAAGTATTTTTTAAAGTGACTTTTTTTTAAAGTTGGAGGCATTTTTTGAAGTGACATTTTTTTAGAGTACGTGTTTTGAGTTGAAGTAAATATTTTGAGCTTTGTTTCATTTTTATAAGACATTTTTTTCTCAAATTTTTTAAAGTAAGTGTTTTGGATTGGAGTATGTATTTTTTGCAAAAAATTTAAAATGATTTTTTTTTTAATTAAATCTTTTGTGATGCTTTTTCTAATTGAGTTATTGTCTAATTTTTTGAAGGAAATTTTTTGAATTTCATACTCTATTATCATGGGAAATCGAAGGACTTGTGCGAGAAAATATGATCGAAAAAGAGACCCTAAGGAACGTAGAGAAGAGACGAGACAATCTCGCAAAAGAAAGATAGAAGCCCTCTCAAATATTGAAGGGGAAAATCAACCTCAAGTAGAAATTGAAGCAGGTATGTAAATGTAAATATTATGATCTATTGATATATTTAAAATTTTCCTAGTGTAAAATGTGAAGCTTAATTTTCATTTGATGAAATAATTTGAATTTAAATATTTTGTTTAATGTAAACAAACAGAGATGTAAACAAACAGAGATATTCCTCAAAACATTGATGATGAGATACAAAATTTTGAAAGAGAAAGTGAAAGAGGTATTGAACCAATGATCTAAGATGGTGAAAATATTGAAAGAAATTCAAATGAAGAAATTGAATCACAAGGTATGTGTTGAAATGTTACTTTCAACTGCCCTTTGTATAGTAAGCCGCTTTCCAAATATGTTTGAAAAACTCTGCCACAGATCCGCTTGCTAAAATGGTGAACAGTCAGTTGTGTTGTGTGGTTCAGCGCCAGTCCTTTCCATTTGAAAAAAAGTCTCTGTACATTTGAGAACAATCTGCTGTATTTGAAAGAAACAGAGCTTTCGTCCTTTTATTGAAGAACAGAGTCATTTTGTTTTATGTGAAGACAAGTGGTCCCCACAATTTTTTTGAATCACAATCGCAAAATCTTTTTAGTTGTTGCGATTGAGTGTCTTGTTGATATGGAAGACTGCAATGCGATTAGTGCGATCGCGCAATCGCAATCGCATGTCACGTAATCTCCCTACGCTCAAAACCAAGGTCTATTGCAATGTTGCGATGCGATCCAATCGCGATTGCATAATCGCAATCGCAGTTTTTATGTTGGGCCGTTTGTATTGTTAAGAACCGGACCCGACGCCATTTTATATGGCAGAGTTTATAACTCATCGCGCATCCAAAAGGGCACGGACCCAAAACCTTCTGGCGGACCTGATATAGGTTTATAGACTGGATTTGATAATTGATCACGCGTTCAAAGCACTGATGTCAGCAAACCAAATTCGTAACACGATTTTGCATTGAAGTTTGGTTAAATGATATTTTCAAGTCCGGCGGTAGTTTGCAAAGGTTTGCAAAGGTTTTTACGTTGTAATGTGTTTTATTTATCGCGCGACGAAGTAATGTGTTAAACTATTGATTATGTTATGTTTTAATATAAATCAATATAACATGTGCGCATTTGTAATAGGGCCCCACGGGACTTATGTTTAAGTTTAGTTTTATTTTTAATATAGTTCTTTTATGTTAATATGTGTTGTGCCACATAAAAGGCCTGAGAGCCTTTGTAATAGTTAGTTGTTGTTACACATCAGAGTGTAATTTTGTATTGTTATTGCACAACAGTGCGTTTTTATTTGAACAGACAGTGTATTTTTATTACACACAGCAGTGTATGAAAAGAGCGGAGACAGAGAGACAGTGAAGGTTTTTGTGCACTGTGTTTTGAAGCAGTAAGATTTTGTAATACCTCTGTGTGAGGAAGTGTTTTGTAACAGTTTTTTTTGTTAATGAATATAATTTTTTCACAGTGTTGAAACTCTGTCTCCTATGAGAAAAGTTATTTTTAATTTCTCTGTGTTTAGAGGAGAGCTTCATTCTCTACATATTGTTCTAGAATTCTCAGAAATTCCAACATGGTATCAGAGCTAGTCCAGGCTCTTTGAAGGTGTCAAAGAAGCTGAAGGAATGATTTCTTTGTTGCAACAGCTTCTCCAGCAGAGTGAAGACTCAGTCAAGAAGAATCCAAGGTATTTCTCAATACAAATTTTTGTGTTACTGTTGAAGACAATCAGTTTGTTTTAAAAAAAACAGTCAAATGTTTGAATCATAGTTAGAGTGCAAGAATGGCTGGAGTCAGCACTAGCATGAGTATTGGTAATACTCAGCTCCCACAATTTAATGGGAAAAACTATGACTACTAGGCAATAACTATGAAAGCTTTGTTTGCTTCCCAAGACTTATGGGAACTTGTTGAGGATGGTTTTGAATAACCAGTGGATGAAAATGAGTTTAATGATTTAACTCAGGCAGAGAAGGAACTGTTGAAGAGCAATAAGAAGAAGGATTCTAGAGCCCTCTACTTTTTGTATCAATCAATGCATGAGAGTGTGTTTCCAAGGATAGCAGCAGCTAAGAGATCCAAAGAAGCATGGGAAACTCTCAAGACAGCTTATCAAGGCATGGAAAAAGTGAAGACAACAAAATTGCAATTACTGAGGAGAGATTTTGAGACTCTCTGCATGAAGGAGTCAGATAACATTGACTCATTCTTCACACATGTGATTGGACTGGTCACATAGATAAGGTCTCATGGAGAGACTCTTGAAGAAAGAAGGATTGTGGAGAAACTATTGAGGAGCCTACCCTCAAGGTTTGATGTGATTGTCACCACCATAGAAGAGACAAAGGATCTCACAAAATTTTCAGTTGATGAGCTACATGCATCACTGATGACACATGAGCAGAGATTGGGTAGGAATGAAAAATAATCTCTGGAGCATGCCTTTAAAACCTAGATGTATTTTGGAAGAGGAAGAGGTCAAGGCAAAGGAAACAAGAGAGGAAGAGGCAGAAACCAAAATAGAGGTGGAAGAAACAGTCCAGCAAATGCTCAAGGAAGGGGTAGCAATCCAAATCAGAACCAAGGCCAAGGCAGCAACCAGCAAAGTGGTCAACAACATGCTCATGGACAAAGGTATGATAAATCCAATGTCCAATGTCATTATTGTAAAAAATATGGGAATTATGAAAATGAATGTAGGAAGAAGTAGCATGATATGGCTAATAAAAATAATGCAAATTTCACTAGAGAAAATATCAGCGAAGATAAATTGTTTTTAGCTTGTAATATGGCTGAGGAGAAGAGTGAAGACTTATGGTTTCTAGACTCTGGTTGTAGTAACCATATGACAGGAAACATAGCCATGTTTTCTATGTTAGATGAGAATGTGAAATCACAAGTCACATTAGGGACAGATAGTAAAGTTTATGTTATGGGAAAAGGAAATGCAAATGTCTTAACAAGGAAAGGAGAAAAGAAATCCATAACAGATGTTTATTATGTTCTTGGAATGAAATGTAACCTCTTAAGTATTGGACAACTTGTTCAAAAGGGGTACAATGTCTTTTTTGAAGATGATGTATGCACCATCATGGATAAACCACCCAGCAAACAATGTATTGCTGAAGTGAAGATGACAAGGAACAGGATGTTCCCTCTCAAAATGAGAGCAGATTTGAAAAATGGAGAAGAAATAGCAGTAGTGACAAAAGAGACTTTCCAAAGCGAACCAAAAGATGAGAATTGGTTGTGGTACTTGAGATTTGGACATCTCAACTTTGGAGGTCTTAACTTGTTGAACAGAAAAGGAATGGTAAGAGGTTTTCCATTGATTGAGAAATTGGACAACCTTTGTGAAGGTTGTATCTTGGGGAAACAACACAGAGAAAGTTTCCATCTGGGAAAAGCATAAGGGAAAAAACACCCTTAGAGATTGTCCACTCAAATTTATGTGGATCGATGAAAACTCCATCACTTGCAAGCAGCCACTATATGCTAACATTCATTGATGATTTTACTAGAAAAACTTGGGTTTAATTTTTGAAAAAAAAAAGTGAAGTGTTTGAAATATTCTGTAGTTTCAAAGCACTTGTTGAGAACCAAAGTGGGCTGCATATCAAAGTCCTAAGGACTGATAGAGGAGATGAGTATATCTCCAAATAATTTCTATGTTTTTGTAGAGAAAATGGGATTCATAAGCAGTTTACAGCAAGGTACACTCCGTAGAAAAATGGAGTTGCCAAAAGGAAGAATAGAACAATCATGGATATGGTAAGGAGTATGCTAAAGGCAAAGAATTTGCCTAATAATTATTGGGCTGAAGTTGTACATTTTGCAGCGTATATCTTGAATAGATGCCCTACAAAATCAGTCATGAACAAAGTTACAGAAGAGGCATGGAGTGGCACAAAGCAAGGTGTCACCCACATGAAAGTTTTTGGATGTGTGGCTTATGCACACATTCCAGATTAGCTGAGGAAGAAGTTGGACAACAAGGGGGAGAAATGTATTTTTATTGGATACAGTGAGGAATCCAAAGCTTACAGGTTGTATAACCCATCCACCAAGAAGTTTATTGTGAGAAGAGATGTTCAGTTTATTGAAGAGGAAGCTTGGGATGGAAGCATAGAGAAAACAATGAATGTTAAACACTGTTTGTCTCATGATGAAAATGATGAATATTTGGCTGAAATACATCCCCCAACAACAACACCAACACAAGGGCAGCAAAGCACACCCTTGAGGAGAAACGAAAGTGCTTCTCCAAGCATACCACAAGGAGGAGATTCGAGTGCCACATTAAACAATTGTACACCAAATGAAAAAGGAAAGAAGTTCAGAAATTTGATTGAAATTTATGAGCAAGAGGCAGCAAATGAAGGTATGAACTCTTTGTTTGCTTTATATTGTCATGTTTATGACCCTATTCATTTTGAGGAAGCTATTAAAGATATAAAATGGATAGAAGCTATGGATGATGAAATTAATGCCATAGAAAGAAACAAGACATGGGATTTGGTTGAACTCCCAAAAGGTAAATAAGTTATTGGAGTTAAATGGGTCTACAAGACCAAGAGTAATGTTGAAGGAAAAATAGAGAGACACAAGGCTAAACTTGTTGTCAAAGAGTATAAGCAGCAGCATGGGAGAGACTATGAGGAAACTTTCACACCGATTGCAAGAATGGAAACCATGAGAGTAGTGTTGTCCGTAGCAGCACAAAACAAGTGGAAAGTTTACCAAATGGATGTGAATTCAACATTCCTAAATGGAATGTTAATGGAAGAGGTTTACATTGAGCAACCTCTAGGCTATGAAAAGAAAGGCCAAGAGCACAAAGTGTGCAGATTGAAGAAAGCTCTTTATGGGCTGAAGCAAGTGCCAAGAGCATGGTACAGTAGGATAGATTCCTATCTATTGGAAAATGGATTTGAAAAATGTGAGGGAGAATCCACCCTATACATCAAAGAAAAGGATGGTAAGATGTTGATAGTTGTTTTATATGTTGATGATGTAATTTTCATAGGTAATGATGATTACCTTATTGAAAATTTTAAAACAGTCATGAAAGAAGAATTTGAAATGACTGATATGAGTTTGCTGAAATACTTGTTAGGAATAGAAGTAGAGAAAAATGAAAATGGGATTTTTATCTCACAAGCAAAATATGTTAATGAAGTGTTGGAAAGATTTAATATGTAGGAGAGCAAAGCAGCAATAACACCCACTGTGATGGGATTAAAACTCAGCAGAGAGGACAACAACAAGGATTTTGATCCTAGTTTGTACAAAAGCATAGTTGGCAGCCTCATGTATTTGACTGCAACTAGGCCTGATATAATGCATGCTGTTAGTTTGATTTCCAAATTCATGGAGAGGCCAAAAGAAGCACATTGGCAGGCAGCGAAGAGAATTATGAGGTATGTTAAAGGTACTAAAAGGTATGGCATTTTATATACTACTTCATAATGTTCAAATTTAATTGGATACACTAACAGTGATTGGGCTGGAAGTGTAGATGATCGGAAAAGTACTTTTGGTTATGTTTTTCACATGGGTTCGGAAGCCATTTCATGGGCTTCTAAGATGCAGCCTATTGTAGTGTTGTCTACAGCAGAAGCAGAATATGTGGCAGCTACAGCAGCAACATGTCAAGCAGTTTGGATGAGAAGGATGTTAAGGATTTTATGCCAAGAGCAAGTAAAAGGTGCAGTGATTTATTGTGATAATAGCTTAGCTATTGCATTATCAAAGAATTATGTGTTTCATAAGAGAACGAAACACATTGACACAAAGTTTCACTACATCAGGGAGCTAGTGAACAATGGAGAAGTTGTTTTAGAACAATGCAAAACTCAGGAGAAGTTTGCAGACATTCTGACCAAGCCATTGGGGCAGAAGAGTTTTGAGTTTTTGAGGAAATGTTTGGGTATTGGACTGATAACCCAGCAGTTGAAATTAAGGGGGAGTGTTGAAATGTTACTTTCAAGTGCCCTCTGTACAGTAAGCCACTTTCCAAATATGTTTGAAAAACTCTGCCACAGAGCCGCTTGCTAAAATGGTGAACAGTCAGTTACGTTGTGTGGTTCGGTGCCAGTCCTTTCCATTTGAAAAACAGTCTCTGTACATTTGAGAACAGTCTGCTATATTTGAAAGAACAGAGCTTTCGTCCTTTTATTGAAGAAAAGAGTCATTTTGTTTTATGTGAAGACAAGTGGTCCCCACAAGTTTTTTGAATTGCAATCGCAAAGTCTTTTTAGTTGTTGTGATTGAGTTGTAGTGCTCAACTTAGTGTTCATAAATTGAGGTCATAAATTGTCAACCAGGGCTAGTAAACTGCTGAAGTGAGGTGCACTATATGTGCCTAGGTATCTGTTTCTCACTACGTTGTATTTAGTGTTTTTTTTTCTGATGTTTTTGGTTTTATGGTTTTATGTTAAAAAGGAAAAGAACTAAGTGTTGGTAAAAAGAAGTGGATGGTTACACTAAAATAGAGCAAAACCTATTCTAAATTGTGTATGACACTAAAGAACAGAAAATGCAAAGCTTGATAATGACTCCTAGTAAGGAAATAAATCACAACATGAACTCAATAACTCATAGCATGAACTCATCCAATTCATTCATTAGGAATATGTTGGAATAGTTTGAGAAAAGGACAAGTTTAGTACAAATGAGGTTCTCCTAAGTACACAATCATCTTACAATATTACAAAGAATCTCATCCATGGATAGAAGTTTATTGGAACACAATTGAAAATATTATTTGAAACATAATAAGATTTCTACTCTGAATTGACTTGTAATGCTAAGATTAGTCCATTCTGCAGCTCAACTTGTCACTAGTAAGCCTCATCTGAAAGTTCGAGATTTTCTATAATAGTTTTGGGAAAAAGGCTTATTTGTGAAATTGCAAAAGATTGTAGAACAATCAAGGCCTTAAACTGATATCACTAATTCATTCCTGTCCATATGATGATGCATTAATAGAAAGTCAGAACAAGATTAGTTTGTGAACAATGAAGGCTGTGAAGTTTAATTTTGACAGTCAATACAACTTAAAGAACAATGGATGACACTGAACTAGAATGCAATTGATCAAACTTGAAACACAGTGATCACAAATAAACTAGAATGCTTTTAGCCTAACTTTGAAATACAGTGGACTGGAACTGAACTAGAATGTCACTAATCTAACTTAAAGTATAGTGGACAGATTTATACTAGAGTGCCATTATCAAACTTGAAACACGGTGACAGAATTAAACTAGAGTAACATCTACCTCCGGAGTACTACAACTAGAATAAATATGCAACTAATCACTAAAATGTTTCAGATTTGTCTCATTCGGAATTAGTGGTATTTTGGAATAGTTTGTAGAACAGGACTGACTGCAACGTGTTATGTAAATGAGCATGAAAGCATAAAATTCAACAAAACACAACAAAGCTCTAAAACATCACAGCTATGTCTCATCTGAAGTTAGTGATATTTTGGAAGAGTTTATAAGATCATGACTAGCTGCAACAACTGATGTAATCGAGCAAAAAACCATAAAGTTAAGAGAAATGCAACTAACTCCTGAAATACTACAGTTATACCTCATCCAATATTAGTGATATTTTGGAATAATTTGTGAGGATAAGAATAACTGTGGCATCCGCTGTAAGTAAGTATAAAAACACAAAGTTCAGAAAATTGATTAAACTAAGAATGAAACGAGGCTAATATACTTATCTAAACCATATGAACAAAGCTTCTCAGGTAGCAGGGGCCCTCTACCATTGGATTAGCACACAAATCTACTCAAGTTTGACTCAGCTCTTGCAATAAAGTGATGCTTCTTTCATTAAAAGAGAAATTCTTCAAAACAGAGTATTTACGGTCTTCTGAGATCTAGCAATAAAACATAAATCTAGCTAGCTGTTTCTCGGTTTCCTGAGCCATACTTATAACAAAATTACATAACTGTCTTTGAGATAAAATAGGAATAATTGTCTTTCCAAATTAAAATCAAACTAGGACTCTGGTGGTGGCCTCGTACCATGATTAAGGACATCTATACAGTCCTTGTCCTATTAGAAGTCTGTCTCCTAGTTCTGGTTTCCCACGTGCATAACCACCTGTAGACTCGAGCTCAAACTTCATGGAGAGCAAGAAATGATGGGGGAGTGATGTGGAATACGACCATATGTGTTTTTCCTTGCAGTGACACCGGGAACCTACATAAACATGAAGATAGCTGCAGAACAGATTACTGGCTACAGAATGCCTGCGTTCTGTAGCCGAGTCCAGTCAAAAATTACTACAACAACAAAATCATGAAAACATAGCAAGTTAGTCATTATACACATTCTTGAAGTAATCCTAATCAGTCATATTGATCATTTAAGCCTGTAATTGATGAGGGACAAAGGAAATAAAGTGAAATGTGGTGGAAAAGAAGGACATCTTTGGGGCTCAACATGAGTGTCTTGTTGATATGGAAGACTGCGAGGCGATTGGCATGATTGCGCAATCGCAATCGCATGTCACATAATCGCCCTCCGCTCAAAACCAAGGTCTATTGCAATGTTGCGATGCAATCCAATCGCGATCACATAATCGCAATTACTGTTTTTATGTTGGTTCGTTTGTATTGTTAAGAATCGGACCCAATGCCATTTTATATGACGGAGTTTATAACTCATTGTGCGTCCAAAAGGGCCCAGACCCAAAACCTTCTGGCGGACCCGTTATAGGTTTATAGACTGGATTTGATAATTGATCATGCGTTCAAAGCGCTGATGTCAACAAGCCAAATTCGTAACGCGATTTTGCATTGAAGTTTGGTTAAATGACATTTTCAAGTCCGGCGGTAGTTTGTAAAGGTTTGCAAAGGTTTTGATGTTGTAATGTGTTTTATGTATCGCGCGACGGAGTAATGTGTTAAACTATTGATTATGTTATGTTTTAACATAAATCAATATAACATGTGCACATTTGTAATAGGGCCCCACAGGACTTATGTTTAAGTTTAGTTTTATTTTTAATATAGTTATTTTATGTTAATATGTGTCGTGCCACATAAAAGGCCTGAGAGCCTTTGTAATAGTTAGTTGTTGTTACACAACAGAGTGTAATTTTGTATTGTTACTGCACAATAGTGCGTTTTTATTTGAACAGACATTATATTGTTATTACAGACAACAATGTATGAAAAGAGCAGAGACAGAGAGACAGTGAAGGTTTTTGTGCACTGCGTTTTGAAGCAATCAGATTTTGTAATACCTCTATGTGAGGAAGTGTTTTGTAACAGTTTTTTTTGTTAATTAATAGAAGTTTTTCACAGTGTTGAAAGTCTGTCTCCTGTGAGAAAATTTATTTTTAATTTCTTTGTGTTTAGAGGAGAGCTTCATTCTCTCCATATTGTTACGGAATTCTCAGAAATTCCAACAGTATGTACACACACACACACACATATATATATATATATATATATATATATATATATATATATATATATATATATTGAACACATGCACGTATTATTGAAATTATGCATATATTTACTAATTTAGTTATTTATTGTTCATATGTAAACTTATTATGTACTATTTTTTTCGAATATGTATAGATGAAATCAGTGTCGATGATGAGTTGTTAGAAAATGTTGACACTCACACATATGGAGATAAAAAACCTAACCATGTTATACGATATTGTGTTAACTTCATTTTTGAAAAGTATTTCTTAAATTAGTGAGTGACAGTTCAAGCTCAAATGTTGAAAGGTCTCCTATCATTAAGGAAATTAAAAGAAGCTACGACATTATTGGGTATTCGAAAATCAACCAAAGATAAAAAAAATGAAGGAAGATGTGATACAAAATATAAGTAGTACTATAAATTCAATTAAGAGATCTAGAGATAAAAATGTTTCAATTGTACGTAGAGGAATACATATGGAAATGGTTTTATTAAGTACTAAAGAGAATCGTTTGGTAACATTTATGGCACGAGCATTAGGAACCTCGCGAAAAACTTTGCACAAACATCAGAAATTTCGGCTGCAAGTAGATGTAAATGATGAACTCACTTGTTGGAGAGCTATTTGTAGGCAACCATACAAAGATAGACTTGGAGAAAATGTTAAAAAAATAATATATGAATATTGGAAGAATAATTCGCGTGCTTCGCCAACTGCAAGGCATGTGATGCGAAGAAGAATAGCACGAAATCAGTATGAAGAACATGAAAAATATTTCTTGGAAACCACTCAGATAGAGTTATTCAACAAGTTCAAAGAAGAGAATCGTCAAATTCATGTTTCACTCAGTGCTTTTGTTCAACAAAAACCATGGTATGTAAAACCTATCACCGTACGTGACACTTGTTGTTGTCGTTATCATGTGGAATTTGAGTTATATTATGACACATTCCTTGATTTCGGTAGAAAATTATGGAAGGATTCACCTCCTCCTTCCACTATCCATGATTTCATATCTCAAATTCTATGTGAAAGAGAAAGCGATGAACTATTTTACAAAAAGAAATGTGTTGGTGGTAAAAAATGCGATGATTGTGGAAATTTGACTAAATTTAAAAACAAATATTGTATTGATATAAATGATCAATCATTTTACGACATGAAAGTGAAATGGAAGAGATATGAATATATCAATACATCGATTCAAGGTGCAAATAGTGTTAAAAGAATTGAATTACTAGAAGACGAAATTTTTGTGATAGACTTTTTGAGAAAGTTTGAGGTAGAAAGTTACAAAATACACCAAGAATTCCCATAGAGATTGATGGCAAGACTTGCAATTCAAAAAATCTCGTGAAGTTTTTCCACTAGGGACCATTTTGTCAGAGATTGATTTTGCAAAAAACTACACATTTGTTCCACCAAAAGAAATTCAGAGTGAATACTATCATTCTGACCAAGTCTCCATGCTCGTCCATATTCTATATAGACATGTTGAATAAAACTTCGATCATATAGAAATCAGGAGTGAAAATCGACATAACATTAAAGAATATCACTTTTATATCAGTGACGATCGTACACATGATACATATTTTGTACAACATTGTTTTGGAAAAATTTATGATTCCTTGAAAAATCGTGGAATAACATTCAATGAACATTGGATATGGTCAGACGGATGTGCAGGTCAATTCAAATCTGCACGATCATTCTTTTGGTTGTATTTTCTTCATAAGAAAACCTGCATTAAACATTGTTGGAATTTCTTTGAGACTGACCATGAAAAAGGAGAACATGACAGTGCAGGAGCATGCATAAAACGAGCACTTCAAAGATATCGAATGAACCCCTCTGCAAGCTGACTTGTTAACGCTAAAGAAGTTGTTCAATGGTGCATCGCTGCTCTAAGCCATGAGACTAACCCATCAAGGGAAGTGCGAAGGTACATTCAATTTAATTTTTATTGGAAATCTAATTTTAAACATTGTACATTTATCGCGCAATGATTATCTTTTATTTTATTTTGATATCATATTTACAAATTCTTCTTTTAATTTCCCATATAAAGGTTTTTCTGACATATTGGGATCGAAGACATAGATAGATCAATTGGAAATGACGTTGAAACAATAAAAGGGACTCGAAAATTGCATTCAATTAAAACAAAGTCGTCCAGAAATGTGTTTGCATTGGATAAAAGAAAATATTCTTGTTTTTGTGATGTTTGCATAGACAACACAAAATCCAATGACATTTGTGAAAACAAAATGTATGTGAATGATTGGAAACATACAGAGCTAAATACAAAGGGAAAAATGTCTGTTGCAATGTTTGAAGAAATGCAATCAGAGGAAACTACAATATCATCCGATGGTGATCGAGTTTCTAATCTTGTTAGAGAAGGTAACATTTGAATTGCTTTCTAATGATTTGAAGATCTAGAAATAAATTTAAATATGTATAATTTTGTTTAAAAGTTTGTTTTATTGTGCAGAAGATGTTTTTGCTGTAATTGCACCTATTGAAAACGATGAAAATGTTAAGTATTATTTGATGCGTTGCACTGAACGAAAAATGAAATTATTAGAAAACTATAATGATCACGGATTTCAATATGACAGAGGATCTATTATACTGAAAGGTTATTTTTTCAGACAAACTAATCAAAGTGGGGACTTTGTTTACTTTGAAGACTATGAACCTGATTCCATAAGTTTTCAATATAGTCACTTGGTGTGTGCAACATGCATAAAGTTGATAGAGGTTCAATCAAAGAAAAAAACGAAAATTAAGAAATGGAAAATGTCAAAATCCGATCATGAACGGATTATTGAAGATGGCATTCCATTGGAATTTTTTTGATTGAATTGCCCAACAATTTATTCTCTTTGGATTAAATATGTTTTAGAACTTCCAGTACTCAACTAAAAATTGAGTTGCTTATGTTATTTGTGCAAGTGTTTGCACATGTACAAATTGTTTTGGTACAAGCACGTGCTCTAGTATCAACTGAAAGTAGCTTTTCTATACATGTGCATTGATGAAAAATGTTATATGTATTGGATATATATGTGTGTGTGTGTGTGTGTGTGTGTGTTCTAGAATGAAATTAATTGTTCTAGTTTTACTATGTGCATTGATGAAAAACTAGTTGGATTTTCTGGTAAAAAGTATGGACACAATGTAAATAAATCATCTGCAGTATAGTTTTGTACGAAAATTCCTTTTAGACAAGAGACTCGGAGCACTTCTCCGACTTTTGGTGGGATTTGACCCACATCTCTATTCCTGATTGAAAATCTAGTACAAAATTTGTTTGTCCAATGGTCAGATATGTTCAATGTGCATTGATGAAAAATGTTACTTACATATTGGATATATATGTTCTAGAATGAAATTAATTGTTCAAGTATTTTTTCTATGTGCATTAATGAAAAATCGTATTGGATATATACACGAATTGAATGTGCCCATTTTTTCTTGTGAGCTTTTCTGGTAAAAATTATCCGTGCAATGTAAATAAATCATCCACATTATATTTTTGTACGAATATTCCTTTCAGACAAGAGACTCGGAGCACTTCTTCGACTTTTGGTGGGATTTGACCCACATCTCTATTCCTGATTGAAAATCTAGTACAAAATTTGTCTGTCCAATGGTCGAATATATGTTCTATGTTCTAGAATGCAATTAACTGAATGTCATCAATTTACCAAATTATAAATCAACAAGGCTACCTATTTGAGTGCATTAATGACATTGACCCAAATTCAACAAACATATATGCACTTCTTATATTTCCAATCAAAATTAAAGGGATAATTTGTACATATATCTACTTCTTTAAACTCTTTTTTCAATTAGAGCTCAATTGATACATGGTTAGTTGCATTGAAAAGCTATGTTCTTCCTATTGGAAATTTTTTCACTCAAACAAGACTATGTAGAGATCAAAATCAATCTTAAGATTCCAAATGTACTTCAACCATCCAAAACTTGAGTTTTAATTTTTTTTATTAAATCAAAATAATACAAGTCACATAGGAGTCTTCTATCTAAGCCAAATGTAGATTGAAACCATCCAAAACTTAGATCAAAACATTTAACATTATATCAAAACATTTAACATTTAACATTAAATCAAAATTAAAGGGATTTACATATAACTACTTCTTTACTCTTTTTGATATATCAAAACAATACTTCACATGGGAGTCTTCCATCTAGGCGAAATGTAGATTGAAACCATCCAAAACTTAAATCAAAAAATTTAACATGTTATATCTTGAAACATTTAACATTTAACATTAAATCAAAATTAAAGGGATTTACATATAACTACTTTAATCTTTTTGAATATATCAAAACAATACTTCAAATAGGAGTATCTTCCATATAGGCCAAATGTAGATTGAAACCATCCAAAACTTAGATCAAAACATTTAACATAGATAACATTAAGTCAAAATTAAAAGGATTTACATATATACAACTACTTCTTTACTCTTTTTGATTCAATAAAAACAATACTTCACATGGGAGTCTTCCATCTAGGCCAAATGTAGATTGAAACCATCCAAAACTTAGATCAAAACATTTAACATTATATCAAAACATTTAACATTTAACATTAAATCAAAATTAAAAGATTTACATATATATAACTATAATTAGCGTAATGTACATAGCGAGACCCGTCTGCTGGGTTTCCTAACTAGCCAACACCAGAGGGGGTCTGAATCAAAAAAACAAAAAAGGGGCTGCCCATAACCGGGAAAAAGCTAAAAAGGACCTGACATCATGCTAGCTATCGATGTGTGTAGGAGGATTCTCCTCCACAATTGGACAACCGTAGTCCTCTAGATCATCATCTACTCCCTTGGAGTGTTGGGAGGAGTTGTCGCTACTTGCGCCATCACTGCTGGAGCTCATCGAGTCGGATTTGACTGGAAGAGTTGCCGACTTCTTGGTGTCCTGGGGCTAATGGGTTGGGATGGTGGACTTTCTCTGCTGCTTCCTGGAACTAGAAGCACCTTCATCTTGTGGCTCCTCTTGAAAAGAGATGGAAATGGTCGTCGTAATTCGCGGTCTGACCATAGCGCTGGTGAAGTGAAATTGTGCTTCATTGTTTGCTGGAGGAGGGTGGCTGCCTGTGTCATGGATGGAAAGAGGAGGGCGAGAGCCAACACTCCTGCCCCCTCCATCCCTACCCCCACCTCCCCTTCTGCAACGCATCCGTTGTCTACGCATGGGGTCTTCCATAGGTCAAATGTAGATTGAAACCATCAAAAACTTAGATCAAAACATTTAACATTATATTAAAACATTTAAAACATTTAACATTAAATAAAAATTAAAGGGATTTACATTTAAAACATTTAACATTAAATCAAAATTAAAGGGATTTACATTAAATGTAGATTAAAATGGTATCCAAAACTTAGTTTTAAAAACTTTTTGATTATATCACAACATTACTTGACATGCCATCCAATTGTAGTTCAACTATCCAATAAAAACATTTAATATTATATCACATGTGCCAAATGTAGATTGAAACCATCCAAAACTTGAGTTTTAAAAACTTTTTGATTATATCATACATAACATTAATTCACATGCCATGCCAATTATAGTTCAACTATCCAATAAAAACATTTAACATTATATCACATGCCAAATGTAGATTGAAACCATCCAAAACTTAACTTTTAATTTAACAAAAAATTATAGATCACAACATTAATTCACATGCCAAATGTAATTCAAGCATCCAAAACTTAAATTTTAAAAACAAAACAAATTATAACACATCATTACATAACATGCCAAATGTAGTTCGAATGCAAAACAAAACTTAAATTTTAAAAACAAAACAAATTATAACACATCATTACATAACATGCCAAATGTAGTTCAGATGACAACATTAATTTATAGATGACAACATTACTAGTAGTTCAATTATCCAAAACTTAAAAGTTTTAAAAACCAAAAAAATTATATAACAACATTACTTCACATTCACATGCCAAAAGTACTAAAACCATCCAAAACTTAACTTTTTGGAACAAAACAAATTATATTAACACTGTAATAAAATATGTCAAAAAATTGTAGATCTCAAAAGTATCAAACTGTATCAAGTTTATATATATATATATATATGATAGTGCATCTAGATAATATATAAAAAAGAAAATTTAAGACTATCTAAATCTTGAAATCAAATCTACAAATCATGTCCATCAAATAGAGATGGATCTAGCGTCTTTCCTATCAGGGTCTCAATCCGCGCACTATCATGTGAAGCATGGGAAACCTACATACACAATGCACATGTACTTGAACATTAAAATTTGATGTTTTAAAAATGAGTGAGAATATATATAGAACTTCATGTAAAAAACAAAATATAACAAAAAAATCATGCAATACCTCATGAGGTTCCCTCTCCATTTGATGAACAAGTTCCACCCCCATAGGAACATCTGCAATGGCAAACTGTACAATATACATGTACAGTTATATATATATATATATATATATTAAAAATTTCAAATGAAAATGCACGTGTACATATATATACTTATTTTCAATAATATTAAAAAAAAAGTTAGACAACTTGTTCAAATGGTGTGGATGTTCCTATCTCCATCGCTAGAGTCCGTGGATTAAAGAAATCTTCTATAGGAACCTAAATTCAAAAAATTTAAAATAACTCAATATATATATATATATATATATCTCAAATTTTAATGGAACTTTTTGAGGTGGAATCTATATATATATATAACTTAAACATAAATTTTATAGTGAAAATTGTTCATACTTGTGGCTCATCTCCTAAGGAAGTAGAAGGTACATCTCCCAAGGAAGAAGAAGGTACCGCCATCCCAAAAACATCGGACGGAATCAGAATTTGTTAAAACATTTTATCATTATATATACATACATGTACATGTGTGCACAATTATTTATTTTAAAATATCACTTAAAAAACACTAGCATTTGCCAACATATCTTGATGGTGAGACCCATCTGCATTGTTTGAACCAGAGGTCCCGAACGTGATATTAACATTTTCGTCATGCATCATGTATGAGAACTGCAAATGGTGTTTTAAAATATAATGATACATTTTTGTTAGATTAATGCACATACAAATAAATGTATACATGTACATACACGTATTTATTACAAATTGTACACATGTATATGTATGTTAAAATAATTTCAAACCCTAAGGTCATTAACACATACCGTTCCCGTGTCCTCTTCCTCATGAAGAATTAGGTCTTGAAAACCATTGCGACAATTTTTTGCATATATTCGGAGATCTTCAACATCCATGTTGTCAATCTCTTCATTTGTACAATACACAAAATTGGCACGTGCATTTTCACATGCTCTTTATCGATTTAGACAAACATTGACTCCACCCTATCCGCTGTAAACATTGTCGATCATGACATCCCTTGCTTCTCTACTTATTTGAGAAGTCACATCCATCTCTGACTGCAAAGTTTCGACCCAAAAAGATCGACTCACCAATGGCGGCTCAGGGCGAGGCAACTCCACATCTCGCTTAGCGCCCTTACGGTCATACAATCGACCTTTCCCTGGACCAAAAAATTATGACAGAAGGTCATTGTAGTTGGGTTTCATACTCAAAAAAAATTCTGCGTAAAACATTTGTGCAAGATAAACAATAACCTTGTCATTCCATGGGAGCCTTCCATAGGCTGCAAGGTGCCTATCATACAAATAGCGAGCTATATTTGGGTGCTTGAAATATTTCACCTTCAGCATTTTTCTTTTTGGCCCTTCCTTGAAATTAAACATTGACTTCGCCACATCTTTTGTAACTATTTGTTTTACATCCTCACATTTATTTGGACCCATTACTATTTCCTTTCTCTTTCTCATCACTTCTACAAATGTATCAGTCGTTGGCCCAAGAGTTCTGTACACATTTACAATTTCGACCAATGAATGTGTAACTATTTCGAGGCTTTGTCGACTCTCAGCAGGTAGAGTCAAAGCCACGCGATCTCTCTGCAATTTTGCATGAAGTTTTTCACACCTTTGTAAGGTGCATTGCGCCATGTTTGTTTCCCATGGTATATCAGAAATGTCGGCCGGATAAGTTATGCTGGGTAGACAACCTTCTTCTTGAATGTAGCGTTCTGCCCTACATCTATTTTGACCACTAGTTGGAACATTTTCGGCCTCTGCATCAATATATATATATATATATATATATATATATATATATATATATATATAATTTCGTATATTAGAAAAAACACATGTAAATTTTTTTTTACAAATTCAATGAAAAAAATATTGAAATTGATGGAAACCTTGACGTGGTTGGTTAGCATCTTCTTCACCATGAAACTGTTGAGACCCAGAATGACCCTACTGAGAACCAGACCCAAAACGACCCTGCTGAGAAATAGCACCACTAGTCGTTGATTGGCCTTCGGGGGAATAAATATCACCTCCTTGACGCAACCTGCTACCACTCATTGATGGCCCTCTAAGTGGATTTGAACCACCACCAACCTCTCGAGACGAGAGAAAAGCTTCATAAACAAATACAAATTTATAATCAATTGAAAAATACATTCATGTGTACATATAAATACATATACATATTCATTGATTAAATTGCGTGAACCATACCACGACTGGGTGAACCATGGGGCACGCTCCATGGATGGAGTAGAGATCTTTCTCTTCTTAGCTCCTAAAAATTAAAAAATGAAACTAATTAACAACTAATTTAAATCACAAAGTTAATAAAAAATCAATTCCATATGTACACACATGTATGGAGATTTAAGATTATATTTAAATACCGTGAACATCCCCCGATCCATGAACCCCCATATGGGATTCAGTTGATCTTCATCGTTCATCCTCCATGATATATATATCTATTGGTGGACATTTACACAAAATAGATTTTAGAAAATCAATTTGTAATTTAGTGTACACAAATTATGTAGAACAGAACTTTCAAAGCAATAATTGATGTGTGAAACTCAATTTAAGCAAAAAAGAAATTATAAAAATGATAAGTTCACCAAATTGCGCTTTACATGGTGGGAGCACACTTGGTATAAAATTGAAAAAAAAACATGGTCATTAAAAAAGAAGTGAAACTGCATTTAAACAAATTCCATTTAAACAAAAATTTGTTGAAGTCCCTGCATTTTAATTTTATAAAAATGTGAAGTTCACCACTTGTTGCAAATGTGAAGTTCACCAAGTTGCGCTTTACATGGTGTGGTGGGAGCACACTTGTTATATAATTGAAAAAAACACATGGTCATTAAAAAAGAAACATTTAT
Organism: Pinus albicaulis; assembly: GCA_034641835.2. Lineage (NCBI taxonomy): Eukaryota > Viridiplantae > Streptophyta > Pinopsida > Pinales > Pinaceae > Pinus > Pinus albicaulis. The sequence continues at coordinate 178,091,629 of CM076573.1, read as the reverse complement.
AAGTACATGACACAAACATATCCAAGATATGTTACAATGTCCATCAATAAATTTTGAAGGAGAGCGTCTCAACACTAATTCATCTTTGAGAGATGAATCTTGAATTTTTGAAGAAGAGCATCTCAAAACCAATTCATCTTTGAGAGATCAATCTTGCATTGGCATTTCTCTGTATAATTCTAATTCATCTTCTATAGATGAATCATGAATTGGAATTGCCCCACGCAATAGATCAGCAGACATCTTATTCACATTTGTATAATGCCTTGTACTAAAAAATTGAAACTGGCTAACAATACTGTTTGCTATTCCATGTAGTTATTTTAGCCTCTCCTTCTTAACTTGGCACACACCATTCATCTGGTTGCACACAAGTTCAGAATTGGTGAAAACTACAATTCCATTTGATCCATACTTCATCGTTATTCCCAAGCCTTCTATCAATCCAATATAATATGCCTCGTTGTTTGTTGTTCTTCCTGGTATATTCATTTTCCTTTGGATGAATTTGCTAGTCACAATATTGGAAAGCACATATGTAATCACTACTTTCCCTGGATTGGGATAGCAAGAAACTTCTATGCATAATTTCCATTTTTCAACCATATTTAATGGTTTTCTTATCCCTGCAAAAAAAAACAAATTCAATAAAAATATATATATTAAATCGACATTTATTGAAAATGCATGAGAGAAATGACACAAGATCATGAGGTAAATGACATGTGCATTGTTTATCTTAAAGTTTGACTTAAAAAGTTTATGGTAGAGTTCACATCTAAAATTAATGGGAGGAAGCCTTTAGTTTGTGGGAGAAATGACACATGTACACAGTTTACCTAAAAGTGGTTGTGTTTTATGGATATTAGAGGAAGCCTTTAACTGTGGGAGAAACAACACATGTACAAAGTTTACCTTAAAGTGGTTGTGTTTTATGGATATTAAAATGAAAAAATTATATTTAGATCCATTCCAGAGATTTATTGTAGGGGCATTTACTAGATATGTCACCTTTCATAAAATATGAGATCCAAAGGCTACCTGGCCCTTTATAGACTCTGCCTATAGAACTTGTAGAAGTAAACACTAGACCTATCCCAATTTTACCGTGTGAAGGGTGTAGAGGACCCGTGGAATCACTCAAGGTTGTATTATTAAACCTTTGGTTTAATGATCTTCAACCTTTGGTTGTACTTTGAAGGTCCTTGACCTTCATCCTTCAACCGGAGGTTGTAGATCCTTCAAAGCCTCTTGTTAGAGAAGCATTTGAATATGTGAGAAAAAAATTAGGAATAGTTCTTGTAAATTATCTTGTTAGAGAAGAATTTGAACATGTGAGAAACAAATTAGGGATAGTTGTTGTAAATTATTGTCACTTATTTGACTTCAAAAAAAGATCCTATGAAATTCAGTGCAATATCTATGTGGTAGAGTACACAATATCTAAGGGGGAGAATACAATATATTTGACTTCAGAAGAAGAGCCTATGAAATTGAGTGCAATATCTATGTGGGAAGAAATAGAAAGAGTAACAAAAGGCATATGATTGTGTCAATAATTTGAAGAATTCAAGAAAGATAACAAAGAACCATCAAAATTGAGTGCAATATCTATATGATATATATATGATCAAGTGTCAATAATTTGAATTAAAGAAAGATAACAAAGGACCATCAAAATTGAGTGCAATATCTATGTGGGAGAGTAAACAATATCTAAGGGGGACAATACAATATATTTGACTTCAAAAGAAGAGCCTATGAAATTGAGTGCAATATCTATGTGGAAGAGTACACAATATCTAAGGGGGAGAATAGATATAAGGAAGGAATAGAAAGAGTAACAAAAAGCATATGATTGTGTCAATAATTTGAAGTAGTCAAGAAAGATAACAAAGGACCATCAAAATTGAGTGCAATATCTATGTGGGAGAGTACACAATAACTAAGGGGGAGAATACAATATAAGGAAGGAATAAAAATAGTAACAAGAAGCATATGATTGTGTCAATAATTTGAAGTAGTCAAGAAAGATAACAAAGGACCATCATCAAATTAAAATTGAAAGATCAAGTAGTCTTCTTCATGAAGAATAAGCATTAACTAGGTTCATCATTTAAAGGGTTCATTTTTTAATGAAAAAAATTATGAATAATATGGAATGAATCATTGTACATTATGAATTTATGAATAATATGGAATGAATCATTGTACATTATGATAAATCTTGTATTTAAATGACATTTGATCTATGAATAAAAAAGAAAATGGGATCATCTCTTAATATATATATGTGTGTGTGTGTAAGAGAGAAATAAAAAGAAAAGGTAATTCCACCAAGCCTAAAGGAGAATGTCCTAATACATTAAATTATTTCTTAATACATTAAATTATGTTTGTTTTCTAGAAGCATTAATCATGAAGAGTCATGAGATCCACATTTCAATATATATGTGTGTGTGTGTGTGTGTGTGTGTGTGTAAGAGAGAAATTAAAAGCAAAGGTAATTCCACCAAGCCTAAAGGAGCATGTCCTAATACATTAAATTATGTCCTAATACATTAAATTATGCTTGTTTTCTAGAAGCATTAATCATGAAGAGTCATGAGATCCACATTTCAATCATGTACTATTTTTAAGTTAAAGGAGCATGTCCTAATACATTATTATGTTTGGTTTCTAGAAGCATTAATCATGACTTTTCTTTGAGATCCACATTTCCATCATACTATTTGAAAGTTCACATTTCCATCATGTTATTTGCAAGTTCTATATGAAGATATGTAGTCTAATAACTGATTAGCAAGTTGTGAGGTCCTACTAAATTATTATGTTTGGTTTCTATCATACTATTTTCAAGTTCTATATGAATATATGTAGTCTAATAACTATATAGTATAGCCCATATAACATATAATGACCTTTGACAGTATGAGAAAAGAGTCAAAAAACAGAGAGGCCTCCCAACAGAGTTCCACCTGTTCATCAAGGTAAGCAACATAATATCGGAATTGAAACAATGACACCAATAAACATATGTAAATTTAGATATTAAATTGACATTTATTGAAAATGACATGTGCATGGTTTATCTTAAAGTTTGACTTAAAAATTTTATGGTAGAATTCACATCTAAAATTAATGGCAGGAAGCCTTTAGTTTGTGGGAGAAATGATGTGCATGTAAACAGTTTACCTTAAAGTGGTTGTGTTTTATGGATATTAAAATGAAGAACTTCTATTTAGATCTATTCCAGAGATTGACTGTAGGGGAATTTACTATATATGTCACATTCCATAAAAGATGAGATCCAGAGACTACCTGGCCCTTTATAGACTCTACCTATAAAAATTGTAGAAGTTGATAAATCTACATTGACAAATTTACTTGTGAGAAATTTACATTGACAACATATAGAGATTCAACTAGGCTTGTGAAAAGTACAAGTGGACAATGTATAATTCTACTTAGAAGAGTCTTTGGTTTAATGGTTAAGCAAGAAAGAGTCGTTACTTTCTCTATCTAGAGTAGAAGTGGAATACATAGTAGTTACTTCTTTTTGAGTGTTTTGGATGAAATGGGCTCTAAAATATATTAAGGTAAAAGCATATGATTGTGTCAATAATTTTAATTAGTCAAGAAAGATAACAAAGGACCATAAAAATTGAGTGCAATATCTATATGATCAAGTGTCAATAATTTGAAGTAGTCAAGAAAGATAACAAAGGACCATCAAAATTGAGTGAAATATATATGTGATATCTATATGATCAAGTGTCAATAATTTGAAGTAAAGAAAGATAACAAAGGACCATCAAAATTGAGTGCAATATCTATATTATTGTGTCAATAATTTGATAATTTGAAGTAGTCAAGAAAGATAACAAAGGACCATCAAAATTGAGTGCAATATCTATGTGGGAGAGTACACAATATCTAAGGGAGAGAATACAATATAAGGAAGGAATAAAAAGAGTAACAAGAAGCATATGATTGTGTCAATAATTTGAAGTAGTCAAGAAAGATAACAAAGGACCATCATCAAATTCAAATTGAAAGATCAAGTAGTCTTCTTCATGAAGAAGAAGCATTAACTAGGTTCATCATTTAAAGGGTTCATTTTTTAATGAAAAAATTTATAAATAATATGAAATGAATCATTGTACATTATGATAAATCTTGTATTTAAATGACATTTGATCTATGAATAAAATTTAAGAAAATGGGATCATCTCTTCATATATATATGTGTGTGTGTGTGTGTAAGAGAGAATAAAAAGCAAAGGTAATATGTGTGAGCATAAAGATGTTAACTTCTTAGTTAAAAATCAAAATTTTAAAGTTGAAATTACTAAAAAGTTTGTTGTGGATCACAAATCACTATACCATAACAATGAGACAAAGCAAACCATAACCCACTTATAATAGAGGGATAGAGGGACTCGTGTCACCTACTCCAAACCTAAAGACATAATAATGAAAAAGAACATAAGGATGAAAAAACAATACACTTGTCATAATTGTCAAGCAAACCATAACCCACTTATAATAGAGGGATAAAGGGACTCATGTCACCTACTCCAAACCTAAAGACATAATAATGAAAAAGAACATAAGGATGAAAAAACAATACACTTGTCATAATTGTCATAAACTTATATCTAGTTTAATATTTCTAGCTACATGGTACACAATAACACATGGTACAAAATAACACATTGATTAGTTCAGGTTATATTAAGGTTAACATGGCTAACTCAGAAGGTATAAGTTCAGGTTGATTAGTTCATGTTATATTAAGGCATATATATTACATATGTTATAAAAAATATGTGTGAGCATAAATATGTTAACTTCTTAGTTAAAAATCAAAATTTTGAAGTTGAAATTACTAAAAAGTTTGCTCTAGATCACAAATCATTATACCATAACAATGAGATAAAGCAAACCATAACCCACTTATAATAGAGGGATAAAGGGACTCGTGTCACCTACTCCAAACCTAAAGACATAATAATGAAAAAGAACATAAGGATGAAAAAACAATACACTTGTGATAATTGTCAAGCAAACCATAACCCACTTATAATAGAGGGATAAAGGGACTCGTGTCACCTACTCCAAACCTAAAGACGTAATAATGAAAAAGAACATAAGGATGAAAAAACAATACACTTGTCATAATTTTCATAAACTTATATCTAGTTTAATATTTCTAGCTACATGGTACACAATAACACATGGTACAAAATAACACATTGATTAGTTCAGGTTATATTAAGGTTAACATGGCTAACTCAAAAGGTATAAGTTCAAGTTGATTAGTTCAGGTTATATTAAGGTATATCAGAAGGTATAAGATCGCAGATTTCATTGCTAACTCGGCCAAGCAATTTTGTTTCAACATTGTAGCAATAGAATTCAATATTTTTTAACGACGTCAATATTCAATATGGAAATAATACTCATAAAATTGAAAAGAGATACTCAGTCTGACCTGTTTCACTGTACATGAATAAACATATATTCATATATTATTGTATGATGTATGTATTTCACAGAGAAATTTTGTAGATCAATATTTTCAATGAACTTTCCACCCATCAAAGGTTCTCTTTATTTCCCAACACTTCTTAATAGGAGCAAATAATAACAATAGGGTTCATATATGATTACCTGGCATGTCAAATTACCAAAATTGGGTTGTGTTACATTGCAAGTAATTAACAACACAACTAGGAGCGGGGGAGTGAACTCTCTCACTCTGACAGTAGGGATGAGTTTAATAAAAACATGGGCTACAAAATTCTTATACTGAAAAATCAAAATCAAATAAAACTCTTACATTCAAAATCAAAACTATTACAGAAACATTGGGGCACAAAGTTTTACTCCCTTTCTATATGGTTTTTGGCCCTTCCCTGGTTCGGTATGGTTCAGTCTCATCTATCAGTTGGTCAGTCTCACGTAGTCCATATCAGTTTGAAAAGAATAGTGTCGGAAGATGGGTTCCGGAGATCCAGGATATCTTCTTTTCATAAGTAGATTTACTATGGGTATGGAAGGAAGGCGCAACTGTACCTCCATTCATAGATTGACCTGCCTAATATGGAAGGCATCGAGTGACTTGCTCGCCGTGCGGTGGGGAAGGGAGTAGATAGTCGTAATGCTGGGAGTTGTTAGCTAGGTTCTGGGCCCTTCAAAACTGGTTTGACCAACCATGAGGCTAAAGGAAGTGATCCGCCTATAGTTTTCACTTTGATTGAAATTTCACCTGCCTAAGAAACATTGGGGCACAAAACTTTGCTACAAAAAATTCAGACAAAGAATATGTTGGGCTGCAAAAATCTGCATTGTGCAAATTTGATCTCATTCAAATTTGCGTATTGAACATAGAACACATTGCATTACAGAACACATTGCATTACGAATTTTTCCCTTGTTAAAAAAAGAGGAGGAGTAGGACAAATACTTGGTAATTTGCTCGCTTGAAATCACCGCAGACCAACAGCGCGGACAGAAGCAACCCCAGACCAGTAGCAGCATAGATAGAAAAACACGCAAACAAACAAACACAGAAAAATGCGGTAAACAAATAAACTTCACGGGTGATATATTTATAGGAACTAGTTCGGCCGAACTATTTTAAGAGTAAAATTTCGGTTGAATTTTTTTTTCCGGTTTTCCCATCTCTGGCAAAAATTTTGTTTTCCCACGCTGTCAGTGTGCCGTCAATCTAAACGGAAGTACGAGTTTGGCCGAAATTTCTCAGAAAGTTCGGCCGAACTTTATAAAAGGTTGGGCTGAACTATTTCCAAAAAAAAAATTCTGCCCCCGATTCTCACAAAAGTGTAACCCATCTTCACATATCCGCCCATAATGCCATGTCATTGTGAGACTATTCCTCAATTCTTAAATTATCTAAATAATATTTAAATAACAGAGACATGTTCAATAAATTGAACCTTGATGAAATAAAAAAAGGGTAATGAAATAAGCTATGTAATCACAAACTAATGCCTAAAGCTCACTCTTAAAGTATATTAAAAAATAAGTCCTAGCTCTAAAACAAAGTCATGGAAACAATGAAAGACTTATGCATTTATTGATTTTGAGGGTCATTTCATGAGGGATTCCCCTTTCTTTCCCATCCATAATTGTTTATCCTATAACATGTCTTTATCTAGGCCCTTGGGAAAAAAAATTTGTCTTAAAAGTTGGTTAAATGCATAAGAGTATATGATTATTGTTCGAAAATAATTAAATTAACCCCTTATGATGTTGTATTGGGAGGGCTTATTAGGTTTTCATCAACTAAAAATTCATGAATATGTCTGTATCCATGATTCCGAATGAAGAAAAAGTGTTCAATCACAAGAACATCACCACATCAATAGCCATTTTTCTTGGATATCTCAGCTCAACTCACCAACATCAGGGAATATTGTTGAAGATATCACATATAACCCAAGATTGGTCTCATTATCTATTTTTCCATGTGGTTAATTGAATACCTAATTTGAGGAAGGACACACTTTTAAAGCCCCATTTATTTGTAATGTAACCCCTTTTTTAGAGGGAATTTGGAATATTGTGTTGTAAAATCCTCCCATTGAGCATTCTGAGGGTGATGTATTCATGTAACACTACTCATGGTTTGAGCCAACATTATGTAATTCATTGTAGTAGTGAGGAAATCCATTCTATATAAGAAGGGAGTATCCTATTTTGTAAACCATTGGATAACAATGAAGAGTTTTTCTGAAATTTTTTTAGCACATATTTTATTTTTTGGTTATAAGTATTGTTTCAAGGGTTAGATAAGGCTCTTATATGTTTTGTTGGAGGTGAAAGTTGCAACAAAGGTCAAAGAAGGGAATCTCGCTCCACAGATTGACATTAAATATGATGTCACCATTAATTTCTCCATTGACCATCAAAGGGACGATAACACAACATTGAGGTCGAATGTCGAAGGGCTATTCCCTCTTGACTTACTTTCTCTTTAAGAATTTAACAACCCTAAGATAAAATTTCATGTAATAAAGTTAATAAAGGAAAAATATGACCAAGGTCATGGGACACATATTCCAAGTTCAATGTTGAGAAAAACATCCTAGTGTGGGTGTTCATTTGGTTTATTATGGCTAAGAGAAATTTGCAAAGGTATTTTATTTATGGGAATAAAGGAAATTAGGAGAAAAGTGAGGTGAAAGGTCACAGGTTCCATGTAAGGAGGAAATTGAAGGAAAATAGAGGCATAAATGATAAAAATGATTCTAAGGATCAGTTCACAACATTTTGTCAGTTCAGTTTTGGAATTAGTCTCAGACAGGAGAAGAGAACCAAGAAGAGAAGGAAATCAAGCAAGCAAAGGAAGGGCAAGGAAAGAAAATGAAAGCAAGGATCAAGCAAGGAAAGTTTGGATCAAGTAGCTTCAACTGGAATAATTGCAGGTAACAAGTTTCATGTATGATTTCCTAGCTGGTTTTGACATGCATGGTATGTGCATGTTGGTTTTTGGTTCTTTTGCTATCACTGGCATGCATTTTTTCAGGTTGGAAAATGGATTTTAGCCTTGCGTTTTCATTTCCGGATATCAATGGTGTGTTGGTATTTTTATCGGTTTGAGCTTTGGATTTCCAAAAGGTTTTGGATTCAGGTGAGGTGGTATCAGGAAAATTCATAAAGGCCTAGGAATCCCTTGATCGGTGATGGCGAGATACATGGTAAAGGCTGAAGGTGGAGACAGAAAAATTCCTCAAGGTATTGGAGAAGAAATTATGAGGTGTCCAAGCTCGGTTCGGTTTTATGATCTTGGCTCTGGTTAGGTGAGATCATGGTATGGTGAGGGTGGAGGTGGTTTAACCTTTGGATTCCTTGTTTGTGTTTGGATTGGTTTATCCCATGAGATCCCACATTCATGCTTGGAATATGGCACAAGGGTGATTCACTGAAAGAAAGATTTGGTTCAACCAATCTATGGTCGGGTGGTACGTGGAAGTACCAAACTTGGTTGGATTTTTCCTATGTCTAATAAGAGTTATGTTTCTCTTGATTTTGATAAGGAAGGGTACTTGTTATTATGTAGATTTAATGATTGTTCTCTCATTGTTATTTATCTGGTTATATGCCGGTTATAAGCATGGTTATATGTTGGTTATCATAATAAAATAATTATGATCAATGAACTCAAACCATAGAGACAAACTCAGACCAAGTCATAAAAACAACGATGCTTCAAAGAGATCAAACCAATCCATGAATAAATTATGCCAAAGAAAACTTATGTTACATCTTTTTGTTCACTTGTCCTCCATATATTAAGAAAGCTTGAGTTGATTTGAATGGATACAAACTCTATATTTATATCAAATATATGGTCCATGGGTCTACCATGGAGCTTGTTAAATGCCTTCAAATAAGGCTTTTTATTTTTTATTTTATTTAAAAAAAAAAAACCAGCCACACATATCGATATGACCAAGTCATTAAGATTTACACTTTTATTGTTTTACTTATTTTGGGTGAAATGACCTATTTATTAGGGCACACTAACTACACAATGGTGATCGTCTTGCCAACAGAATCACTAATCTTAATGCAATCAACAAACAAATATTAAGAGCGGTTTAAATACCAATGTTGACATTAATGACAACACCATTTAATAATTAATTTTAACTATTTTTAGAGATTGTTGTAAAAAAATAGTGAAGAAGTCATCCATATGGCATTATATTATGCAAATGTTGGAATAAGACTTTCAAGTTATCAACCAATCACATGTTTGAAAAATATGTTTTTTTTAATAACATTGAAAAATACTTTTTCATTTATCAAAACTAAACATGTGCTTGATTTTTTTTGTTTGTTTAAATAATATTTATAAAAAAACATTATAATTTGCATTAGTCAATGCTAAACTAATAATAATCAAAGGGAAAATCAATTTCTAGAGCCTTGCTTTGGAAATGACTAAACTTTTAATATATTGGAATTTGATTATCTTAGACAAAGTGGAAGTTAAATAACATATTTTAATGTAATGGAATTCATTATGCTCCATAGAAAGTTGAACAATTTATTAATTAGTTAATTTACAATCTAGTTTATATTTAAATAAAAAATTCATCATTAATGTTTAACTTAATAGTATGGATTATTTTTTATAATGATCTATTTATTTATATTTCATTGGCACCTAACTTTTAACGGAATGCACTACAACATAAAGGGGGGTATTAAGACAATATTTAAGACAATTTTTAGGTAATTGTCTTAACTTGACACAAAATAAAACATGTGTATTGTCTTTAAGTGGGTGTCTCATGTTAAATTGTCTCTATAAAGACAATATATAGCACAAGATTTTTTGTCTCTCCACAGACAATTTCATTTTTTATTTTCGAGAGACAGTTTCATTTTTGTCTCTCTAGAGACAATAGTTGGGATTAAAGACATATTGTCTTTAAAGAGACAATGTTTTTGATCCTAACTATCATCTCTCTAGAGACAATAAAAAAATACATTCAAAGATAATACAATATCACTTTTGTCTCTTTAGAGACAATAGAAAATAATGAATCTAGAAAAACATCTCACCATTGAAATAAACCAATATTAAAAGTGTTACACCTATCTTTTGTTATCTAACCATTTACAATTAGATAGATCGAAATACAACATGTAAGACCAATTTTACCATAGTAAAATTGCGTTCACTATAAGAAATAATTTAATAAACCATAGTTTATTAAGTTTTTTCTGGTCCAAATAGAAAACCCCATGAGGAATAATTAAACAAATCCTTATTTATTTGGTTTTCCTCTAGGAATAATTAATTAAACCTCTGTTTAATAATATTCCTAGTCATATTTAACCCAATTAATAAGAAATAATTAGATAAATCATTTTTTATCTTATTATTATCTCGAAATAACTAATTAAGTCATTATTTAATTAATATTCCTTGTTAAATTTCACTGAATCATTTACGAATAATAAAATAAATCATTATTTGTTAAATTATTCCTTGATCCCATCCTTTAAATGATAAATATTTTTTTAATTTTCTTATTATTTCTAAATAAAGGGATTTAATCAATTTAAATTCCTTTTCACTTCAACAAAATATAATAAAATATTCCAAGCAGTTAGATCTAGATCTTGGTTAATAATATTTTATTACGCACCATTATCAAGGATAACTCAATATTTTGTTATAAATAGGAGGGTTTTCCATTCATTTCTTACCTTTAATCCTTTTATCATGGTCAGGCTTTGATCCTTTTATCATTGTCATACTTTGACTCCTTTATTTTCTTTTTGCTTATTGAGCTCCCTTTGAGTTCTACATGCCTTGGGTATTCTACACCATTGAGAGAGAAACTCTGAAGCTGAAGCATTTGAGGACAACCAAGAACCCATCCCATTGAGGGGGACTGGTAACATCATTCTTAGTTCCCTTCCCAGGTGTTAATATAATACAATTTTTTTTTATAATTCTTGTCTTATCCATTGGATATTTTGGAGAAACTCTTATTTCATTTTATTGTTTAGCTGCTTTATTTGCATAGATATGAGTTTGTTTTGCATTTGTTTCGACCGTTTATTGCAGATCTAAGAAGTTAGATAGTCATATTTGTTGTTAGGGTCATTTTTCATGTGCAACTAAAGTGACCTCTTTTCGTACTCTTGCATTAAGAATTTATTCTAACAATTGGCGACTCCACAGGGTTTTATTCATATTTCTTGCATGACCATCTGCTTCAGTACCTATGGTTTTTATTCAACTATTTTTTAGCCTCTTAATTTTTTTTTTACCTTTTATTACCTAAAATAGTAAAAATTCTAACTTCCGCATGTTTTTGGGTGTTTTCCGCACGTAACAAGTATCAAGTGCGCCACAGACGACAAATTTTTCCGCAACTTGCCGCCGAGACTTCCGGAAGTGCATATCACAAATTTTGGCCCAAAACCTATGATTTCAGGGCCCAAATAGTAGCTTTTAGGCCAAAAACTATGAGTTCACTAGCTTACAGTTCAGTACCTACGAGCTGCAATTTTTTACGGGGTTTTTTTCTGTAATTTCTAGGGTTTGCAACAAGAATTGTTCAAGGTTTTCTGACCTCTGTCTCCACTTGTATTAGGTGTAGATCTGCTCATTTTTTCTTTTTTAAGTGGGAATAAGCCCCTTAGGGCTTCAGTACACTTCCACCTTTTTAAGAAGGGTTTAGCTAAGTAGGTAGTATGAGATTTTGCAAAGATTTCAACCATTTTTCAGGGTCTAATCCCTCTTTCTTTCAGATCCATTCAAATTGGTTATTATCTCATCCAAAACTCCCTCTTGAGTCTTGTTTTACCTCTCCCTTAGGGTCCCTCTTGTTTCCGTTAGGGTTTTAACCCGTCGCCTCTCATTTTCTAACAGTTTCCCCTCTGATTTCTTGTTGCTTTTTGCACCTCTTTTTAGTAGATCTGAGTCATTAGATCCTTGTCCCTTAGACCTTAGATATTTTGGCCACCTTTTGTGTTTTGAGTAAATTTCGATCACCTCTTAGAAAAATTTCTTGGGAGCCCTTATTTTTTGGTAGAATCTATGCATCTTTAGCTATTTATTTATTTTCGTTTCAGTTTTACTTACAATTATACATCATTTTTTCTTTTTCTTTATACAAAATCATCCGGGCTTAATTAAAATTAACACACATATTGCACGTACGCACACCTAAAGCAAAAATCACTTGGTTTACCCTACCAATCCAAGACATAAACATCGTAATTAATTTATCTTCCCCTTTGCACCTTTGTTTATCTCTCTTCATTATTTGGTTACTCGTGCCTTACGATCATTACACCTGCAATGAATTTATCTCTGAGACTCCTAAGCCTTAATCCTCAATGTCCGTTAGGAATACTTAATCCGCCTCGTAGACACCGATTTAGTCCTCCTCCGAGTCCCTATACCGACTCTGATTCTGGTCCAACGAGCCCTCACTTTGATTCTGAACCTGGTTCCCCTCTACCTCATTCTCCCACCATGTCAAGTGCTAATGTAGGTACTAGTCCTAACGCTAGTGGTAGTCCCGACCCTAACTCTGGAGCTGCTAGTAGTGGAACCAATACCAGAACCGTCTTGGCTACTCCCTTGCTACCTTTTATGGCAAGTTTGAGCCTCCCCGATTTCAGCCAGTTAATTAACGACCCTATACACCATGATCCAGGTTGGCCTGTTATGGCAACTAAGCTTCCTTATGACATCCCTAAGTTTTAAGGAAACACTGGAGAGGACACTACTAATCACGTCCGCTCCTTTCACATGTGGTGTTTGTCCAATTATATCACTGATGTCTCTATCCGTCTTTGGTTATTCCAACATACGCTCACTAGAGATGCTGCAAAGTGCTATGTCGACCAAGCATCTAACTCTCATTCCATTTATGTGACTCTTGCTAAAGAGTTTATTTCCTACTTCCAACTACCTCTATGATATGATACTGGTACCGAGTTGTTGACTGCATTCCGTCAAACTTCTGCCACCCACCTTTCTGACCATGTCCAAGAATAGCGTAGAAAGAGGAGCTTATGTTGAGCTCCCACATTTGACGATCGTGTCTATATGGAATGGTTTCTTAGAACGCTTTTGCCTTCTATTGTTAAATATGTCACATCTCACTTTCCTAATAAAGAAGAAGAATCTATCCAAATCGTGTTGAAATATGACCTCATCTACACCTAGTCTGGTATGGTTATACCGTCTTACCAGATATTTCTATACCTGGTGGTGCTAATGCACCGGGGGAATCTCACGCCACCGATGGTATTGTTGGATCTCTTTCACATTCGTTTACTCATCCTTCCATGGGTTATGGTTTCCCTAAGGGAGGGGCCAATTCCTTTAGCACTTATCCCCCTCCTGGAAAGGCCATTACCCCTCTAGTCAGATACAGTTTCTCGCTCCCCACTTTGGAGTCTTTTCGGTGTCTGTTATGGCTACGTTAAGCCTTCCTAATTGTACCCTGGGGATCCTAGTATGGTACATCGATCCCCTAGTCGAAACCCCACTTGGACAACACAAAACTTATACCACTTTGACCCTGGTCCAACCGGTCGCCACGACCCCTACCTTTGCTTCAGTGCCTCAACCACCTCGACAGGAATCTACTCCTGTTGCGAAAGCATAAGGTCAGGGGGGCAAAGCTAGAAAGAAAGAACCTAAGGATAAGGTTGCCCAAAGAATTCCTACTCCTCCTAAGCCTCCAAATAAGTCACCTCCGTTCGCTTTGTGTGATGTTTTTGGGCATGTTACCCAAAATTTTCCTAAACTTCCTCTTCTCAAACCTGTGGTCAATGAAACATTTCCAGAATCTGATATCCCAGAGGTCCATGTTTCCTTACTCGATTTAGCTGAAAAACTAAAAACATTTCACACAAATCACCCTTGTGCTTTGTGTGATGTTTATGGCCACTATTCTCACCTTTGTCCCTGTCTCGAAGATTTTCATGACACCCTTGAAACTGTCCACCGAATTGAGGTCGAACGTAGCGAACCCGCTACTCCTCTACTCATGCATTTGGCTTAGCCTGAACTAGAGGACATTGTCATACCCCCTCATGATGTTGAGATGACGAAACCTTGTGCCACCATCCTCTATCTGTCATCATCCATGAGATCCTTGGGGAAAAACCTCTTCGCGACATTCCCTTCTGTTTCGACTGAACCTCCTTCAGTGATCACCTTGGGCTCAACATTGGTAGATGTTTCATCTAGTAGTTCTTCGTCTACCCTCTGTAGCGATGCATATGTGAACCATATCTCTCATGATGATGCGTGAGGTAGCCCCACTGCGTCATGTGGTCTTTCTTCTGCTAGTCTCCCCATATTTCACTATGATGATGAAATTATGAATGCGATGACCACCCTTGAATTTCCTTGGGATGATACACACCACCGTGCATTCTTCCTTTCACAACAGTCCCTTGAACAATATTTTTTGGAGTCTAAAGACTTCATCTTAGATGAACTCGATCAGTTTTGAAATCCCATTTCTGCACCCGATGCTTTCGACGCAGAAAACATTGCCTTGGGGGCACATAGTGCCCTGAAATAAATTGAGGCTTACTCCAAGCTACTCAAAGAATTCCACAATGTTTCTACCAGGTCCTATTCAGAGATGCCCATAATTGATCCTACCATTATCGAACACCATATCGATACATGGCCTGATGCCTATCGAGTCCGTCAAAAGTTGAGGCACATGTCTTGACGAGAGGCTCTCTAGATCACAATCTATAAGCTCAAGCATGGTGGTTGTTCCTATCCCATTCTCAAGAAAATATGCACCATTCGTATCTGTATCGACTTTCGTGACCTGCATAAAGTTTGTCCCCATGAAAACTTCCCTCCACCATGTATTGACCATATCTTTAACAAGTGTAAGGGGCATATAAATTTTACCCATAGCATCCCCCGTTCATGTTTTATTTCCGCCCTGAATTCAAGTTTCTTGCATTGTTCATCATATGCTCCTTTGTTGTCTTGTGACACATTTCAGATGGATCCTTCATGCACACCGTACATCGACTATGCCGACGGTGTAAGTCACTACTCACGAAATCTAGCCTCGGCAGCTTGCGCCATTTTTACCCCCATACATTCGTTAGTCCTTTCCAACAGCATATGTACTGGCTCTGCCACCAATAATTAGGCCAAATATGATGCAGTGATAGGTTTGTTATTCAATGCCCTTGACCATCGCATCCTTCATCTTCATGTTCGTTTAGATTCCCTACTTCTTGTTAGACAATTGAATGGAATTTATCATGTGCATAACCATGTCCTTTTTGGAAGATATTTACAAGTGAAAATTTTAATGCGTGAACTTGAAACCATTACTTTTAGTCATGTAACTAGAGCCCAAAATCACTATGTGGATAGCATTGCAAACAATATTCTAGATTGGAACTTATCACATGCATTTAACACAAGGCAATAACAATAAACAAATGGTGAGCCATGTGCTCATCATATATAAAAATATGCATATCCATAATATGCGTCCACAAAATTGTAAATGTTTTGGAGTCCTCTACTCTAATACATCCGACATTCCCATAGCATGTTACAAAAATAAAAACTAGGGGCACCTCATGCCCCTACATCTAATCACTATCTGAAGGGTCCCGAGCCAATGGCATGGCTCCTGCAGCCTACAAATCCCACATACCCTGCCCGACCATTGCCATGCATTGCATGACCCCTCACCACTTTGAGGGTAGCCTGACACATGCCTCAATGTAGCGGTCATCTAAATCATGCCATCCGCACTCTGATACACTGGTCATCAACAACTTGTATCTGCTCTAGCATCTCCTCTAGTTGTGCTAGACTCTGCCGCCCCTCTTGCTGCGGGTCGTATTCATTTTTTTTTGGTGATTTGATACTTCATCTGGAAACCTTTTTTCCAATACGGGTCACTTTTCCACCTCTCAAAATCGAATTTATGCACCTACGCCACTTGTACTGGGGGCACCACTTATCCTTCATACTTGTTGATGCATGTGTCGATTATCATCATGAGTAACAATTGTTTTCTCATGTTTTTATGGTCCCCACTGGACATATTCTGTGTGGCAGCGTCATCAAGTCGCCCTTGATCAGAGCATCCGAGTTGAGTCATCATTTCATTTATGGAGTCTCTCTCGAGTCCCTTTGCCTCCTGTTACAATATTCCAACCATTCACGCCTTTTCCCTCTCTTGTGTAGCCCATTTCGGCCTCTAGTCCCACTATTCCCCAATCCCTTAGGAGTCGAGTCAGTCGCTGCCAGGTCATCATTTATTTTTATGCTTTGACAAGGGAATTTGTCTGTTTTCAACTCAGTATACCCCATTCCATCATCATCCCTAGTGTCAGTCCATCAGTTTCTCTACTATGTTACGTCATTCCTTAGTTTAGGACCCTCATTACCTCACATATGGCGTACCTCCTTCTATCAACATCAACACATTTATTTTATAAGACATGTCTAGAGGGTGATGTATCTTGGTTCAAACTTCTAGTCTTGTTTGATGCCTCAGATCAGGCGAAGGGACTCCTTATTGTTGGAAATATGATGCAGAGTGTTGTCCTTGATGGCAACCCACTAAATGAAGATGAAGACATGATATTGTTGGCATGTGTTGTCCTTGATGGCAATACACTTGATGAAGATATTATTGGCTTGATGGACTTGGTAAATGATGTAAATCTGATGTGATATGATGTTTGTTGATGATATGATGCTGAGTGTTGTACTTGAAAGGAAACCCTCTTGATGAAGATGATGACAACTTACTTGATGAAGTTGTGCTTGAGAGAATATGTTCCTGATGAAGGAAATATGATGTATCTACAGTGGGTACAAAAGGCAATGAAGAAAGGAATTCAGAATGTGCTCAAAATATGATGAAAAGAGTATGTCTCTTTGTATACGCGGATTGGCCTAGGGGAAGTCGCGTATGCACGCGGAAAAGAACGTGCCAAGTCGCGTATGGGCTAAAGCGCTCAAAAAGTACAAAACCAAGGATAACCACCATGGTATTGACCCATGGTATTGGGTAATGATCCGCCTAATTGACCCCGTCCAGGTAGTTTTGGGCTCATGGTATTGTTTTGGCCCATGGTATTGAAAAAGGGGCTCATGGTATTGAAAAAGGATAAACCTATATAAGGAGAAGAAATTCATTGTGCAAATTATGAGTGAGGGTGCAAGATGTCTGAGCTTGAATGAATACTTCTCTCTGAAGTATATCTGAATGGAAAGGGTTACACTTGAATGATAAATCTGAATGTATGATGCACCAATGATGAAGAAGGGGATCTAGATCTGAATTGCTCTTGTATTTGCTAGATCTGATTATGGAAGGCTTAGATCTGTGATGAGGCGAGCATCTAGGCGAACATCTGTCTGAAGCAAAAGGGTAGATCTGAACTGAATATCTGATCTGATGAAGTATGCTGCTCTGTAATGATTAAAGATCTATACGCTACTTCGCCGCGAAGGAAGCGCGTATATACGCGGCTTCAGCGAAGAGAAAGCGCGTATGCGCAATAAAATATACACTGAGGTATACGCTGGTTTGTGTGGACAGAAGCGCGTATATACGCGACATCAGTGAAGGGAAAGCACGTATGCAAACTAGAGTTTGCTGAAGTAAGGGGTATGAAATATCTGATCTATTCTGCTGTGTTTCTGCTATCTGATCTGTGTTGATATGTATCTGTTGGTGATGTATGGTTGAACTTAAAAGTATGGAAAGGGTCCAGTGTGAAAATATGATGAAATGTGGCCTGCAAGTGGTGTTCTATTGATGTTGTTGGATCCAGTGTGAAAATTGATGAAACGTGGTCCAAGGTGGTGCTGAGGGTTGTAGCCTTCAGTCAGGGGGTTGTAGCTCCCTTCCAGGTGAGGCTGGTAAACGAGATCGGGGGGTCGTAGCTCCCTTCCAGGAGAGGCCGGTAAACGAGTCAGGGGGTTGGAGCTCCCTTCCAGGAGAGGCTGGTAAACGAGCGCAGGTGGGTGCCTGCGTGCTGGTCAAGTCTGCGCCAGCACATATGTTGTAAGATGTTTTCTCTATAATAAAATATTGAAGACTGAGCAACTGCAGCGGTGGTTTTCTCCCGACTTGGGTTTCCACCTAAAAATCCTGGTGTTCATGTGTGATGCTTTGTGTGATGGTTTATTCTGTTCTTACTGCACATGTTTACTGTTTATAGAACATCTAATGAATGTGATGGAATGATATAAGTGAAGAACTAATGGTATAATTAGATCTCTGTGTATACGCGAGTTTTATGAAGGATATCCGCGTGTATACGCTACTTGGCTTCATCAAAGTAGCGTATGGGTTTTAAGGAATGAAAAAGTAAAAAGTTTTGAATATGCAGAAAATACTGATTCACCCCCCCCCTCTCAGTATTTTTCCAACAATTGGTATCAGAGCAGGTCCTTGTGCAGAAGCTTGATCGCTTAAAGGAGATCCGTCGCAATGGGAAGTCAAGAAGGAGTAATGTCTATAAAGCCACCTCTATTCAATGGAAGCAATCTGATATTCTGGAAGGTACGTACAAAAGCATATCTGCAAAGTCTTGGTGCAGATGTATGGGCAATCGTGGAAGAAGGTTATCAATACCCGGCAAGTATTCCTACTGATGCAGCTAAAAGAAAGAAGTATGAAATCAATGCCAAAGCAGTGAATGTCTTATTGGGAAGCATGTCTGAATCAGAATTTGCTATAAAGTGATGCAACTACATTCGGCAAAATACATATGGGACAAAATCATTCTAAGCTATGAAGGAGACACAAAGGTAAAAAGTGCAAAACTCCAAACTCTTAGAATTGAATATGAAAATTTGAAGATGCATAGTGATGATAGTGTTGCCAGTTTCTTTCTTCGTCTGGATGATATTGTAAATCGAATGAGAAATTTGGGTGAAACCATAACTGATACTACTCTGGTGGAAAAGGTCTTAAGATCTTTGACTTCAAAATTTGACTCTAAAGTTTCAGCTATTGAAGAAAGGCAAGATCTGCAATCGCTTACTATTGTTCAATTACATGGTACTGTGACTGCTTTTGAAATGAGACAAGGAGGTCCTTCTCAAGTAAGAGAAGCTGCTTTTAAGGCATCTACAAAAGGAAAGGAAAAGGAAGTTGTCAAAGAATCCAGCTATATATCCGATGAAGAAGAAGCGAATTTCGTGAGAAAGCTCCAACTAGGTACTGGAAGATTCAAAGGTAAGCTTCCCTTCAAATGTTTTTAGTGTGGAAAAGTTGGTCATTATGCTGCTAAATGTCCTTATAGAGAAAAGCATGGTAAAGGGAAACAATTTGAGAAGAGAAAGAGTTATTATGCAAAAGAAGATGATGATGAAGTGTCCAGTGAAGATGAAGAAGATTCTGACCAAGATCTAAAAGTGCTCATGGCTAAGAAGAAAAAGAAGAAGGTTACTCGAGGAAAGGAGATACCTCAGAAATCATGTATAGCAAAAATTGAAGAAGATGAAACAGATTTTGACGAAGATCTACAAGCACTCATGGCAAAGAAGAAAAAGGAGAAGGCCACTTGTAATACTCTTCTTTGTGCAAACAATAGTAAAGATAGTGAAAGTAAAGGTGTGGATCTAGAAGAAGCTCTCAAGATTAAAGAAGAAGAACTACAAAGTTCATACAATAAACAAGAAACTATCTATAAAGAGATGATCTCACAAATGAAAGATCAAATAGAAATGCTGAATGAACAGATGGACAAGTATCAAAGGTTTCATACTTATGCATCCAATCGATTTAAAGATCTAGAAGCAGATCTTGAAAAATCAAGCAAGAAGAATGAAGGACTTGAAGCTGCTATCATCTTTCTGCAAGCAGAGCTAGAAGCATCAAGTAAGGAGAATGAGGAACATCTACAATCCTTTGAAAAGGAAGGCTTTGAAGCAGAAATTATCTCTCTCAAAGAAGATCTGGAAAAATCAAATAAGAAGAATGAAGAGCTGGAACAAACATGTGAAGAAAACGAAAATTGGCTGAAAGAAGAAATCTTAAATCTGAAGGATCAAGTTGAAGATGGAAGAAGACAAGAAGAAAGCATGACAAAGCAATGTCAAGCCTTGGAGGTTGAGGTAAACATTCTCAAAGGTAAATTGGAAGAAAAGGTAAAACTGTTGAGGTTTCATGACAGTACTAATATTCTGGACAATATTCTGAGTAATCAAAGGTCTCCTGCTATCAAACATGGTCTTGGTTTCCATGAAACTGTTAAAGGAGAATCTAGCTCACAAGGAAGTGCCAAAAATTCAGAAGATCTCAATGCAAAACCTGATGTGTTGAAAGAAACAAAAGATCAACCAACAATCATGAATTCTCAAAGGAATTCATTCAAGAACGTTGAATTTTTTAAATGTCATAATTATGGGCATGATGCAGTAAATTGCAGGAGCAAATCATTTCAGCCACAAACAAACAAGTTCTACTCAGAAAGGTACTCTAGCTTCTTCAGGGGATATTGTTTTTCATGTAACAAGTATGGACATAAAGCAGCTGATTGTAAAAGGAGGAAGAATAGAAATACTCATTATGATTCTTATGTTTATTTCTCTGGCCACATGAGATGTTATGTTTGTAATAAGTATGGACATGTAGAAAAATAATGCAGGATGAACAGATCTGGGAAAGCGGACAATTTTCAGCACACTGTTGGAAAGCTCAAGCAAATTTGGAAAAAGAAGGAGGACCGATCAGAAACATAGGGAATTCAGACCCTACTACAGTCATCTGCTTCTGAAGCTTACTTCTCTGATTGACTGCAGGAATGATGTGAGATACATTATGAGAATTAGTAATGTATCGTCACAGGGGGAGCAATGTATGATGTCTCTCATGTTTGATTTGATTATTCTGGTTATATGTATTTCTGACAGTGCATCTGGTGTGAAGAAAAGACAGGAACAGAAGGAAAAATTGCAGAAGGAGATGAAGGTGTGAAATTTTCTATATTTCACTTTCTATACGCGGGTTATATTCACAAAAGTCGCGTATACACACGAGTTTCAGCAGACACAGCCGCGTATGCATTGATGATAAGAAAATTTATCTGATTGCTGAAGATCTGGAGCAGAGGCCCAGGGGGAGCATCAGTCTGACTGTTGATGATTGCACTGTTAGCATCATTCTGGTTATACTCATGTTAATGAAATGATACTTGGTTATTTTTGTTAAAGATTATGGATGAAGCCTGATTGATTTATGATGAAGAGCATTCGTTGTCAAGATGAAAGTCTTATAATTCAGAGATGAGGACAGATCATGAAGAGATTATTGCTGATGACTTGCTGTTGAAGGTGTTTCAGATTGCACAAAGTTAAGGAAGAGCACTGGTTTAGGGGGAGTAGCAGGTTGAATACTAATGATTGCATTGTTGGCAATATGACTGCTTATTCCTTGGTTATTGTGATACTCATGCTCAAATGATGATGGCTTGGTACATGGTTTATGATGATGAGACGTTGAATAAGTTGTTTGTACTGCTTGCTGAATTTTATCTGTTGGATAAAATTGGAATTCATATGATTCAGAGATAAGAATAGCTCATGCAGAGCTTGTTAATATGGTTGAGAGATCTTTTTGCCTACATATGTTACTTCATGTTAAATCTTGAAGATCATGGTGGTGGTGGACCACATGAATGATTGCTTGACACTTATGTAAAGATGTTGTTCTGATATGAGAATCTATCTTGGAAAGATTGTATTGATGCTGCAAAGAATCTGAAGGCTTGGTTACTATTGTGCTGATGCTACAACCATTGGATGACGCTTGAAGACACCACTACACTGTTCTATCTATCTGTAGTCCAGGGAAGCATTCAAATGTCTCAGAAAGAAGCTGAACACTGTCCTTGCCTCACAAAGAATCAGATCTAGTTGAAATTTAGAAGATGTCTTGGGATACGCGGATTTCCTGAAACACAGTCGCGTATATATGCAAGTTCCTGCACATAAAACCGCGTATGACTGATTGCTGACAATTTTTGGTTGGTTCAGCTCTCTTCAGCACAGCTGCAGTGCTGTTTGGTATCTCTGATACTGTTTGGTATCTCTGGTGGTGTTCCAGTTCTCATAATTCTGTTTCTAATGTTTTGATGAAGATGCCTTGATGATTTATTGGTGGAAGTTTTCAGGATGCACAAACTAAGGGGGAGCCTTAGTCATTTGGAAAGATTGCTTGGTTGCACAGATTCAGGGGGAGCATTAGTTTTGCTGAGTATAATGCATTGTTGGCATTATGGTGGTTCTGATATATGATCTCTCTTGAGGTCTTTTTGGTATTAATTATGAAAATTCATATTTGTACTTTGATGAAAAGGTCTGGTTGAGACCCATGTTGTAAATTGTAATATTCAGTCATGTAAGGACTTGTCAATTTTGTAAACCCACTTGGTTGGGTAGCTGAGTCAATTTTTGTAAACCCACTTGGTTGGGTAGCTGAGTCAAATTTGTAAACCCACTTGGTTGGGCAGTTGAGTCTCATATGTAAATCCACTTGGATGCAAAATTGATGTAAGTATGAGTCTTTGGTGATAGGAAGTTCATAGAGTCATGTACTTCATTGACAAATATGTTTGAAGATTCAGCATTAACTCAGGGGGAGTTCGGCCACTTCAGCACATATCAGATCTGCAGAATGTTTCTTCCACAGAAGGGGGAGAGTGTTGGTTTTTGATCCGCTCTTTGCCCTTGATGTCAAAGGGGGAGAGTGACATGTTGTTTGAATGAAGAGAAGATAATGATGTCAAATATTTGGGAGAGTGACATGGTATCTATCTGCTATGGTAACCAAACACCATCGTGGTTGCCATCAAGTCCAAAGGGGGAGATTGTTGGAAATATGATGCAGAGTGTTGTCCTTGATGGCAACCCACTAAATGAAGATGAAGACATGATATTGTTGGCATGTGTTGTCCTTGATGGAAATACACTTGATGAAGCTATTATTGACTTGATGGACTTGGTAAATGATGTAAATCTGATGTGATATGATGTTTGTTGACAATATGATGATGAGTGTTGTCCTTGAAAGGCAACCCACTTGATGAAGATGATGACAACTTACTTGATGAAGTTGTGCTTGAGAGAATTTGTTCCTGATGAAGAAAATATGATGTGTACAAAAGGCAATGAAGAAAGGAATTCAGAATGTGCTCAAAATATGATGAAAAGAGTATGTCTTTTTGTATACGCGGATTTGCCTAGGGGAAGTCGCGTATGCACGCGGAAAAGAACGTGCCAAGTCGCGTATGGGCTAAAGCGCTCAAAAAGTGCAAAACCAAGGGTAACCACCATGGTATTGACCCATTGTATTGGGTAATGATCCGCCTAATTAACCCCGTCCAGGTAGTTTTGGGCTCATGGTATTTTTTTGGCCCATGGTATTGAAAAAGGGGCTCATGGTATTGAAAAGGATAAACCTATATAAGGAGAAGAAATTCATTATGCAAATTATGAGTGTGAGAGCAAGATGTCTGAGCTTGAATGAATACTTCTCTCTGAAGTATATCTGAATGGAAAGGGTTACACTTGAATGATAAATCTGAATGTATGATGCACCAATGATGAAGAAGGGGATCTAGATCTGAATTGCCCTTGTATTTGCTAGATCTGATTATGGAAGGCTTAGATCCGTGATAAGGCGAGCATCCAGGCGAACATCTGTCTGAAGCAAAAGGGTAGATCTGAACTGAATATCTGATCTGATGAAGTATGCTGCTCTGTAATGATTGAAGATCTATACGCTACTTCGCCGCGGAGGAAGCGCGTATATACGCGGCTTCAGCGAAGAGAAAGCGCGTATGCGCAATAAAATATACACTGAGGTATACGCTGGTTTGTTTGGACGAAAGCGCGTATATACGCGACATCAGTAAAGTGAAAGCGCGTATGCAAACTAGGGTTTGCTGAAGCAAGGGGTATGAAATATCTAATCTGTTCTGCTGTGTTTCTGCTATCTGATCTGTGTTGATATGTATCTGTTGGTGATGTATGGTTGAACTTAAAAGTATGGAAAGGGTCCAGTATGAAAATATGATGAAATGTGGCCTGCAAATGTTGTTCTATTGAAGTTGTTGGATCCAGTGTGAAAATTGATGAAACGTGGTCCAAGGTGGTGTTGAGGGTTGTAGCCTTCAGTCAGGGGGTTGTAGCTCCCTTCCAGGTGAGGCTGGTAAACGAGAGCAGGGGGTCGTAGCTCCCTTCCAGGAGAGGCTGGTAAACGAGTCAGGGGGTTGGAGCTCCCTTCTAGGAGAGGCTGGTAAACGAGCGCAGGTGGGTGCCTGCGTGCTGGTAGGAGTCTGCACCAGCATATATGTTGTAAGATGTTTTCTCTATAATAAAATATTGAAGGCTGAGCAACTGCAGCGGTGGTTTTCTCCCGACTTGGGTTTCCACCTAAAAATCCTGCTGTTCATGTGTGATGCTTTGTGTGATGGTTTATTCTGTTCTTACTGCACATGTTTACTGTTTGTAGAACATCTAATGAATGAATGATGGAATGATATAAGTGAAGAACTAATGGCATAATTAGATCTCTGAGTATACGCTAGTTTTATGAAGGATATCCGCGTGTATACACTACTTGGCTTCATCAAAGTAGCGTATGGGTTTTAAGGAATGAAAAAGTAAAAAGTTTTGAATATGCAGTAAATACTGATTCACCCCCCCCTCTCAGTATTTTTCCAACACTTATTTCCCTTTGACTTGCTTTTTTCTAATCAGGTCCACTTCAACATGATCGAGGTTCGTATACTTGATAATTTGGTGATTCATTATGTTAGACTCCTATACCAATAGGTGTCATATATCATGATTGACTTAATGATCTATGTAATATGTTCATACCTTTTCTTGTTGCAAAGGTTTTCCATATTCTCAAAAAATCAAAAAAATTAAAAAATGTAAAGAGGGTATACCCTAAAAGAAAAATCAAAGGGTGAAAAGAATAAAAATGGCCAAAAAAGTAAAAGAAATTGAACCCCACCAAAAGAAAGGCCAAGGAAAGTGTGCAAGTCTAAATGCCACTACTTTTTTTTCTCTTATGTAATAAACAAATTGTGTGCAACTTGTATCTTATGCCACAATTTATGAACAGTCAAACAGTTTAACCTTGGCTAGTTCATCTTTCAATTTCATGTTTTAGAGATAGAGAATAAGATCTGACCAAACTGTTTAATCTTGGTAGATTTGTAGATAGGTAGAGTGAATAAAAGGAGCTCAACAGTTTAATCTGAGCCCTTGGATGTAATATGGATGGAATTAGAATAGATTTCCATATGTAAAAGAAAAAGTGTGATAAGGATTTGCCAGTCTAAGTGCACCCTAATGAAGAAGAAAATGGTAGGGTAAAGTAGGTAGGGTAGGTAGATGTTGTTGCTAAATTATATGTGATGAATAATGGCTCTAAAATGTGTTAAATTTTTACTATCATCACAAGTGTAAGGCAAACACTACACTGGAAGGATTTCAAGCAAAGCAAAGTCAAATTATTAACTTCCCTTCTCATTTTTCCCTAATTTTTTTTACTAATTTCCCCTAAGTACTAAGGTATTTAAAGATTAGAGGGGCTTAATGAATTTCCTTGACTTTTGGAGGGACCGGACCCTCGGCCCAATAATAGGAAAAACCTAAGTACTTAAAATCATTCATCATGACATTCATTCACTTCTAAAAAATATTTTCCTAAGTAAAATCCCATTTTACTTAGGAAAATCATGCAATATTTCACAAAAAACCTCATTCATGCAAGCATAAGTTAAATACATTAAACTAATGTTTTATACTTAGCACTTCCGTTTTCTTTTTCATATTAATTTTTAATTTTATTATTTAAATCCCCATGTAAATTTTCCCTTTTCCCCGTAATATTTTTAATAATAAAATTTCCAAATAATAATATCCCGCTCCTTTGGTTGAAAGATAACCATATTAATGTGTCAATCATGATTAATTAGTCAAATTTTTTATTAATCGTCAAGCGCGTCTCTCTGCCATATAAAGGGATTAATTAACTCTCATGGTTAATTAATAACCTGTCCTTCCAATCAAATTACTCCGGATGCGATTAATTTATAATAAATTGCATTGGGCCAGCCCTGTTATGCCCCCGTCATATTCCTTTCCCGAGACCGTTCGATCAACAGATCACAGATCTACAGTTGATATCAATATCGCTAGCCATCCACGTCCGAATGATAATGCGCGATGGCCAAGTGGTTTTCTAAACAGTGCCACGCCACGCATCGTGCATCGTATGGAATCGCTCGCCCTCCGCTCAAAACCGCCCATCCCCAAAAGCTGTGCGATAGAAACCGCTTACCGCCTACCTCTGTGACACATCCACCGTACGTGTTGATGTCATCCATTAAAAAATAAAAAAAAACCCGCCAACCTTTGAATTTGCAAATAAAACAAAAGAACGCACGTCATTTCTACTGTTCTGAACATCGACCAGTATTCAATGTAGAAAATTCCAAAACTAACTATCGAACATGGTCAACCGTCACCTTGTTGAGGAAAATTGCAGCCGAGTAATCCAGAGTTCATCCGCCATAATCAGTACTTGTTTAGTCACTGTTTATTTCCCGGAAAACAGGTATTTACCTAAATTCTCGCTGAACTCCGTAAAAATCTTGGTTTTTGTTTTAAATTCCACACAAAAGACTGAAACAGAGTTCAATTTGGTCTTTATTCTACTCCGGAGAAATTCCTAGACCTGTAATTTTCCTTGTTTTTTCACCCAAAACCTGATTTCATTTCTGAATCCACAAGAACTAGAAATGGAAATTCCCGTGGCTCTGAATGTTGCACCCCTGAATTCCCCTCACAGAGATTTAGATTATCTGCCTTTAGTCGATAGAGATTTCCAAATTAAAGACCTGGTTCTCAGTGAAAATCCTCTTCGGATTTTTTTCTACTACAGAGATAATTACTTGAAAGGTTCTGACATTTTTGTATTATGGGAATCCAATCTTCCCATGTATCTTCTCCCCTCAGTCCACATTTTCCCTGAAATAATCCATCACTGCCATGAAAACCATGATCCCAATCAACGAGCAGTTTTTTCATCAAGTCAAACCATCCTTTTTCCCATAACTTCTCAGTCTATGTATGAAATGCTACAATTTCAACCTGGTCAAGCCCTCACTCCCCTGTCCATAGGAGAATTGCTTGAGAAATCTGCCAATTTATCCCAAGAAGAGTTGAATCGTCTTTGCCAAACCTTCATGTTACTAGAACATCAGCCCAAAGGCCCTCCCCCTTATGGTTATACCTTTTTCACTGATGCGGGCAGACTTATTTTGAATATGATATCCTTTATAATGGGTTTCAATACTAGTGAATATGTTGACCAATTAACCCTAATATTGATGTCAATTTTCACCCTTGGACAACCCCCTACTATCAAGTATGATTTTGCATCCTACATTGCTGACAAAATCCATGATCACTTCATGAGATTAGAGAATGAAAGAGTGTTCAAATATTCTTCTATTATTTATCATCTCATGCTTTACTTTCAATCAGAGAGTTTCCCTTTCTATGTCAAAAAACTTGATTCCAAAGGAAATCCTAGGTCTGTGATCTTTTGGTCTGCCATCACTCATAATTCCCTTGATTCTCCTTATTCATACAATGAGTTTATTGATCTATTTGTACACCCTGCAACCACTTTGTTGACAGGAGTCTCCCCTCCTAGGGTCAGTAGTGAAATCAAGAAAATTATTCAACTCTCAAAGCAATACCGGATAGGTGACTGGTACCTATACCAAAATCACACGGAACTCAGAATATATGGGTGTGAGTTATGCCCATTCAAGTTGCCAAAATATGTCCCAATGAGACTCTTTTCATTACAGTATTTCAGGCAAACGATCAATTCAGATATAGTTCATTTTTGTAATGCAAAGAAAAAGGCTCAACTCAGGATTAAAAGTCAGTGAGGTCCCTTTCTCTGCAATTCTAGAGATGCTGCAAAAGAAGCTGAAAGAATATTAGAAGACTATATTAAATTACAAAAAAGTTTCTATTGGGTACATTATGACCCAAATAGCTTTATTTGTGATAGAAAGATGAAAAATAAATGATCTCCATACATTCATGAGAGAATCCCATAAATTGAACAATATGCCAATATGGATGAATGGATGGAAGGGACGTTAATAGAAAAATATAGTGAGGAGGTCAGTGTGGACAATGTTATGAAAGACCTTGAAAAGATACTTGACCTAGACTCTTTTGGACAGGTGCAGATACCAGGTATTGGTTCTTCTTCTGTTGGGACTTCTCGACAAAATTTACAGGAAATCAGTGCATTGGCTACAGTAGCATCTAAAGGAAAGGAGAAAGAGGTTGATGAAACACTGAGAAAGCTACAAAGGACCAGAATACTGGAAGATAAATGGTGGGAAGAAATGTTAGAACTTTTTTAAAATTTTCCTTACATGAATTTTTGATCAGTAAGTCAGGATAAAAGGATAAACAAAGGTCAAAGTGTATCAGTAAAGATAAAGAGTATCAGTAAAATGGAGCAGCCAACATAGAGTCACTAAAGAGAACAGCAGTGAACCAAATCATAGGGCTTGCCTCTAGCACATTCTTAAAAGAAGGAAACAACACAACATCAGTTATAATTTTTTCTTATCTATGAGACCATCTGTCTCTAGTTTGTTGTAAAATACATATGAGTCATCCTAGATTATATCTCAATTTGTTATGAGATATTTTGTATAATTTTTTGTATAAATACTCCTTCAATCTGAGTATTGAGGGGTGGATTCTTAGACTTTGATGTAACATTGACTATTTTGGAATAAAGTTTTGTTGGAGAAATTTTTGTGGCTAGCTGGATGAAGAATTGATGTAAAAGACATTTTACAGGATTCTTGTGTCAGACAACGGATCAATAAGTCATCTATCTCTTATGTTTTGAAGTGTTATACTTGTTTATTATATCACTGTGTTTCATATCTGAATGATTAATGAAAATGGATAAATCAGAAAGTGCTTAAGTGTAATCTGATTTTAATCATTGTTATTCTAAATTTTTTCTTCTAAACTGGTTTAAACAATGAATTCTTAATTGCTCATGTTTTTCTAGTTTATGCATTTTGATTATTTAGTAAAGAATACTTAATTTCTCTTTATCAATAATCACTCAATTTCCCTCTTATAAATGTGTTTAAGGATTCTTAATTTCCCTTCATCCATTTTGATTCCATTCCATTCACTTTAGATCTATAATTGTTCCCTGTCCGATTACCTTGCCCTGTGAAGCCATCTTTTGTTAAGAAACTTAATCTAGTTAAGCCATTTTTTTTTACTCCATTAGCCCAATGGCCTAAACTACTCATTATTACCCCTCTACTATTGAATTTCATCACCCAAACACAATCAAAATCCCTAAAATTTCATAACTAGCCTAATATCTTTCAAAAACAAAACTAAAACTTAAAGAGAGAGCCCTCTCTGGGTACAGATTGGCTAGATTCTGTACCTAAAAGTTGGTTTGTGGTTACCTCGGACCCCTTTCCTCTTCTCTACAACTTCAAAGAAAATATGAGTGATAACATAGTGGCGACCATACTAGGGACTAAATAATTTTATTGTTACTATTGTTTACTTTATAAACTATAGACAAAGCCTGAAGTTAGCCAGGTATCCTTTGAACTGTTTTTGCTCTGCAATTGCATAGTAAATAAATGCTGCTTCAGTCTATCTCCGGTCTAGTTTATGAACTAAACTTTGGTTTCAAACATTTGATCATTTCCTCTAGTCAAATAAATCTTTGAGAAAATTTAAATCCAAAATCTTAAATTTCTTAAAGATATTGTCGAAGTTGTATTTTTCATTTTATTTAGACCAAAAAACTAAAAAGAAAAATCATCTAGAAAACTGGCTTCAGAAAGGACTCGTTACACTAGGTCTAATCCTGATCCAAATCCACCACCTGTGTTTGAAAATCCGAATCTGATCCCCAAAATTCTTAGAAGACAAGATAGTCAAGAAAGCTCTGGTAGTTCTCGACCTCTCTATAGATCAATTTCCTGTCCTGTGAAGTGGATTTATCTTGAGGACGAACCTTTTGATGAGCAGTTTGAAACTTCTTTATGTGTAAATTTTTCTGAATATAAGTTGTCCAATTTGGTTCCAGACCTAGTATTTCTTGAAGATTTACAATTTGAATTTGTTACTTCACATCTTGATAAACATTTGTGAAACTCCATACAATCTGAGCTTACCTCTGAAGGAACATCAAACATTTCTGTAATTACTTCAACCTCCCCAAGTTCATCAACATTTCTTCAAACATCTCAACCTCAAAATACCCCTCCTACTCCTCCACCCCCCACTCATAGACCAACTTCACCTGTTATTCCATCACTATATCTTCCAATGGCAAACAAATATGCTCCTTTAAGGTTATCGGCCAATCCAGCAGCTATGCCCCAAGACTACCAGAGTAAAATCACTCCTTTTGATGGTTCTGGTAATTACACTGCACAACAACATACTAAAAAAATGATCGATTATTTTGAAATTTATGAAATAGATGCTGATGATGTAAGAATGAGAATATTTTTCCAAAGTCTTACTTGAGAAGTCAGAACCTGGTTTAGAACCCTTCCTGAAAATAGTATTGCTGACGTACCATCCCTTTATAGGACCTTTCTAAACATATGGGAAAAGAAGAAAGATCCTCTTCAAATCTTATCAGACTTTGGAAAACTAAAAAGAGGACCAAATGAAACTGTGCAAGATTACATCACCAGATTCAATGAAGCTTACAATGTTGTTCCCCAAAACCTTAGACCTCCTCCAAATTTAGTATTAATCAAATTCCCTGATGGATTTGATTCTGATATGGCGTATCAACTTAGGGAAATAGCTCCTCAAACTTTAGAAGAAATGCAAAGTATAACTGTTAGTGTTGAAGCCAACCTGATAGAGAAACGAGCTAGAGCTAGAGCTGAAAGGAGAATGCCTTTAAATGAAGAACCATCAGCTTTTGAAAATAAACTGGATGCTATTATTAAAGGAATGGAAAGGCTAGGAGATAGAGTAGAAACAATTGAAAGGAAATCTCCTTGGGATGGTCAAACTAGCAATGCCATGAGAAATCCAAATTTCAGAAAGAATCAAAACCAAAATACTAGAAAAACTGGTCCTGACCAAAACATTAGGCCCCCATTCCAGGAAAATTATGTTGAGGGTTCAAATTCTAAAGAACAGATTAAAGTTTAAATGCACTAATAATATGGCAGAATATGAAGCTCTTTTGTTAGGGCTTAAAATTGTCAAAAGATTAGGGGCAGTTAGAGTATCTGTCATAGGAGATTCTGATTTAATTATTCAACAGATTAAAGGTCACTTTTTGACAAATGATCCCAGACTAAGATAATATAGAGGAACAGTTGTACAGATTCTTAACACTTTTCTATAGACTCAGCTTGCTAAAATCCCAAGAAAACAAAATTTGCATGCTCATAGTCTTGCAATGTTTTCTAGCACTTGTAAATTACCATTTGAACTAATCATCAGTTCACAGCTGAGATTAGACACAGACTAGCTATACCAGACAATTTTAAGATTTGGCAAGTGTTTTCAAATGACAATCAGATTAACAATTTCCTGACTTTAGAAAATGAATTTTCTAACAATAACATAGATGAAGATACAGTCATTGAATCTGATCAAATAAATGAACAAGAAACAAACATTTCAGAAGAAAGTGTAATTCAAATGCTTCATCCAACAAATTTCACTAAAAAAGAAATGCAAGACCTTAAACAAATGGAAGTTGATGAGATTATAGAAGATCAATCTGAGATCATTAATTTGAAAGATAATCATTTTCCTAAAGGATTAACTCCTTTAGAATATCTTTTCGACTCTAATGATATTCCAAAGAAACTCAAAATGGAACCATTGAAAGCTGATATTGAGGAATATAATCTGGGAATTGAAGAGAATCCTAAACTAATAAAGTTATCCAAATCTCTACCTCCTGATAAAAAACTAAAATATGTTGAACTAATAAGAGAATTCCAGGATGTCTTTGCCTGGAGTTATGAAGATTTGAAATCATATGATACCTCTATAATTCAGCATACAATACCTTTGAAACGAGATCAGAAACCATTTAAATAGAAACTCAGAAGAATCAATCCTGTATCGCTACCTTCAATTGAAAAAGAAATCAAACGAATGTATAAAGCAGGGATAATTGCGCCCATTAGGTTTTTAGAGTGGGTATCTAATTTGGTACCTACTAGGAAGAAAACTGGAGAGATTAGATTATGTGTTGATTTGAGAAATGTAAATAAGGTTTATTTGAAGGATAATTACCCTTTGCCCAAAATGGATCACATCTTACAAAGAGTAGTAGGTGCTTCAAGGATTTCTCTTCTAGATGGGTTCTCAGGATATAACCAGATTCTGGTTCATCCTGATGATCAGGATAAAACAGCTTTTACAACATCGTGGGGTACATTCAAATATGTTAAAATTCCATTTGGACTTAAAAATGCTAGGGCAAATTTCCAAA
Organism: Pinus albicaulis; assembly: GCA_034641835.2. Taxonomy (NCBI): domain Eukaryota; kingdom Viridiplantae; phylum Streptophyta; class Pinopsida; order Pinales; family Pinaceae; genus Pinus; species Pinus albicaulis. The sequence goes on along the minus strand of CM076573.1, from coordinate 178,058,498 downwards.
GAGCAATGGACATTGCATTTGCAAAAGAAATTTATGACTTTCTTGTTATATATCTGGATGATTTAACTGTTTTTTCTAAATCAGATCAACAACATTTGGACCATCTCAGACAAGTATTCATAAAATGCAGAAAGTATGGTATCTCTTTGAATCCAAAGAAGTCCTTATTTGGTCTTGAAGAAGGTAAACTTTTGGGCCATATCATTTCCAAAGATGGTATTAGAATTGATCCTACTAGAATATAAGCTATATTGCAGATACCTCATCCTAGAAATATCAAGGAACTTCAAGCTTTCATAGGAAAAATTAATTTTTTGAGAAGATTCATATCTAGCTTAGCTGAATTAATCAGATTTCTTACTAACATGTCAAGAAAGGATTCAAGTATTAAATGGACAGTAGAAGCCAAACAATCATTTGAAGAAATTAAAATGGCTTTGATTAGAACACCAGTTCATACCAGTCCACAATTTGATAGAGATTTCATAATATTTTCATTTTCATCAGAACATGCTATAGCAGTTGTTTTATTACAAAAGGATGATCAAGGATGTGAAAAACCTATAGCCTTTTTTAGTAAAGCATTAAGGGATGCATCATTAAAATACAACATCATGGAAAAACAAGCTTTTGCACTTGTAAAAGCCATTAAAGATTTTAGAATCTATATATTGTATTCTCATGTGATAGCCTATGTACCAAATGTTGTTGTCAAAGACATCTTAACTCAAGATGGAATTGAGGGCAAAAGAGGTAAATGGATTGCTACCATATTAGAGTATGATATTGAGATAAAACCTACAAAGCTTATAAAGGGATAGGGATTGGCTCAACTCATGATAGAAACTAATTGCCATGCCCTGGATATTAATCAACTGGATGATGAACAGGAGATGGCAACTCCACAAATCAGTCAAGCCTTTTTAGATTAGCCATGGTATGCTGATATAATTTATGTATTATTAAACCTGCAAGCTCCTCCAGGGTTATCCAAAACAAAGAAAAGGTTTTTAAAGATGACATCTTTGAAGTTTTGTATTTTAGATAATGTTCTCTTTTGGAAAAATCATTATGGTATTCTATTAAATTGTTTTTTAAAAGATGAAGCTAACAAGGCTCTCAATGAATTACATGCAGGAGACTGTGGTGGACACATTTATTGGAAATCAACTGCAGACAAGATCCTAAGGGATGGATTTTATTGGCCAACCTTGTTCTCTGATGTAAAGAAATTTGTCACTGCTTTCCATAAATGTCAAATTTTTGAAGGCAAGAGAAAACTGTTACCTTTACCCCTGAAACCAATTTCCACTGAAAAACCTTTCCAACAATGGGGCCTAGATTTCATTGGAGAAATCCATCCTCCTTCTTCTGGCCAACACAAATGGATCCTCACTGCCACATATTATTTTACTAAATGGATAGAAGCAATTCCTTCCAAACAAGCCAATGACACTGTGATCATAGGATTCTTAGAAACTAATATACTACCAAGATATGGTTGTCCTGAGAAAATCATAACTGATAATGCTGTTGCCTTCAAATCCAAGAAGATGATAAGTTTCTGTAACAAATATCATATCACCTTAAGTCACTCCACAGCCTATTACCCTCAGGGTAATGGACTAGCTGAATCTTCCAACAAGAGCCTCATCAATATTATTAAGAAATTATTGGAGGAAAACAAGAAAAATTGGCACAAGAAACTTACAAATGCATTATGGGTAGACAGACTTACCACCAAAAAATCTATTGGGACTAGTCCTTATGAGTTAGTTTATGGGATTGAGGCTGTATTTCCTTCATATTTAGGAGTTCCTGTAATGAAATTACTTCAAGAAGCTCAAGTTGAACCTAATGATATTCAAAGGAGAATAAATCAGACTATCAATTTACAGCAAACCAGAGAGGAATTATATCAGAGATCACAAGTATTGCAGGAGAAACTAAAGAAGATATTTGATAAAAGGACCAAGGCAGAAGATTTCCAACTTGGAAACAAAGTTTTAAGATGGGATTCTAGAAGAGAGGATAAGGGAAAACACGGAAAGTTTGACTTCCTGTGGAAAGGACCTTATATTATTCATGCTTTACAAGGAAACAATACATATTTCCTCAAAAACTTGGATGGTACAGAAACTGATGAAGGGCCAGTTAATGGTCGAATGTTGAAACATTACTTTGATCATATTTACTAGGATATTCTATTTTTTTAATATGTACATACTATATCCTTTGTAATGTATCAGTTTTGAGTGGATAGTAACTTACTAGAGTTGAAGCTCGAAGAGAAGGCCCTAAGCTTCAAAAATATTACTGTCATATATATAATAAAGCAACAAGCAGAAGAAGATTCCATGGTTCAGTCAAAATCATTTTGAGGGAAACTGACCTGCTATTCTTGACTTTTCACCAGGAAAAGCCATCCCCAAGTGGAGTCAGTGTTAGACTCCTATACCAATAGGTGTCATATATCATGATTGACTTAATGAGCTATGTAATATGTTCATACCTTTTCTTGTTGCAAAGTTTTTCCATATTCTCAAAAAATCAAAAAATTTAAAAAATGTAAAGAGGGTATACCCTAAAAGAAAAATCAAAGGGTAAAAAGAATAAAAATGGCCAAAAAAGTAAAAGAAATTGAACCCCACCAAAAGAAAGGCCAAGGAAAGTGTGCAAGTCTAAATGCCACTACTTTTTTTGCTCTTATGTAATAAACAAATTGTGTGTAACTTGTATCTTATGCCACAATTTATGAACAATCAAACAGTTTAAGCTTGGCTAGTTCATCTTTCAATTTCATGTTTTAGAGATAGAGAATAAGATCTGACCAAACTGTTTAATCTTGGTAGATTTGTAGATAGGTAGAGTGAATAAAAGGAGATCAACAGTTTAATCTGAGCCCTTGGATGTAATAAGGATGGAAATAGACTAGATTTCCATATGTAAAAGAAAAAGTGTGATAAGGGTTTTCCAGTCTAAGTGCACCCTAATGAAGAAGAAAATGGTAGGGTAAAGTAGGTAGGGTAGGTAGATGTTGTTGCTGAATTATATGTGATGAATAATGGCTCTAAAATGTGTTAAATCTTTACTATCATCACAAGTGTAAAGGCAAACACTACACTGGAAGGATTTCAAGAAAAGAAAAGTCAAATTATTAACTTCCCTTCTCATTTTTCCCTAAAAATTTTTACTAATTTCCCCTAAGTACTAAGGTATTTAAAGATTAGAGGGGCTCAAGGCATTTCCTTGACTTTTGAAGGGATCGGACCCTCGGCCCAATAATTGGAAAAACCTAAGTACTTAAAATCATTCATCATGACATTCATTCACTTATAAAAAATCTTTTCCTAAGTAAAATCCCATTTTACTTAGAAAAATCATGCAATATTTCACAAAAAACCCCATTCATGCAAGCATAAGTTAAATACATTAAACTAATGTTTTATACTTAGCGCTTCTGTTTTCTTTTTCATATTAATTTTTAATTTTATTATTTAAATCCCCATGTAAATTTTCCTTTTCCCCGTATTATTTTTAATAATAAAATTCCCAAATAATAATATCCCGCTCCTTTGGTTGAAAGATAACCATATTAATGTGTCAATCATGATTAATTAGTCAAATTTCTGATTAATCATCAAACGCTTCTCTCCGTCATATAAAGAGATTAATTAACCCTCATGGTTAATTAATAACCTATCCCGCCAATCAAATTACTCCCGATGCGATTAATTTATAATAAATTGCATTGGGCCCGCCCTGTTATCCCCCCATCATCTGCCTTTCCTGACGACCGTTCGATCAACAGATCACAGATCTACAATTGATATCAATATCGCTATCCATCCATGTCTGAACGATAATGCGTGATGGCCAAGTGGTTTTCTAAATAGTGCCGCACCACACGTCATGCATCGTATGGAATCGCTCGCCCTCCGCTCAAAACCGCCCATCCCCAAAAGTTGTGCGATAGAAACCGCTTACCTCCTGCCTCTGTGACACATCCAATGTACGTGCTGACGTCATCCATTAAAAAATAAAAAAAACCTGCCAACCTTTGACTTTGCAAATAAAAAACAAAGAACGCACGTCATTTCCACTATTCTGAACAGCGACCAGTATTCCATGCAGAAAATTCCAAAAATAACTGTCGAATGTGGTCAACCGTCACCTTGCTAAGGAAAATTGTAGCCGAGTAATCCAGAGTTCATCCGCCATAATCAGTACCTGTTTAGTCACTGTTTATTTCCCGAAAAACAGGTATTTACCTAAATTCCCGTTGAACTCCGTAAAAATCCTGGTTTTTGTTTTAAATTCCACACGAAAGACTAAAACAGAGTTCAATTTGGTCTTTATTCTACTCTGGAGAAATTCCTAGACCTGTAATTTTCCCTTTTTTTCACCCAAAACCTGATTTCATTTCTGAATCCACAAGAACCAGAAATGGAAATTCCCGTGGCTCTGAATGTCACACCCCTGAATGCCCCTCACAGAGATTTAGATTATCTGCCTTTAGCCGATAGAGATTTCCAAATTAAAGACCTGGTTCTCAGTGAAAATCCTCTTCGGATTTTTTTCTACTACAGAGATAATTACTTGAAAGGTTCTGAAATTTTTGGATTATGGGAATCCAATCTTCCCATGTATCTTCTCCCCTCAGTCCACATTTTCCTCGAAATAATCCATTACTGCCATGCAAACTATGATCCCAATCAACGAGCAGTTTTTTCACCGAGTCAAACCATCCTTTTTCCCATAACTGCTCAGTCTATTAATGAAATGCTACAATTTCAACCTGGTCAAATCCTCACTCCCCTGTCCATGGGAGAATTGCTTGAGAAATCTGACAATTTATCCCAAGAAGAGTTGAATCGTCTTTGCCAAACCTTGATGTTACCAGAACATCAGCCCAAAGGCCCTCCCCCTTACATTTATACCAATTTCACTAATGTGGGCAGACTTATTTTGAATATGATATCCTTTATAATGGGTTTCAATACTAGTGAATATGTTGACCAATTAACCCTAGTATTGATGTCAATTTTCACCCCTGGACAGCCCCCTGCTGTCAAGTATGATTTTGCATCCTACATTGCTGACCAAATCCATGATCAATTCATGAGATTAGAGAATGAAAGAGTGTTCAAATATTCTTCTGTTATTTATCATCTCATGCTTTACTTTCAATCAGAGAGTTTCCCTTTCTATGTCAAAAAACTTGATTCCAAAGGAAATCCTAGGTCTGTGATCTTTTGGTCTGCCATCACTCATAATTCCCCTGATTCTCCTTATTCATATAATGAGTTTATTGATCTATTTGTACACCCTGCAACCACTTTGTTGACAGGAGTCTCCCCTCCTAGGGTCAGTAGTGAAATCAAGAAAATTATTCAACTCTCAAAGAAATACCGGATAGGTGACTGGTACCGATACCAAAATCACACGGAAATCAGAATATATGGGTGTGATTTATGCCCATTCAAGTTGCCAAAATATGTCCCAATGAGACTCTTTGCATTAGAGTATTTCAGGCAGATGATCAATTCAGATATAGTTCATTTTGTAATGCAAAGAAAAAGGCTCAACTCAGGATTAAAAGTCAGTTAGGTCCCTTTGTCTGCAATTCGAGAGATGTTGCAAAGGAAGTTGAAAGAATATTAGAAGACTATCTTAAAATACAAAAAAGTTTCTATTGGGTACCTTATGACCCAAATAGCTTTATTTTTTATAGAAGGATGAAAAATAAATTATCTCCATACATTCATCAAAGAATCCCAGAAATTGAACAATATGCCAATATGGATGAATGGATGGAAGGGACATTGATAGAACAAGATAGTGATCAGGTCAGTGTGGACAATGTTATGAAAGACCTTGAAAAAATACTTGACCTAGACTCTTTTGGACAAGTGAAGATACCAGGTATTGGTTCTTCTTCTGCTGGGACTTCTTGACAAAATTTACATGAAATCAGTGCATTGGCTACAGTAGCATCTAAAGGAAAGGAGAAAGAGGCCGATGAAACACTGAGAAAGCTGCAAAGGACTAGAATACCGGAAGACAAATGGTGGGAAGAAATGTTAGAGCTTTTGTAAAATTTTCCTTACATGAACTTTTGATCAGTAAGTCAGGATAAAAGGATAAACAGAGGTCAAAGTGTATCAGTAAAGATAAAGAGTATTAGTAAATCGAAGCAGCCAACACAGAGTCACTAAAGAGAATAGCAGTGAACCAAATCATAGGGCTTGCCTCTAGCACATTCTTAAAAGAAGGAAACAACACAATATCAGTTATCATTTTTTCTTATCTACGAGACCATCTGTCTCTAGTTTTTTGTAAAATACTTATGAGTCATCCTAGATTATATCTCAATTTGTTATGAGATATTTGTATAATTTTTTTTATAAATACTCCTTCAATCTGAGTATTGAGGGGTGGAATCTTAGACTTTGTTGTAACATTGACTATTTTGGAATAAAGTGCTATTGGAGAAATTTTGCGTGGCTAGCTGGATGATGAATTGATGCAAAAGACTTTTTACAGGATTCTTGTGTCAGACAACGGATCAATAAGTCATCTATCTCTTATGTTTTGAAGTGTTATACTTGTTTATTATATCATTGTGTTTCATATCTGAATGATTAACGAAAATGGATAAATCAGAAAGTGCTTAAGTGTAATCTGATTTTAATCGTTGTTATTCTAAATTTTTTCTTCTAAACTGGTTTAAACAGTGAATTCTTAATTGCTCCTGTTTTTCTAGTTTATGCATTTTGATTATTTAGTAAAGAATACTTAATTGCTCTTTATCAATAATCACTCAATTTCCCTCTTATAAATGTGTTGAAGGATTCTTAATTGCCCTTCATCCATTTTGATTCCATTCCATTCACTTTAGATCTATAATTGTTCCCTGTCTGATTACCTTGCCCTGTGAAGCCATCTTTTGTTAAGAAACTTAATCCAGTTAAGCCATTTTTTTTACTCCATTAGCCCAATGGCCTAAAATACTCAGTATTACCCCTCTTCTATTGAATTTCATCACCCAAACACAATCAAAATCCATAAACTTTCATAACTAGCCTAATATCTTTAAAAAAAAAAGCTAAAACTTAAAGAGAGAGCCCTCTCTGGGTACAAATTGGCTAGATTCTGTACCTAAAAGTTGGTTTGTGGTTACCTCGGACCCCTTTCCTCTTATCTACAACTTCAAGGAAAATCTGAGTGATAACACGTTATATTGATCAAGTGATTCCTAAGTGTGTGTGAGATGTTTCAGACCTCATGAGGGGTTGGCCCTTCAAGTAGCCCCCCGCATGTCTGGATGAATTCATTCTATAGCCTCAGATGTAGCTCCATAGATTTGATGGGTTCAACCCCCATTTCTTGTGGCGCCTATACCATGCATATATCACTTAGATGATCCATTCATTTTTTCATAGCCCTTTCTTGTTTATCATGGCTACTCTGGTTGTTAATATATCTCATGTACTTAGATATTATTGTATTTAGTCCTAGCTGTTGTCCTAGGCGCAATATGTATGTGGGATCCATTATATTTTTTTCTAGCCCATGTTTACGCCAGAATATCATGTACTTTATAGCTCAGTCTCATTTTACTAGGTGAACCATTATTCTTTGTACTTTGTCATATCAACGGGCATAGGTATGCCTCCCTCGCCTCACTCAGAACAAGCACCCAAACATTAAACGAGTCTTACATTTGTCGGTCTTGCCCCCTCAGGGTTATCGTCCTCTCTTGCTTCACTTTGCCTACGTATCTCTCTCTTAATGAATCCCCTTCGGTGTCTAGTGATTGTGTTCTTACAACGTACTTCGGTCATACGATTAGATCCTAACACTCGCACATTGGGGGGCAGTCTGTTACACCAATTTTTAGTCATATAACCATTTACAATTATATGGATTGAAATACACCATGTAAGACCAATTTTACCATAGAAAAATTACTTTCACTATAAGAAATAATTTAATAAACCATAGTTTATTAAGTTGCTTTTGGTCCAAATAGAAAACCCCATGGGGAATAATTAAATAAATCCTTATTTATTTGATTTTCCTCTAGGAATAATTAATTAAACCTTTGTTTAATAATATTCCTGGTCATATTTAACCCAATTAATGAGAAATAATTAGATAAATCATTATTTATCTTATTATTATCTAGGAATAATTAATTAAATAATTATTTAATTAATATTCCTTGTTAAATTTGACTAAATCATTTAGGAATAATAAAATAAATCATTATTTGTGAAATTATTCCTTGATCCCATCCTTTAAATGATAAATGAACCTTTTATTTGTTTATTATTTCTAAATAAAGGGATTTAATCAATTTAAATTCATTTTCCCTCCAATAAAATATAAAATATTCCAAGAAATTAGATCTAAATCTTGGTTAATAGTATATTATTATGCACCATTATCAAGGATAACTCAATATTTTGTTATAAATAGGAGTTTTTTCCATTCATTTCTTACCTTTGATCCTTTTATCATGGCCAGACTTTGATCCTATTATCATTGTCATACTTTGATTCCTTTTATTTTCTTTTTTCTTATTGAGCTCCATTTGAGTTCTACATGCCTTGGGTACTCTACATGGCATTGAGAGAGAAAATTTGAAGCTGAAGCGATTGAGGACATCCAAGAACCCATATCATTGAGGGGGAATAGTAACATCATTCATAGTTCCCTTCCCGGGTGTTAATATAATACAAAAAATCTTTATAATTCTTGTCTTGTCCATTGGATATTTTGGAGAAACTCTTATTTCATTTTGTTGTTTAGCTTATTTATTTGCATAGATCTAGGTTTGGTTTGCATTTGTTTTGACCGTCTATTACAGATCTAAGAATTTAGACAACCAACTTTTTTGTTAGAGTTGTTTTTCATGTGCATCTAAAGTGACCTCTTTTCGTGCACTCACATTAAGAATTCATTCTAACAAAAGTATTTAATTAAAAATAAACTATAACATTATTGATTAATTCATATTAGGACACAATGGAATTGAACCACTGACCTCTTTACTATAAAGCAGGTGTTCTGTCATTGAGCTAATACCCTTTAAAGAATTATGTGAGAGTTATCGTAGTCCTTGAAATTGCATATATATGCATTGATTTTAAAAAAATGCTCGACACATAATTGCGTAATCTTTGTAAAATATAAAATCATGCAGCCCCTATTGCTAACTTGATAAAAATAACTCAATGGATTTAGCTCAATTCCACATCCATGTAGCATGACTCACGCAACACACTAATATACAATAAATTACAAACAATTTAATCTAGTCATACAAAAAAAAATAACTAGAATTATCACAAGCCTTTAATATATTGTCACAATTATTGAATGGTTTATGTTTAGCATGTTTCCACTCTTCATATATCCCAAAAATATGTTTTTTTCACATCAACAAAAGATAAGGTACAGATAAATTGGCATAACGATCCTCCTATCTATTCCTAAACTTTTTGCAGCAAATTAGTTAATCTAACACAATTATCATTACCTGTTACTAGCGATAAAAAATGAGAGTGAAAAATGTCCTCATATTTATCTTTCGCCCTAGGAGAGAAGGTTAGTGGAAAACCAACATTTGATTTTCCATTCAATGTAACCAATTCTAACAACCTGCTATGCAATTACACTTCCAAAGAAGTCATGCATAGCTTTGAAAGCTCGATTTAATCCTACTTCATGGAAGTCAAAAGCTTATGGTATATTTGTTTTACTACATATCCAAATTACACCCTAAAACCACAAAGGTTGAAGTCCTAATTAAAAATATAAGTGATCAATTTTCCTTGAATTCATCTTCAGGAGTTGCAACAAGGTCCAACTCACAACAATTTTAGCTTAAATTTGGGGCTTCTACACCCAATAGTCTCTTTTTTGGAACCTTTTGAGAAAATCTAAGAAGCTTCTTCCTAGGAACCAAGTTAACCTCCTACTTCCTCTGATACATAGACATGAAACCATCAATCCTGACAAGAGGAACCACCCTCACTCCAACCTCTTCCACAAGTCATTTTCAATTTCTACCATTTCATACTTACATTTAACTTCTAGAGGAGTGTCTTATTCCACTCTCTGTACAGGGCCCAAACATCACTCTTTTGGGGAAATATCCTAATAGATCATTTAGGAATTTTCTCCCATGAAACAATATGAGAAAAAATATTTAGCACATTGTTGTTGGAATATTTACCATGCTTAAAATGCCCAGAACTCTGGGAGGATCACATACTACTGATTTTCCATGCTTAAAATTCCCACAACCATCGTAAACACATGAAGAAAAGGCTTCAAATAGGAAATCTAACCAAGTGGAACTGACAGAATTGGAATTTCAGCATACCTGTGCATACCTTATGCTGTCTGCACACGATGAAGGTTGCTTCTACTAGACTTCAACATAAAAGAGAAGAAGTCTCACAAAACAGGTGAGTTTAATTGTGTTCAATTTTAACTATACTAACTTTCCCATTTTCTTTCAAATTTTGTAATAGCGTGAAGCTATGAAGAATAAATAAAGGAGAAATATATTTCGAACATACCTTTAATCTACTTTGAACCTTTTTTTTCTCATTTAAGAACAAAACAATATTCAAAGATATGTATACAATCTGGCCTATTTTGTAGACATGCAAAAATTCCACCTGTAGAGATATAATTACTCAAAATTATTTAGTTGTATCCAAATTAGGATGAGTAAAGTAACATGAAGCTCTTCAAAATGGTCGGTTGTTAATAACTTTCTGTCTTAAGCTTTCCTCCAAGTAAAGGGTTTGCACCAAATAAATTCCAGATCCTTCTGATGGCTGAGAAACTATCACAACTTTCTCCTCTCTTTACTTTGTTCGACTGATGGTTTTCCACACCTTTTCACTTAGAATTAACTATTATTTTGAAGAGTCATCAATTTTAAACTCATCAATATTTCATTATAGTTGCTTATGTTTTTGAAAATATGTCCTATTTTTTAATGTTGTAGGTAAGGAAGTGATTGAATCGTTAAAATGTTGAATTGTATCAGCATAGAAGCCTTGAAGCTTGGAAGTATAATTACAATCCCCTTATTCCTCAACATTAAAAATCCCAAGAAATGAAACAACCTAAATTTCAAACATGGTTTAGAGTATAAATTTCAAAATATATCCAATCATGAATTTCCCTTCTCGAAAAACAATAATATTCCGACATAAGAAGGAAGAAGTAAAATAAAATAAAAAAAACACAGACAATATGATATTTTACAAATTTACCTAAGTGACATTTAAAAGAATACCTGGTCTCTCGGGGAGCTACAACTGACATCAAAATTTACACAATGAACAATATAATCAACATGACATTCATTCAGTTTCACCTGTGATTGCAGTGGCATAAACGTTGAACTTCTTATTGTTGAAATTTGCAACAAGAAAGAGTGAAACTAGCATCGAGAAACAACACACACACACACTGGTGTGGGATCACAAGTCACACAGTGATGGATCCTAGGAACACATTAGTGTGCAAGCCAATTTTTAAATAAATTGGAAAATTAATTGTAAACTTATCTCATAACAACTTATAATAGTTAACTAAGTGTGATAGACTTAGTTAGCTCAATAATTTCGAGTTGAGGGTAAAAGGATAGGCTTGTAGAGTGATTTTATTATTAACAGGGTCCAGTTGCATTTGTAGCACTAGTGTAGTGTGAGTGGGATTAGTTAAATCACATTAATTGAGTTAAAATCAATTTAACTAGTTCTAACTGTTTGATGAGCTAGTGGAATATCAAGTAAATTAAAATAGATTTAATTCACTAGTAGTGATCTACCAAGTAACTGATGATTCACTATTTATAGTTGCATGCATGTTAATTCTGGTGGAAATCCAGTTGAGACAAAGGTTCAAGGCAAGTAAACTATCAGTTGTATTTTTAGCAAAATGCCCAGATGTAGTTATATAATCATAGGAAGCCCATGATGAATTGTGAAATCAACGAAGGCTGGATTTCCTATTTAATAGGGGTTTAATTTTCTAGGGATTGTGTAAGCAAGGTAAGCTGATGGTAGGTTGATAATTGGCTATGTGTTTATCCAAATTTTCCTAGATCAGTGTGAAGCAATTGGTAGAGTGTATGAGGTTGTGGCGATCACAGATACATTGTATTGTTTCATGATTCCTTGGTTGATTATACAATAAAGATGGAGGGGTTTTGAGAATTTGATTTGCATAGGAATATCTGGTGTTGTGTATTCATTTGCTTCTTTCTCTTACTTGCACGTGATTGAGCGATCGAGATTTATATTCTGCATATTTTGTAGAAGGATTAAGTATCTTTCTTTAGTACATTGCATGATCAGATTGAGTCCATTGATATAATTTCTACATGGTATTATAGCTTTGTTAGAGATTTTCTACATGGTATCAAAGTGCTAGGAATCACAATAGTGGAGAATAAGTTGAGTTTGTTTTGAACAATATTCAAATTTGCAGGTACTTTATTTGGATCTATAAGTGGACCAAGATGTCTTTCAATGGCTTGAGACTCGAATATGCACTTAAGGGCAGTTCGAATTATATTGCATGGAAGGACAGGATGGAGGCAGTGTTGAAGGACAATGTTTGAAGGAATTCATAGATAATGATATTCCTAAGCCCACAACAGCAAATTCCCAACTTATTGATGCATGGTAGAAGAAGGTAGCAAAGGTGAGGATGATCTTGTTAGAGAGAGTTCGAGATCATATTATCTCGAGTATCCATGGAAAGGAAAATCCATATGCTATGTGGAAGGCCTTGACAGATCCGTTTCAAAGCAGCATCGACCATAGAAAATTGGCTCTCAAGGACAAGCTCAGGAAAATCAAAATGGAGAAGGGTGACACAATCCAGAAATACTTGACCAAGTTCACTCAATGTCGAGATGAACTTGGAAGTGTTGGGATTACTGTAGCTTATGATGACTTGGTGAGCCTAACACTTCTAGGCCTTCCCAAGAGCTGGCATAGTTACCAAGACTCTGTGAATGGGAGGGAGAAGTTACCATATTGGGAGCAACTTTGGTCAGATTTGGTAGAAGAAGAGTTTCAACGGAATACCATGGATGGATCCTCATCCAAGATTGGTGATGAGGAAAATTGTGCCTTGGCTAGTAAGAAAAAGAAGGGGAAGGGGAAGGATTCCCATTCAAAATCTGAGACTGGAAAAGAAGGAAAGAAGCGTGACATGTCAAAGGTGAAATTTTTTCACTGTCATGATCATGGAAACTATGCCACAAATTGTCCACAGAAGAAGAAGAACAACAACAAGGCTCCAGGAGCTGCAGCGGGTGAAGATTTGGCCTCACAGTTTGAGTTGGACTTATCTCTCATCACATGCATGGCTCCAACTATGATGGGATCTATGTGGTACTTGGATAGTGGAGCATATTTCCACATGACGGGAAACAAATAAATCTTTAGTACCTTGGAGGAGAAGGATCTTCAGATGCACATCGAAATGGGTGACGACGGGAGGTATAGCGCTATAGGAATTGGTAAAGTTACTTTCCAGAGACAGTTACGTAAACCTTCACTAGAAAATTTGGCCCAATTTCCGACAGCCACTTCATCGCTATTCCGACACATAGTTGTCACAAGAGCAATACTTTGAGGCCGGAAAAAACGTGGTTAGCCATTCCTTCGCAATTCCGACGCTTTTCCAAAGTGTCTCAATACCGACACTTTTTCCGACGTTTTGCAAGGTGTCGCTATTCCAATGCTTGCAAAGTGTTGCAATACCGACGCTTGCTCAATTGTCGCTATTCCGACACTTGCAAAGTGTCGCAATACTGACGCTAGCTCATCTATCGCAATTCCGACGATATGTCGTTCGACGTTTAGAACGTCGCTCTTCATAAAGCGTCGCAATATCGACAAAAGGAAAAAAATTTTGTAGGTTGAAAGCGTCGGAAGACCGATGCTTGCAAAGCGTCGCAAGAGTGACGAAAGGAAAAAATTTTGGTAGTTTGAACGCGTCGGAAGACCGACACTTAAGAAGCGTCGCAAGGGCAACAAAAGGAAAAATTATTATAGGTTGAAAGCGTCGGAAGACCGACGCTTAGGAAGCGTCGCAATACTGACGATAAGTTAAAAATTTCGTATATTGAAGCCTCGGAAGACCGACGCTTAGGAAGAGTCACAACACCGACGGACAGTTAAAAATATTTAAAAAAAAATTGAATGGTCTTCCGACGGACAGTTAAAAATTGAATGGTCTTTTGACGGATTTTATCTAATATAATATAGATTTTTATATTAGAATATTTCTTATATTAGACTCACATTCATTTTATATTTATATGTAATTTATTTTATATTTCATATTTCTTATATTTATATTTTATATTTCTTAAATATAAAAATGTATGGTCGCATTCATTTTATATATTTTATATTTCATATTTCAAAATATTTTATATTTCAAAACATTTTATATTTCATATTTCAAAAATCTATATTATATTAGATAAAATCCCCTATTCTTATTTTAGAAAAACTTTATGTATATCAATCTTATTGTTCAATATTCTTCTACATCTATAGTAAAATGCAAATGTTCCAGATATAAATAGACCAAAGGTTTTGTATTTGTTTTAAAAGATTAAAGAACAGGTCAACAAGCAATTTTATTTCCACAAAAATTCATCAAACATGAACATGTTGACAAAAATGAAGCTTGGACTATTTTTTAGATGTTCCTCCTTTACACTAGCACTATGAAGCCACAGTTGTATCAGATGTATCAGAAGATCAATCTATACCAGACACGGTTCTACCTTATTCCAAAAACAGTTAAGAATTAAGTTGGATGCCTAATTTCCACAGGAGGTAGTTGTAGGTTGAAATCTGTAGCAGAATTATTATAATTAGTTTAAGATTTGGACTTGAATTATGTTTTAAAATATTATTGTGACATCGGTTTTAAATAAGCCTATTATCTATGATATGCCATGAAGGTAAATTTTATGCTTTTCAAAACAAGATATGATTTGCAACATGATAGATAGGATTTGGGGGCTCTGTTTGTTTATCAGCATGAACTCTTTCAGGCACAAACACTATGAATAATCCATTTCAGAAATATTCATTTGTTAATATGGAAAAAAAATGCTGAGAATATTCATTTGTTAATATGGTGTCTACAGAACAAAACATATCCTTTTGAAAGATTTTGGAGCTAGTGTTATCCAAAACAGGACGTACAAAATCCAAGGTACCAATGATAGGATCCATTACATTAGTGGAGCTGGAGCGAGCATTGGAAGAAGATACTCCATGGTACTTGGGGACTTCATATCCAGAAATCTCATAGATAGGAGTGTCAAGCATCAGAGCATCCTTTTTAGTACATGATGCTGATCTGCAAAAAGGTGAATGGGTATTGGAGACAGAAACTTGGGAGCTTACATTGATTTTATGAATAACATTGCAAAAAAAATCAGCTCCATTAATACAAACCAATATTGAGATTTCACATGTAGCTTCATAACTCCTATTTCATGTAGAAACTTGATGCAATTTTGATGCAAAGTTTTAGGAGCTTCAAAAATAAGGATCCAAGTTCTTGAAGATGAGGAGAAACATTTTCTCCTTTTAAAATACACTAACCTGTGTTCCTTGGGCTCCAACAAAGAACTGGTTGAATTAAATTCAGTTTTTGGAGTAGAAACAAACAAAAAAGAAGTGCATATATCTGTCAACTGACATTCTTCCTTGTGGCCTTGCCTCCAGTGAATTATCTGGCACTTTCCCAAGCTATGAAAAGAAAAGGAATCATCATATAGAATAGAAATGTCTATTTGAGGAAATGTGTTTTGATGTTCATTGCAATTTAACTAGTGTGTTGAGACAAACTTATGAAGTATTTCAGATCTCTACAAAAATGAAGTTAATACCAATATTAACAAGTATAAAATCAGAACAAAAGTATAAAAAATAAGATAATAGATCTTGACTATGATAAGGAACATCTTAATTTACACAAGTGTATACCAAATGCTAGAAAAATTTTAAAAAATTGATCACAGTAATAAGCTATAGATATAAAACAAACAAAAGAAGGTCAAGAGATGACAGAGCAATCCATTTCAGTGGCAGTATCCTTCTCATTTGGAGATTTTAAGAGTCTTGTAAAGCATCAATTTAGAAAGAAATCAATCTGTTGTTTTTGCACCATAACAAACTTCACCTTCGCTTCATATGAATCTCTTATGTATCAGATTAGTGGCCAATAGTCCCATTCTTACCTGCTCGGATTTAAAACCACATCTTTGTACCTATCATGATACCCATCTAATCATTTGAGTTTCCTCCCAACTCTCTATTTATTTTCTTTGAGAAACCTTCATTACCATGTAAATAAATTTCTTTCCGAGACCTTTATTAATAAATATGTATCTACTGTGAAAGTACATTTGCAGATACCAAAGTTTGCATAATAAAAAATCACATGAGTTAAGTCTTTACATGAAGCCTGTTCAGCTTTATCTGGCTTTTCCAGTTCTGCAATCAAGTTGGGTTCTGCCTATATATATTCGAAATTATATAGAATACACCTGTATTGTTGACATTTATATGATCCTATAATGAAATCACTATAAAGCAAGCCGAAGCATGTCATTTTTCAAGTTTCATACTTTCCAAGGGAAGTTACATGAACAACAAGCTAGAACATAAAAGCTAAGAAGAAAGATTGAATATAGTCTTGAAACATAAAACGAGATGCTCAGAAGGAAGAATCTAATATAGGGAGGGCTCCAAACTCAAATGACATGTTTTTCTTTTATGTACCTGATTTTGACCAAATATAATATAATATATACAATATAGTTTTCAAAGGGGAAATTTGAGAACAAAAATCAGATGCATGTCAAGTGTCTCCAATTAAAAATCATATCCAAACAATTATCTAACAAAAATAAGATAGAAACCACCCTGATGGCACTTACCAGTATCTCAAAGCTTTGCATCTCGCACAACGTTTTGAAGCAGTCCTCAAACAAACAACACACACATACTGAGGTGGTGTGAGAATTGTAAAAAAACTACTATTCATGTACTCACACTCGCCCTCAACCAAAGTAACTGTTTCTTGTGCTTCCAAGACTGCCAACTTCCTGTTCGCCTGCTTCTTGGCTATTCCATCAGCCTTCCATTTCAGTACCATCAATACAAAAACCAAGTGAATTACCACCAAGGTGGTTGAAAAAAACCCTAGGATTCCTATTCTCCTGTAGTCATGCATTTAATAGATTCCACTCTAAATGCACCTATTAATCGGCAACACAAAGGTTTGATCATTGAGTATAACTCAGATAAAATCTCCTTGTCTGTCCAATTGTATCCTCTTAGCTCCAACATACACAAACGCAAAATCCTTGAGGTTTTTGAGCCTTGTACAGATCCCAACATTGAAGAATACAAGCGGGGGGGGGAAATATAATGGAAGTCCCTTCAACTCAAAATGAAACGTGACAATACTCATAGACAACAATGTTGGCCGATGGAACTGCATGCATACAATGCTTGGTTATCTAATATTTTTTGTAACTTGCATTGTAAGTTTGTCTTTGAAGGAGTTTAAGTACTGTTGCTACCATTCATTCAAAAGCCAACATTAGATAAGGAAAATGATGAAGTTAAACATAAGGATTTTATTGAGGTTGTAATAACCCTAGAATTATAGCTTATGGGACTACATGAATAACTTCAAGAAACTATCATTCCTCACTTTCTGGCACATCAATATATAGTGGCTGACCTATTATTGGCTTTAGTTTTTATCATATCTGAGGGAAAAGAAAGGAAAACAAACTTGGAAAAAGAAACTATTATGAAAATTCCTACTTAAATATCAGGTAAATAAAATGAATCATGCTTTCTAAATAAGCTTGAATCTGACTAAATGCACAATATACATAGATAAATCTACAAGAACTAAACAGAGCAAGCAGATCAAATTTGCATTCCTCATACTAAGACGAGAAGAAGAGGACTATCGATAATATGACTGAAATGTGTATCAACTGTGACAACTGAGAAGATGTTCGATCATGCTTGAATGCTCCTTTTAAAATGCTTGCTCAGCTCCCTTCACCACACTTCTAAACAAGAGCAATTAGTTCTTTGTCCTCCTTTTTCTCTTCTTTCTCACCGGCTGAGCAGAATTTGCTGACACATTTCCATCAATACCTTCTGAGGAAGATACTGCTGGCAACTGTTACTTTTGGATGGAAACTGGTACAATAATATTCATTCCTTGTGTTGAAATTTTTGACTGCTAATTGTTCACCTCAACATCTGACATTTTAGTGTTGATGGGGATATTAATTGTTAGAGGAGCTTCTAAAGTAGAATGGCTTGGGAGGCCATCGTTATTTGGTGTGCCAGATGTTGCTAAGACCTTTACATAAGCTGCAACCCCTTTAAAAAATTTCGTGTAATAGTGCAATCCCTCCACATCACATGAAGTGCTCCCCTTGATAGGTGAAAACAATTCTAGAGCAACCAAAAGCTAATACGTATGAATATATTACATCATTTGTGTCTCTCTTCTACATTTACTACAACTTCCGCTAATTTTGACAACAACAACCTTAAATTGTCTACATAGTCTATGTCATAGTTTCATCACATGACATTTTCAAACTGAAGAATTCTTGTTTATGTACAATATTGCATTTTGTTACTGCCAAACAATTTTCCTAGTGATTTGCAGATATCATTGTTGGATTTCTTTGAATCCAGATGTTGTGACTGGTTGTTTGATAATCCCAAATGAATAAGGACAATTGTATTATTGCCTTTATTCTAGCATTCAACTAATTTAATTTCCCTTGTGGGTTAATTTTCTACGCAACTTCATACTTCTCATGGACTTATTTCCATTAAACAAAGTTGAAGCTTTGATTTCCAAGTGTGAAAGCTAAGTCCATGTAATTTTTCAATAGATGAGTTCGTTGCTTGCATTTAAAAAAGAAAATCAGGATAGAAATATACCTTCAAATCTGTGCTTCTCAAAGTTCTATTGGACGTCTTAGAGATTATGCTGAACAAAATAATGTTGTCATTCCTTTTTCAAAAAACTAATCTTCCAAAAAATCTGTGCATGTTGTCTAAGCATACTGTATAGCAGCCTGTGCATATATTATCTGCAAATTTATGCTCTTGGTTTCTGTGTCTATTTTTTAAAATTATAAATGGCTATATGCTAGGGCCCACGTGGCTCTGAATGAATTGTGTCTCGATTGCATCACCTTCTATGATGTATCAGATTCGTATGTCAGATGTAAATGAAAACCTGTGATTTCATTTTGGCGGGTTTCCTCCTCCCTTGCAAGTAATAATTGGTTTTTCGGTCCGTATTTCAATTGTCAGCTCTATGTTTAAGACCATGGCTGATGCTGCAAGGTCATATTGATGTCAGAATTCTATTTTCTCCCCTGTGACTCCAATGCATGATGGGTTGTTCAATTCTTTGAAAGTTTGCAAGTATTTTCTATTCACAAAAGTTTATTTCCTTGACTTTCTTTTCCAGCAAATAACTTTTTCCTAATAATAATGCCAATATCCAACTCAGGGAAACATTTAAACTTCTCTTTAGCTTCTCTCTATTCAAAATCGGTTTTCTGAGCTAACAATGTGCCTTGAGTATTCTCACTCTAATATCACTGTTGGAAATATGTAAAATATATGCACAAAAAATATTCTGAATAATAACTTTAATGTTGTTGGAGTGATTTCATACATTATGAGAATCTCCCTCTTAGTCATAAATGTCGGTAATTTATCTACTTAACTTCTATAACCACATAACTCTGATGATAAACATAAGTTATAATGCACCTTATAACTTAATTGGCTAGTACTAAGTTGAGTTTCCTAGTGAATCTTGTTACCTTTTCGTGTTATTAATCTCACAATATGTAGGTTTTTCGTACATGTGTCAGGTGTGTAATTCTGAAGAAAAGTATCAGAACCAAAGCTTTAAGTTCTATAAAAGACAATCTTTTCAAATACAAGAGACTTATTACTAGCTAAACCAAAGTAACATGTGAGAAATAGAAAAAAAGGTTCCTGACCAACCTGATATTTCTTAAGGATTTTTCCCCAGTATTCTTTGTGCCACAGTGCCTATCAAACATAAAGAAAAAAAATGTTAGATAATAATCGTGTGTATGTGACTGAAGTTTTCATGCTCAAAAAATTTAACTAAATAAGCAAGCATAGAAAGGTGGGAAGTAACAGTCATATAAAGTAGAAATGGTATTGGTGTAGTCATTATTTACTAGAGTGAGAGAATCCAATATAGAGGCATACAAATTAAAAAAATGTGATGGCTTTCTTTATATAAATATCTAGATATTAGTTTAGTAATTGAAAACTAGGTCAGATGGAATGTTGTATACAAATCTACTTATTATTTGGGCCAACTTTCCAGCTCAAGATGTCGAGGGTGTCTTACCACAACAACTTTGTTTCAGATTTTTTTAGAGACTATTAAAAGAAAATAAATGGCATTCTGTAAAATGTCCTGGATGCTGCTCTAAATTTCCAACATAGAACAAACTAGACTAGATTAAGGAGAACACAAACAACAAAATGAAAAGTAAATAAAGCATAGTAGAAGACGCTTTTTATTACCCTTTATCTTCCTGTGATTCTTTTCCAGGTTCATTTCCATTGGAATTGAGAGCTTCTTCGGATGAACATGACGTCTTATTTGTTTCTTTTTGCTTGTTCTGCATAAAGCAAAAGATAAATTACTAGATTCTGCACCAATATTTTAATTTATCATTGCCATTATTTCAATGGTTTCCACAGATAATTATAGGCAACACAAAGAAGCACAAAAATCAACCACTCAACTCTACAAAGGACTATTGAACCATTAGCATTAGAGTTGGTTACCTTCTATTCTTTCATGGTATTGAAAGGAATTGCGGCAAATACTAAGCATATGCAGAATTATCTCTAATATTTTCAAATTTACAAATTATAAAAAACTAAAACATCTAAAATAACTTATGATACTCGATATTTTGTTGGAAATGAGAGACCCAGGATCTGTTGTCATGTTCATCTGCTATTTTCATGTGTCCCTGTGCTACGAAGGTCAGTAAATTAAATTCATGGATTTTGAAACCTTACAGTTAATCAATGATTGCCATCCGAAAACTATGGGACCAAATCCATTTCATGAAGATGAAATGATAATCACAAGTTGTGATAAAAAAGGCATTAACAATCCTTTAAAAGAATCAAACAAACATTTATTTACATTTCTGGTGAGACAATATGAAACGACTATCTTCTGCAAATGGGAGAAAAGGGTTCATGAAAATATGTATGCCCTTTCAATGAAAATAAAGTATGTATTCCCTTAACACCATTGCGAAGTTTGAACCAAAGGGATAGCTCATAAACTCTAAATGAATGCATTTTCCACCGTTGACAAACTTTACCATGGTGCTCTTGACCAGAGTATTCAGATTTCAGGCAATTGTATTGGTCTCTTTGAGATGGAATGCCATTATTCTCTTGAATTGTATGATTGTCAACAAAGCTACTATAAACTGAGTTTATGGGAATCATCTTGAATTATAGGATTTCCAATGAACCTACTATTGACTGTATAAAGTACATGGACAAGTTCTATTTGTTAAATCATTTGTTGAGTACAGATTGCTACTGCTCATAGATGAGGTTTGCAAGGCTATGACACTAAGGATCCAATTAGGATTGTGGGCCAGCGGAAAAGGTTTTTGGGTTCACAACATTGAGGAGCCACAATATAAATGGTGGCCTACAATGGGATCCTTGCACAAAAATCTAGAAAGTGTTGACATGTTGTTTCATATTGCTTTCACGGATTCTTGTCAGAACCACAAAAGTGTTTTATGGCTACATGTAATTGTGACATGCAAGAGGCATGATGCCTGTGTAGATGCCTTTTTATGTGATGCCAACAATAATACTTGTTGATGCAGACACTTAAAACACTCTTGTAATTATGCACAAGCCAGAGTTAGTGCCTTGTCTTAGATCAAGGCTAAATGATCACTGCTCTTATTGCCTTATTTTCAAAGATGTCTCACTTCATCAATCATAGATTTCTTGTGCCTTACCATGACAACTTTGTTTCAGATTTTTTTAGAGACTCTTCAAAGAAAATAAATGGCATTCTACAAAATGTCCTGGATGCTGCTCTAAATTTCCAACATAGAACAAACTAGACTAGATTAAGGAGAAAACAGACAACAAAATGAAAAGTAAATAAAGCATAGTAGAAGACACTTTTTATTACCCTTCATCTTCCTGTGATTCTTTGCTAGGTTCATTTGCATTGGAATTGAGAGCTGCTTCGGATGAACATGACTTCTTATTTGTTGCTTTTTGCTTGTTCTGCATAAAGCAAAAGATAACTTACTAGATTCTGCACCAAGAACAGATAAAGAAGAAGGCTTACAGGTGGGAGGAAGGGTGGATTTGAGCAGGGATAGGTGCCCTAACCAGGGCTGAGTTCTTCAAAAAATACAAATCACATTTTAAGGAATTGGAAGAGAAGTTTGTGGAGAACAGATGTAGGATTGGGTTTGAGTCTTGTGATAGCATTACGTGCTTGATGGTGTGAGGGTCACCTTTGTCTAAAAGACCAAAAAGGGAGGTTGATAAAACAATAGTTAGAGGGATTGTTTGGAGGGTTGTTAGGCATAGTGTAGGAGTGATCCTTAGCAAGTAGCTCTTGGAATTGAATGTGCAGTAGCATAGGGGGTGTCTCCATAAGTAAGGGAAACTCTCATATTGCTAGTTGGTCCATAAGTGTGGTAGGGATAGTTGAGGAGCAACCTCACCCTAGGGTAGTGTTTTCTTCCTTTAAGTGGACAAAAAATAGAAGCAGCCCGTGGGAGAAGTTGATACAATGATGAAGCAATGGGATAAGGGCTAGAAGAGTGCCCTAACTGGTCTTCTAGAAGCGCATAATTCAAGGGCAAGAGGGCAACAATAGAGATTTGTAGATTGCCTCTTGGATGATGGCTTGAAGGGTGTCCTAGGAGATGACTCTAGGGAAATGGGAAAATCTCCATCTATTGCAAAAGGGATTTCCCATCCTGAAGAAAAAAATTATAATAGAAAAATCATGAAAAGAAAAGGCTCAAATCTCTCTTCCCGACTGGTGACATGGCACAAGGCCACATGGACCACTGTGATTGGTTAACATAACACATTAGAAGCATGATGTTAGCATCTAAAATATCTAGGACATGTGGCACTCCATGATAAAGACACATGGTGTGTGGATTTTAGTTTTTCAGGTGGTCAAGTGGGCCGAAAATAGGTGAAATGTGGCACCACTCAGAGATTGACATGTGCCAATTGGTACAAGTGGTAGACAATTGGCATGCTCAAACAACTAGGTGATGCAGGAATGACATGAGGGAGAAAATATTAGAAAAGCCCCAAATCTGGAGAACTAAAGCTCATCACCAACCTGAGATTGACAACTTTACATGATCTAACCTATGAAATCGTAAATGGAGAAATCATAGTAACAATAAAGTAACCTATGTAACAATAAATTCGGATTCATCCTGGGAGTGGTAAATGGAGAAATCATAGTGAACAACAGGAAAAATGTAGAGTTGCTTACAATCAAATAGATGAAAAAACACATACAAAAAACCTAGATAATAATCATGAACAAGCTTAATATTGAATTATGAACTGTAAAGGAAATTACAAAATGTGACATTACGAACCTGGTCAAGCACACAAGAAAAAATATCCTGAACATGACCCTGGTTGACAAGTTGTATTTCTCATGATGCAAGAGGATTTTTACCTACACTGCCAAGTCAATCAAAATCCATCATTGTCTATACAATAAATACAAGTAATTGATGTAGTATTTTTACTCTAAGATGCATTCTTATGATAATGTTAGAACATATGTTGAAAATGTCAAAACATACTTGAATAAGCTCCTCTTCATTTCAAGAACAATTTATTGGAGTCGCATGAACTTGGAACAAGCCTCCCACGATCTGAAAGAGTAGCAACTAAGTCAACAATGAATTTTTTGTTGCTACGCTGGATCGAGGGAGGTTTGCTCCAAGATTAAATCGCTCCAATAAATTATTCTCTACTAAACAGGGCCAACCACGTGAAGGTGGAAGCTCTTATGGCCCCTCCCCCCCCCCCCTCACATCATTCTCAATTCCCCAATACCCAATCTATATTTCATTTTTTACTTTCATGAGCATAAAAAAAAATATTCAATAACTAATAAAAAAACAATTCAACAAAAAGTACGCACGGAAACATTGCAATTAATGCTTGACATAAAAATAGTGTGATAAATGAGTTTTTTATATAACGCAAAAAACGTTCCAAGTATGGTAACGTTTGTCTTATAATAATACAATATTTTACATTGTCAAATTTTCTTTTTCTTCTTCCTATTTTTAAAGCTCCTAATTACATCATAAATATCATCGTGCTCTGCTCCTGTTTCGTGCCTTTCAACCCGCACTGCTGACCTAGTTGCGTATTCACGATGTCTGGGCTCATCCAGTGACGGGGCATCACCTACAAAAATAGATAATATTAAATTTTAATTGTCAGTTTTTAAATATCATTGAACTAGTTCGGTAATATTAATAAAAAAAATTGCAATGAGATTATTTACCTGGTGCACCAGTTGTCGTCGTTGGGACTGTTGCCCTGTCTTCCTCTCTGGTGGTAAGATCCTCAAGGGAAACATTCTCTGTCATTTAAAAAAAAACGTTATAAGGACAACCATCAAGGTATAATTAGAAAAAATTATAAGTGGAAATTAATTACCGTCATGGCCCTCACTGATAGTAGCATTGTCGGCCTGGTCCCCACTACAATGATCAGGTTGCACATGAGGAACATCTACATCTGGCTCTACAACTGGGTTATTTGCCTCATCGGTAGTGCTGCTCCCCTGATTTAAACAAAGTTGTTAGACATTAAATTTATGGATGAAAACAAACACATTGAAAGGTTAACGTTTTACCTTATCAGGCATTCTAGATCTTGGGACCTGCCCCAAGCTTCTGCGATGTTCAACTATGGCTTGATAGCTGAAATGGAAAGTGATATTTTTATCTTCCTCTGTAGTTTCTGTTCTGAAGTCATCACCCTACATTACATATGATTGTGTATTTTTAATGTTATTTGATAGGATTACAAAAACATTGGAAGGCGATACAATTAATTATAAGATGTTTAGCTACTTACAATTCTTGCGGCTAATTTCAAGTAGCTGCCCTGGCCTAGCTTGTGATGGCCCTTTTTTTCAATCCTAGCTTTGGTTTCCTTCGAGGTGTCAGGAAACCTATCATCAAAAGATTGAAGTTAGATATGACGTAGCACACTTTTATTTTAGACATAGAGAAAATTAAAGCTATTGAATTAAAGTTGTAATTTACCTTGCGGGTCTAGTAACTTGGCATTTTTCCTTCTTTCTTTGCCCTTTTCTCTTTTCCGTCATGGATGAGTGCTCTCTACTCACTCTCTGGAACTGTGAGAGGACGCTCGTATCTAGGGTTAAATTGCAATTGCGTCCTATAGGTGTCCCTGGTATATTTCAAATATTTTCCAGCTACCCGAGCCACCGCTGTTCTGTAAAATGTGCCCACCCCAAAAAGGGCTTCTAGATAATCTAAAAGTTCTTTTTTCAGGTTGGAATTCTGGGAATTCCACCTTGTGCGTATGGTTGGGCCAAAAATTACCAACGCATGGTTCTCCAAAAACCTGTAGAACTCATTGTTTCCCACACAGAAAAAAAAGATATTATCATTAATTTAAAAATAAAAATCATGATAAAATATGTTTTAGATAGAGTACATGAAATAGTTAAAATATTAAAACTTACTTGGGAGTTGTCCGTGCTTTATAGGGACACCTTCATCGTTCACCAACAACGTGCCATTAATGGTCCCCGTGGAGTTGAAACGTGTAGCTCCAGGAAACGCAATAATGTAGTTGGCCATATCAGCCTCATCACTGCCAACACGTTCAACAATTGGTTGGGTGTCTACTTGGGCAGGGTGTGTTTCTTGGCTGGCACCTAAAGGAGTAGAAGGTGTACGATATGGTTTCTCGGCAGTCTCTTTCCCTTGTGTCCCACTACCACCAACACCGGGTTTAGCAAGTGTCAGATAACGCTACATACAAAAGAACTTTTTGTTAGTTTAGTCAATGTAAAAATTAAAAATCAAACTATCACAATTCATCTCATGTAGAACAAAAAAAAATATCCTTTTTATTTTTTATTATTACCTGATATGTTTCTAGCTGGGTCATAAGTTTTTTTATCCTCTCTTCTGTTTCAGGTGTTTGAGGCGAGTCTACCAAAGTATCAAATTCCAACCTTGCTTTTCACGCCTTTTTTCGCAGCAAGAGCAATGGAGATAGGGATAAAGAAAGCTCTTCCTCATACAGGGAATCATCAGGTGTACCATGGCCAGGTGTCTGCATATTTGAACAAAATTAATATTATTTCAATTATGTAAATAACTAAAATACCTGAAGATAGAGCAATGTTGGCACTTTACATGTTCTTTCGCTAGCCCCTTTCCGCGATCATCCTGTCTCGGGGTTGTTCCTGTACTGCCCTGATCAATCTGCCACATTGCAATAAAATTATAAATGTAAAAACTTGAAAACAATATGTAACTTGAAAACACAAAATGAAAACTGAAATAATTTCTAATAAGACACCGGAAGATAGAGTTAGAGTTTCAAATATGCCTTGCATTGAATTCAATCCTGGAAACATGTCATTGCACATTAAGGAACCCAAACAAGAGACGAGTTGACAATGAGACTAAACTGGGTTATTTGTAGTGAAATTTTAAAATCTCAAAAGGTATATTAATTATCGAAACAAATCAGCTTCATAATATCATTATTATTGAGTCTGCTGTGTATAAATCACAAAAAAATTGCAACAAAACACTAGAAAAGCAACAACATAATCACATTCTGCTATAGCAGTGATCTGACCTCTAAAGTAGACTTTCTACTAGTTTCATTAGTACCATACAAACAGTGGAAATGAACACAAGATACAATCACAGATGTGTAGTTATCTGCAAAACCATCCACCAGCCAACCTACACTAGAAACAGATGTATGGGGTATTTTTATAAGGGGTTCCTCAAAAACATCCGCTATAGGTTCTTTTCCTTGTAGTGATTCTAGTCTATCACATCCAACCAATTTAAATTAATTGAAACTTTGAAATTCATAAAATATACTCTCCATTTTCACAACACAAGAATTTTGACAAAATCCTTTTCAAATTTGACATGTTGACCATGTCATGGGTAGACTTTCCATTTTTTTCATCTCAATAGGATGTGTCAGACCTTGAAGGTCATGGTCTAGGTGTCTGCTCTTGCACGATTTCACGAAGTAGCTATTTGCATGAATGAAATGTGTTATGCACGAACCAGAGGTGCGTTGGATATATAGTGGGTGGGATAGATTTACTTGGGCATGCAAAAGTGCCAAGGGGATTCACACCAAAATGTATCAAGCATGTTATGCATGATTGGAAGGCTAAATTTTGGTGCAAGAAAGTTTAAGTGGATTTTTTGATAGTGACTTAACCTGTCATGATGATGGTAAATGGTGTCAGAGGTAAGCGTGTGACCAAGGAGTTAGCATAGCATAAGATGACATGACATAGTTTGGTGCAATGTGTGTTGAGAAGACACATGGGTTAGCTTGATAAGTTAAGTGGGTAAAACAAGTTGGCATGCATGTTATCTTGATAATTTAAGTGGGTGAAATGAGTCAGCACATGGGTTGACAAGGCAAGTTATCTGGACCAGTGCATGGTGAGAATGGGCAAGCTCATTTTATGTGGAACAATGTGATGGACCAAGGAGTGACATGATTGCATATAGGTACTTGTTGTGAGAGACAAAATGAGAGACAAGGATGATGAAGACCAAAATGTAAGGCATAACACATGTACAAGATAACAAGTGTGAACTCGTGTAAAGTAAATTCAAGTAGAACAATAGACCTTAGTGAAAGAAGTTTCAGGGGGTTTTGGCAAGCTGAGATCGTAGTTCAATTTGGTTTTAGTGCTATTGGACATATAAATCTTCATTTTTTTGTCATTTTAATCATTTCTAAATAATAGGAGAAATATGAATAGATAGGTCAACATGAAAGGTCAATTAACCTCTTGAAAGATGAAATCAAGAGTCATATTACCATATTAAATATGGATTCATGTTAATGGAATATGATCCAAGTTTGGAGTTACACCTTTATATGACATGATATCAAATCTTTGGTGGTTCTAATAACTCCATTATTCTTGCTAAGACCTGCCTCTCTTCTTGTTTAACATTATTTTCCCATTAGACCTATCTTAATACGTTTTTTGTTCTCCTGTGTTGTAACTCCATGTAGAGATAATTATTTGGTATCTATTAATTACCTTTTCTCCGGGCTTCTTTAGTGTGCAATGATGCCTAAGGTTCACACAACATTTGAGCTTCAAGAAATAAATGAGATAGAGGTTTGAGCTTGATGTAGTAAAGAATCCTCTTGGAACACCTAGTGGATGTCAACCTCTATATAAATTTTGATACATTAGAGCCACAACATAAAACACATGCATATACAAAGGAGGAAAAACCAAGACCTTATATGAAGAAAAATCTGTATATGACCCTATATTAATCAACCATCATTCTCATGTGCTTCATTTCGGATACAACTAGTCCCTTATATGACTATAGGTGATTAAAACTCTGTATTTAACTCTATATTTGGATGAATGATGTAGTTGTTTGGATCTTGGAAAACTCGTGCCTCTTATAATATGTTGTTGTAGAAAAATTGAGAGTTAAATCAAATGATTTGTGTTGACTGCTTCACAACAATATCAATCGATCAACGAAATTTTTAGTAACATAGATTTCATGATCTATAATGAGCTGGAGGAGGAAGTGTAGAAGTGAGAGTGTAAATGGCCATGAATAAATCTTAGTGATCCTAAATTTGGATATGGACAACTTTGTTGTGGTATTCAAGAAAGAAGTGAATGATTGGGAGACTACTATTAAAGAAATTGTAAAATATACAAGTGTTATAAAGTGGTAAGGTTGTATTGCCCAAGATACTCTGGAAAAATACAAAGGTGATCGAAGCTAAAAAATAATGTGTGTGGGGCTAAGCATTACATCACCTGACTAGCTTGTTCAAGGCTTCTCCTCCATAGGTCGAATATAACAAGGCTTTTTGGTTTCCCTTCATTCCATGTTTTCAGCTAGAGTCAAGAACTAAGCTCTTGAAACCTTGAAACCCTCCTCTTTTCTTAATTTGAATAACTCTTGCTTCAAGAAAAGGGTTCAAATATCCTAGAAATTGGCATTACAAACTTGTATTGTAACTTCATTGGTTGTAATTGAATCAGCTGATTCAATAGAAAATGGATAGGAATGGGATGACTACTGTTTGGTAGGGAACTTATACTTGACAAAGAAAAAATCTCCATTTTAGGAGTTGTATCAGCTGATATGGATGACTATAGTGACAGTTATATGTATGAAGTTTCTGAAAAAAAGGAAGAGTAGGTTCCACTTAAGTATTTGATGAGAAAAATTAAATACGAGAATAGAATTCGAACTTTGAAGAGAAAAGTGGAATGAATTGTGATTTTGGACCGCCACCTGAAGTCTTAGAATTCTTTGTTGAGGGCTAGAAATGAAGACTTGGTAAAGGAGACATAATATTTAAAATAAAAATTCAAATGTTAGAGGATGCATGTAGCATATATGAAAACTAAATGTAGGAGGGAAAAGAGGCAATTGAAGAAGATTCAAGGCACAAGATCAGAAATCAACATCCTAATGAAAAAGTGATGGATTTAGGGCTTCAAAATTTTGGTTTTTTATGGAGTCATTTGGAACACCCCTATTTGTGTGAGGACACACATTGAAGTCGGGTTTGGGGGATGTAAATCTTATAAAATGTCTCATTTTTTTTATTTAATACCCTCACCACTCCCATATTTTACCAATTTTGAAGGATATGCCTAGTATTTCCATTCTCTTTTGATGTAATATGAAGGATTTGAGTACAAGTTGCTTATTGTTCGAAATGTGGTAGGTACATATTTAATTTGGATCAAAATGTCTCATTTATTATATTTTTATAGTTTAAAACTTTTACAAGTCACTTACCTAAGTAGGTATAGCTCTTGTACTCATTTTGGTGTTCCTTAACTAGTCATGGGATTGATGCACATGTTACGGGATTCTTGCACCAGTTACAGAGTTTGTGCACCACAGTCAAGGCACAATACTATTGGTTATTGGAGATATATAAAGGGGATCGTGGCCAACTGGATGATTGAATATTTGTGAATATATCTATGAAATGAGATTGAAGGAATGTGTGCACCTACCCCACCCTTGCATTCAACATAGTAGCCTAAGGAGGAAGTAAACTTTTTCCAAAGAAACCATCACACAATGGACCAAATATTTTTAGTTAGATAATGGTTGTACCAGATTGATCATTGGAGGGATGTTGTTTCATGTTTTTCTTTATATGTGATTGGCTTCATTTTGGCAAGATTTGTAATGTAATCAAATTTTATAACATGAGTTAAAACTTAGAGATAGGTTAGTGATGTTATGGTATGGTTGAATTTCTAGTTTGAAGTTTGGTATCACTTTTTCTCAATTGGGTATGAATCACTAAGCTCATCATGTATTGACATACTGAACTTCATTAATACATAAGCTAAATGCTAGGTTCTTCTCTATTATTGTCATTTTTTATGTGATGATCTATTGTGTTCTGTAATCTAATATCGCTTTAAGAGGGTGCAAGATGGCTGGTCAAGGCCCAAAAAACCAAGCTTGACATGCCTCCATTAGAATATTATTATGTGGTTTTTTAATCCCATATCTAGTGTAATTTTCTTATGGTGTGTTTAATCTACATGCAATCTAGTTTAGTTGTCTTTATGCTCTGTATTTTTCTATATATTTCCTTTATACCTTGGTTTTATGTTATTCGACGTTAAGATATAAAAGGAGAATCACCATAAGTGAATGAAATAGTTTAGTTTCTTTCATATAAACTAGGTTGCACAAATCAAATCTCTAGCACAATTATATTTCATATATGGTTAGTGGTAAATATAGGTTTAATGTCAGTTTGTTTTCTGGGTATTTCTAATTATCAAAGTTAAATAGTTGGCTAATCACATATAAACCCATTTTTTTAGGCATATAATGAGATCATATGATATGATATGTGGTCCAATCATGCATGAGAGTGATTCAAGGCCTATTGCAGGAGTGGAACCAGAACCAATTGCCCACCTTAGATTACCATAAAACCAACGTTTTTTCGATAGAAGGATATTCCAACAATACGAGACATGTGAGGAATCCAAAGAAGCATTACACAACCACATAATAAATTCCCTATTTTGCATATTTTTAACACAAATTACTTGTTTCCAAATTCCTTTGATGGATACTGCTTGCCAGAAAGTTTTTAAGAGGAGAGCCATATTAAAAGTCACGGTGTCTTTATTCCCCCAACCACCAAGGGTAGTAGGAGGATTAATCAAATACATGCTAACCAAATGGATTTTCCTTTATATACTTGTGCCAACCCAAAAAAATTGAGAAATAATGGTTTGTAATCTGTTGATCACACCCTTGAGTAACTTGAAGATGCACATCAAGTAGATGGGGATGCAATGAAGGATGGATTTTATCAAAACAAGTCTACCCCCAAGAGATATCCACTTTTTTATCTAGTGTTTGAGCCCCTTCTCAATTTTGTAAATGAGCCAACGACAATCACAGATTTTGTAACCATTCGATTTCAATATAAAGCCCAGGTATTGAAACCCTCCATCCATATTAACGATTTTTACCCTCCATCTATTGAAATTAATTGATGATTATTCCCCTAGCTCAACAAATTGGGAATTAATCTATATTTGAAATGAATTGATGAGTATTCCCAAGAGATTAGTTAGAAAAGTGCAGATTTCAAGGCAATGAATCACCACTCATTAAGAGAAAATGGCAGATCAATTTTACGCTGTGGAACCCACTAAATAAACACCGTTACTTTCACCAAAAGACCTATATTTTTCCATTAGACCTATCTTAATACGTTTTTTGTTCTCCTGTGTTGTAACTCCATGTAGAGACAATTATTTGGTATCTATTAATTACCATTGCTCGGGGCTTCTTTAGTGTGCAATGATGCCTAAGGTTCACACAAAATTTGAGCTTCAAGAAATAAATGAGATAGAGGTTTGAGCTTGATGTAGTAAAGAATCCTCTTGGAACACTTAGTGGATGTCAACCTCTATATAAATTTTGATACATTAGAGCCACAACATAAAACACATGCATATACAAAGGAGGAAAAACCAAGACCTTATATGAAGAAAAATCTATATATGACCCTATATTAATCAACCATAATTCTCATGTGCTTCATTTCGGATACAACTGGTCCCTTATATGACTATAGGTGATTAAAAATCTGTATTTAACTCTGTATTTGGATGAATGATGTAGTTGTTTGGATCTTGGAAAACCCGTGCCTATTAGAATATGTTGTTGTAGAAAAATTGAGAGTTAAATCAAATGATTTGTGTTGACTTCTTCACAAAAATATCAATCGATCAACGAAATTTTTAGTAACATAGATGTCATGATCTATAATGAGTTGGAGGAGGAAGTGTAGAAGTGAGAGTGCAAATGGCCATGAATAAATGTTAGTGATCCTCAATTTGGATATGGACAACTTTGTTGTGG
The DNA here is from genome assembly GCA_034641835.2 of Pinus albicaulis. Taxonomy (NCBI): domain Eukaryota; kingdom Viridiplantae; phylum Streptophyta; class Pinopsida; order Pinales; family Pinaceae; genus Pinus; species Pinus albicaulis. The sequence goes on along the minus strand of CM076573.1, from coordinate 178,025,572 downwards.
TATTCAAGAAAGCAGTGAATGATTGGGAGACTGCTATTAAAGAAATTGTAAAATATACAAGTGTTATAAAGTGGCAAGGTTGCCCTACCCAGGATACTCTGGAAAAATACAAAGGTGATCGAAGCTAAAAAGTAGTGTGTGGGGGGCTAAGCGCTACATCACCTGACTAGCTTGTTCAGGGCATCTCCTCCATAGGTAAAATATAACAAGACTCGTTGGTTTCCCTTCACTCCATGTTTTCAGCTAGAGTCAAGAACTAAACTCTTGAAACCTTGAAACCCTCCTCTTTTCTTAATTTGAATAACTCTTGCTTCAGGAAAAGGGTCCAACTATCCTAGAACTTAGCATTACAGACTTGTATTGTAACTTCGTTGGTTATAATTGAATCAACTGATTCAATAAAAAATGGATAGGAATGGGCTAAATACTGTTTGTAAGTCAAGATGACAACTACAGTCATTGTCTGTGGGTTTTTTTTGTAGCATTTTCTTGTCAAAAGGATCCAGTGAAAATTCTTTGAAATTTTCCAGTTTGTTTCCTTGCTATACTTTCAACAAATTGCAAATTTTTATAACATTCGAAACATTACAGCTAAAGGATTGGTGTATGCTTACCATTTTGGTGGTCGAACCAACGGATCCCCTGCTAAACCCTCAAACCAACGAACAACTGACCAATTGAACAAACAGTCGAACTCTCAGCACCGTTGCAGAGATAATGAAATTGTTAGGTGAGAATCAAACTCTCAGCACCGTTGCAGAGATAATGAAATCGATTCGGTAAGAATTTTTGTAAAAAGGGCACGTGGGTAATGAAATCAATTGGTAAGAATTTTTGGAAAAAGGGCGCGTGGGTAAAGTTATTAGGCTAATTTGTTGGAATTTAAAAAAATAGGCTAAGCTAGGGATCTTTAATCATGTATTAATGCTATCAATTGATTAATTATGATTAATCATGTATTAATGATATCAATTGATTAATTAGGGGTCTTTAATCATGTATCAATTGATTAATTATGAATTAGTAAATTTAATTAAAATTTACTAATTAGTCTAAAAACACATGGTAATAATGGCATTACCCACAAACACATGATACCCTCTTAACCTAGTATATCCATACCTTCTCTATCCATAACCTAGTTCTTGTTAAAGATTCCCTTAGTCTCCATTCTCAGTGGAGAAAATATGAATGCATGTTCAAAGCATTCATTTCTAAAATAGGAAGACTATATTCATTTCTTTGCACTAGAATGGACAGATGCAAAGATGAAATAGTTTCCCATTTCAGAATGAATCCTTCTATTTTTGTGCCACTCATGGATGATTCAAATCAGAAATCAGTTACCCCATGAATGTTTCTATTACTTGATCAAGTTTACTGGAGAGATCCAACTAGCTATCGTGATCTATTAACAAAGGGAGTACTATCTTCTGCTAAGATTCATGTCATTGATCAGATGGGCTTTCAGCCTTGTGCCAGATCTATCCAAATCGTCATAGATTTTTTGTAAATGAATGATGTGTACAAACAAGCCCTCATTTTGATGGTTATCTTAGGATATTGAAGAACTTGGCAAGTATTGTGTTACCATCAAAAGTGTATGACGAGGTTATGCAAGTATTTTACCTGTGGGTCAAGGATATTGAATCTAAGAGGGTGTACTACAATTTTGTTGTAATATGATATACACACACTGCTTGATTCTGTAGCTTTTTGGTGATTTCATGTGCAACACTTGCACTTTTAATTCATCCAATAGCATCCCATAATATTGTAAACAAGATACCTTGGACCTTTTGTGTTTATCTTGGAGCAGTTACAGTCAGCCAGTGGGAAAGCTATTTCCAGGAAAAGTAGCTACTTGGGTGGTCACAACTTAGCAAAAATGATACGGGCGCCCTCGAACGAAACGACCCAAACCGAACGTGCCCCATTGGGCGACCTTGCATGGCGCGACATGGTGCGCTCGATCGAACGAATATGCCACAAGGGAGAAAACAGAAAACGGGCCACCTGAACGTATTTCACAAGGCACCCAATCTGTCACAACTTAGTAAAACTGATACGGGCGCCCTCGAACAAAACGGCCCAAACCGAATGCGCCTGGTTGGGCGACCTCACACGGTGCGACACCGCGTGCCCAACCGAATGATGCCACAAGGGAGAAAATGGAAAACAGGCCGCCCGAACATGCACAAGTTACCCGAGCTATCAAAACTTAGCAAAACTGATACGGGTTCCCTCGAACAAAATGGTTCGACCTAAACGCGCCTGGTCGGGTGACTTCACATGGCGCAACACCGCGCTCCCAACCGAACGATTCCACAAGGGAGAAAATGGAAAACGGGCCACCCGAATGTGCACAAGGCACCTGGGCTATCACAACTTAGCAAAACTGATACGGGTGCCCTCGAACGAAATGGCCTGACCCGAATGTGCCCGGTCGGGCGACCTTGCACGGCGCAACACGGCGCGCCTGACTGAACAAATATGCCACAAGGGAGAAAACAGCAAACGAGCCGCCCGAACGTGCACAAGGCACCCTGGTGGTTGCAACTTAGCAAAACTAATACGGGTGCCCTCGAATAAAACAGCTCGAACCGAACGCACCCAGTCAGGCGACCTCGCACGGCGCGACACCGCGCGCCCAACCGAACCAATATGCCACAAGGGAGAAAATGGAAAATAGGCTACCCAAACGTACTGCACAAGGCACCTGATCTTTCATAACTTAGCAAAACTGATATGGGCACCCTCAAACGAAATGGCCCGACCTAAACGCGCCCGGTCGGGCGACCTCACACAGCGCGACACGATGCGCCTAACCGAACGAATATGCCACAAGGGAGAAAATAGCAAGCAGGCCGCCTGAACGTGCATAAGGCACCTGGGCAGTCACAACATAGCAAAACTGATATGGGCGCCCTCGAACAAAACGACTCAAACCGAACGCGCGCGGTCGGGCGAACTCGCACCGTGCGACACTGCGCGCCCAACCGAATTACGATGCCACAAGGGAGAAAATAGAAAACAGGTCGCTTGAATGTGCACAAGGCACCTGGGCTTTCACAACCTAGAAAAACTGATATGGGTGCCCTTGAATGAAACGGCCCGACCTGAACGCACTCGGTCGGGCAACCTCACATGGCGCGACACGACGCGCCTGACCGAACGAATATGCCACAAGGGAGCAAACAGAAAACAGGCTGCTCGAACATGCACAAGGCACTCGGGCGGCCACAACTTAGAAAAACTGATACAGGCGCCCTCGAACAAAACGGCTCGAATCAAACGCACTCAGGTATCATATGAGAGAAGGAAGAAATTGGAAAAATTGAGATCAAAAGCAGTGGAGTTATAAGCCGAAAAGCAGCTTGCCCCAGAGATGGATAAGATAAAACTTGACAACATATTGGTCAATTTCCTTGACCCTTTATTGGTTGTTCAGAAGGAGTATGAATATTACACCACCGTTAATTATATCAAGGTAACCGGCCCCTAGCAGATCAAGGGCTACAAGTTGTAGTTTTCGTCTGAACATCAACATACCACAACCATGCTTACAACCAGAAGCCTTCTCACATTCATGATCTGATTATATAGTGAATTAGACAAAAGTAAGAAAAAAATTACTTCTTCAAAGCTAATTCGAATTTGGAGGGCTTAGGGGATTGGGGGTTATGGGTTTAGAGGTTTAATATGGTTTAGGGGGTTAAATGGGTTAGGGGTTAAGGGGTTATAGGTTTAGGGTTTAGGGGGTTAAATGGGTTAGGGGTTTAGGGGGTTAGCCATTGCTTTACATTTATTGATGAAAATGTGTATTGCAATCAAATTACCAAATGTATGTTCAATCTCTAGTTTCAAACTCAGCCACAATGTTGTCACACAATTTAAGTCTGGAGAATGGCCATCTGATGAAGTCTTACTAACCAAACTGCACCTCATGAATACTCCAGAAAATCTTAATTTCGAGTGTCCCACAATCATGAGAAATTTGGCTCTTATACTCTTGCTCCACCTGATTGTGTCCTAGAAATACCCTTGTTTATTGCAAAAACATCCTAATGTTGTTGACCTTGTCCCTTAACAGACCAAGGAAACATATGTGACTGAGAGGAATGGAAAGCACTACAAAGTTGAAGAGAGTACAAAAGACTAAGATGGTTTAAAGGATAAGCTTGAATTAGAATGTAGCAGTGTTGAAACAACTAAAAGTTGTCCCAAACAAATAGTTGATAATGCGAAACCTTCTTCTGTACCAGTCAACCAAGACTACATTCATGTGAGAGCAAGAAGAGGCCAAGCGACTGATAGGCATAGCCTAGAAGAATATAGGGTATGATTCCCTCTTTTTGATGAAATATTTGATCTACATTTTGTCTATCGAAGATTAACCATTTTAACCTTGCCAACAAGGAGGAATTAACCCAATCATAGGTCCCAATATGTCATGATATATATTAACTCTAGATATATATGAGAAGGAATAATTATAAAGACATAGATTGATAGATCAGGTGGCGAGACAAGGGGAGTCACAAGGGAGAGGATTGAGAGAGGTAGAGAAGGGTAAGAGAGGGAGATAGTGACAACATAAGCAGCTTACCCCAGAGATGGATAAGATAAAACTTGACAACATATTGGTCAATTTCCTTGACCCTTTATTGGTTATTCAAAAGGAGTATGAATACACCAATATTGTTAATATCAAGGTAACTGGCCCCTAGCAGATCAAGTGGTTAAGGGGCTTAGGGGTTATATGTTTGGGGTTTAGGGGGTTATTTAATCATGGGTTAGGGTTAATTCATGCACGTGCCCGACCGAACGATGCCACAAGGGAGAAAACGACAAATGGGCCGCTTGAACGTGCAAAAGGCACTGGGGCGGTCACAACTTAGAAAAACTGATACGGGCGCCCTCGAACGAAATGGCTCGAACCGAACGTGCCTGGACATGGCGCGCCTGAACGAACGATGCCACAAGGGAGAAAATGGAAAATGGGCCGCCCGAACATGCACAAGGCACCCAGGCGGTCACAACTTAGCAAAACTGATATGGGCACCCTCGAACAAAATGGCCCAAATCGAACGCGCTCGTTCGGGCGACCTCGCACGATGCGACACGGCGCCCCGACCAAATGATGCCACAAGGGAGCAAACGAAAAACAGGCCACCCAAACTTGCACAAGGCACTCGGGTGGTCACAACTTATAAAAACTGATACGGGCGCCCTCGAACAAAACGACCCGACTCAAACACGCCCGATTGGGTGACCTCACATGGCGCGACACGACGCGCCTGAACGAATGATGCCATAAGGGAGAAAATGGAAAATGGGCCGCCCAAACATGCCCATGGCACTCGGGCGGTCACAACTTAGAAAAACTGATACGGGCACCCTCGAATGAAACGACCTGACCCAAACGCGCCCGGTCGGGCGACCTTGCACGACGCGACACAATGCGCCCAAACGAACGATGCCACAAGGGAGAAAATAGCAAACGAGCCACCCAAACGTGCACAAGGCACCCGCGCAGTCACAACTTAGCAAAACTGATACGGCCGCCCTCGAAAAAAACGACCCAAACTGAACGCCGCGACACGGCACGCCCGACCGAACGATGCCACATGGGAGCAAATGGAAAACGGGCCACCCGAACTTGCACAAGGCACTTGGGCGGTCACAACTTAGCAAAACTAATACGGGCACCCTCGAACCAAATGCCCCAACCCGAACGCGCCCGGTCGAGCGACCTCACACGAGGCAACATGACACACCTGACCAAACGAATATGCCACAAGGGAGAAAATAGAAAACGGGCTTCCTGAACATGCATAAGGCACCCAGGCAGTCACAACTTAGCAAAACTGATACGGGCACCCTCAAACAAAATGGCCCGACCTGAACGTGCCCGGTCGGGCCACCTCACATGGCACGACACAGCGCGCCTGAACGAATAATGCCACAAGGGAGCAAACGAAAAATGGGCCACCCGAATGTGCACAAGGCACTCGGGCGGTCACAACTTAGTAAAACTGATACGGGCGCCCTTGAACGAAACAGCCCAAATCGAACGCGCCCGATCGGGCGACCTCGCATGGCAAAACACGGCGTGCCCGACCGAACGATGCCACAAGTGAGAAAACGGAAAACAGGCTGCCCGAACATGCACAGGGCACCCAGGTAGTCATAACTTAGCAAAACTGATACGGGAGCCCTCGAATGAAATGACCTGACCCGAACGCGCCCAGTCGGACGACCTCACACGACGCGACACGACGTGCCACAAGGGAGAAAACAGGAAACACGTTGCCCGAACGTGCACAAGGCACCCGGGTGCTCACAACTTAGCAAAACTAATACAGGTGCCCTCGAACAAAATGGCCCAACCCGAACACGCTTGGTCGAGCAACCTCACATGGCGCGACAAGGTGCGCCCGACCAAACGATGCCACAAGGGAGAAAAAGGAAAACGGGCCACCCGAACGTGCACACAGCACTCGGGAAGTCACAACTTAGCAAAACAGAAACGAGCACCCTTGAATGAAACGACCTGACCCAAACACGCCCGGTCGGGCGACCTCACACAGTGCAACACGATGCGCCCGACCAAATGATGCCACAAGGGAGCAAACAACAAACGGGCTTCCTGAACGTGCACAAGGCACCGTGGCGGTCACAACCTAGCAAAACTGATATGGGCGCCCTTGAAAGAAACGGCCTGAACCGAACACGTTCGGTCAGGAAACCTCACATGGCGCGACACCGCGCGCCTGACCTAATGAATATGCCACAAGGGAGAAAATAGAAAACGGGCCGCCCAAACGTGCATAAGGCACCTAGGCGGTCACAACTTAAAAAAATTGGATACGGGCACCCTCGAACAAAATGGCTCGACCCGAACGCGCCCGGTCGGGCCACCTCACATGGCGCGACACAGCGCGCCTGACCGAAAGATGCCACAAGGGAAAAAACAGAAAACGGGCCGCCCGAACGTGCACAAGGCACTTAGGTAGTCATAACTTAGCAAAACTGATACGAGCGCCCTCGAATGAAATGGCCTGAACTGAACGCGCCGAGTCAAGCGACCTCGCACGGCGCGACACGGCGCACCCGACCGAATGATGCCACAAGGGAGCAAACGGCAAACGGGCTGCCCAAACATGCACAAGGCACCCAGGCGGTCACAAGTTAGCAAAACTGATACGGGCGCCCTAGAACAAAATGGATCGAACCGAATGCGCCCAGTTGGGCGACCTCGCACGGTGCGACACGGCGTGCCTGATAGAATGATGCCATAAGGGAGAAAATGGAAAACGAGCCACCCGAACGTGCACAAGGCACCTGCGTAGTCACAACTTAACAATACTGATATGGGAGCCCTCGAACGAAATGGCCCGACCCGAACATGCTCGGTTGGGCGACCTCACACAGCGCGACACGATGTGCCTAATCGAATGAATATGCCACAAGGGAGCAAACAACAAACGAGCCGCCCAAACGTGCACAAGGCACCCGAGTGGTCACAACTTAGCAAAACTGATACAGGCGCTCTCGAATGAAATGACTTAACCCAAACGCGCCCGGTCGGGCGACCTCACATGGTGTGACACGATGCACTCAACCGAACGATGCCACAAGGGAGAAAACAACAAACGGGCCACCCGAACGTGCACAAGGAAACCTGGCGGTCACAACCTAGCAAAACTAATACGGGCGCCCTTGAAAGAAACGGTCCAAACTGAATGCGTCCGGTCGGGCGACCTCACACGGTGTGACACAGCGCGCTTGACTCAACGATGCCACAAGGGAACAAATGGAAAACGGGTCGCTCGAACATGCACATGGCACTTGGGCAGTCACAACTTAGCAAAACAGAATCGGGCACCCTCGAATGAAACGACCTGACCCGAACGCGCTCGGTTGGGCGACCTCGCACGACGCCACATGATGCGCCTGACCGAATGATGCCACAAGGGAGCAAACAGCAAATGGACCACCTGAACGTGCATAAGGCATCGTGGCGGTCACAACCTAGCAAAACTGAAATGGGCGCCCTTGAAAGAAACGGCTTGAACCGAACGCGCCTGGTCGGGCGACCTCACACGACACGACACCATGCGCCTGACCGAACGAATATGGCACAAGGGAGAAAACAGAAAATGGGCAGCGCAAACATGCATAAGGCACCCAGGCGGTCACAACTTAGCAAAACTGATACGAGCACCCTCGAACAAAATGGCCCAACCCGAACGCGCCCAGTCAGGCCACCTCACATGGCGCGACACGGCGCGCCTGACTGAACGATGCCATAAGGGAACAAACGACAAACGGGCCGCCCAAACGTGCGCAAGGCACTCGAGCAGTCACAACTTAGCAAAACTGATACGGTCACACTTGAACGAAACGGCCCGAACCGAACGAGCCCGGTCAGGCGACCTCGCACGGTGCGACACGACGCGCCTGACCGAATGATGCCACAAGGGAGAAAACAAAAAATGGGCTGCTCGAACATGCACAAGGCACCCAGGCAGTCACAACTTAGCAAAACTGATATGGGAGCCCTCGAACGAAACGGCCCAACCCGAACGAGCTTGGTCGGGCGACCTCACACGGCGCGACATGACGCACCTGACCAAATGAATATGCCACAAGGGAGCAAACAGAAAACGGGCCGCCCGAACGTGCATAAGACACCCGGGTGGTCACAACTTAGCAAAACTGATATAGGTACCCTCGAACAAAACGGCCCGACCTGAACGCGCCTAGTCGGGCGACCTCACATGGCGTTACACGGCGCGCCTAATTGAACGATGCCACAAGGGAGAAAATGGCAAACGGGCCTCCCGAACGTGCACACGGCACTCGAGTGGTCACAACTTAGCAAAACTGATACAGACACCCTCGATTGAAACGACCTGACCTGAATGCGCCCAGTCGGGCGACCTCACACGGCGTGACACGATGCGCTCGATCGAACAATGCCACAAGGGAGCAAATAGAAAACAGGCTGCCCGAATGTGCACAAGGCACCCTGGTAGTCACAACCTAGAAAAACTTATGTGGGCGCCCTTGAAAGAAACGGCCCGAACCGAACGCGTCCGGTCGGGCAACCTCACACGGCGCGACACCGTGTGCCCAACCGAACGATGCCACAAGGGAGAAAATAGAAAACGGGTCGCCTGAACATGTACAAGGCACCCGAGTGGTCACAACTTAGAAAAACTGATACGGGCGCCCTCGAACGAAATGGCCCAACTCGAATGCGCCCGGTTGGGTGACCTCACATGATGCGACACGACATGCTTGACCGAACGAATATGCTACAAGGGAGAAAACGACAAATGGGCCTATGGTGTATGACTGCAGGTGAAGCCACCCGATGGTGTATGACTGTGGGTGTTTTATGGTTGGTAGGCCTAGCTGATTCACAACCTCTACTGAAATGAGGTTCTTTTGGCTCTTGTTTTCAACAATGAACTGCAGCAGAGAACCCTTCACCCACATCTATGAGTGGAAGAGGCGATCCCCCTCCTCTGGATCTTTGGGCTCATCCTTATGGATCTTGGTGGTGGTAATAGTGGCACTGGGCTCTGCGTCAATCATATGCTTCCCTTTTTCATTCCCCTTATCGGGTTCTGACTTAGAATCAGAGCATGCATCTTGTTAGCACTCATTTTTTCACCCTCGAAAGTTGTCTTTCATGATCATTTTTTGGCTATGATTCCTTATGCCTTCACTGTATTCACCATTTTCCGTCGTTATCATATACCTTAATTTTTCTAAAAATCCCTAAATTACCCCAATCTGGCCATTTTCATGCTAAAATATATGAAATCCTATTTTTCCTAAACTACCTTAATGATTGTCCTATCTATTTCCCTCTTTTGCCATTTTTGTAAAAAATCTCAAAATGCCCTAATCCTATCGTATTCTAGCTTATTTTATTGGGCAAATAAAAAAGTGTATATCAATTTTATATTTAATATAAAATTGTTTGTATTCTAGCTTATTTTATTTGGCAAATAAAAAAGTTTATATCAATTTTATATTTAATATAAAATTGTTTATATTTTTAATAAAATTGTGGGCTTTTTACAAATTGTTTATATTTTTAATAAAATTGTGGGCTTTTTACTCCGTCAAGCCCCTGGCTTAGCCCAAGAACCTACACTAATCACCACAGGATCGAGGCCGAGAACCAAAAGCTAAACCACAACCAAATCCAAGTCATGAGGGGAGGGGCCGAGCGCATGCACTGAGTCCCAATTGATTGTATGAGTGTGCATAGCCTTCGGCTCGTAGTCAAAACATGTAAAACCTAAACACCTATATAAATACCAATATCGCTTATATGCTCAATGAATGTGGGATTATCCCACCGAACACCTTTTCCACCAACCATCGCAAGAGTGACACTCTGCCACCCACTGTCGCAAGAGTGGCACTTTGCCACCAACCATCACAAGAGTGACACTTTGCCTCTAAACGTCGCAATAGCGACACTTTGCCTCTAAACGTCGCAATAGCGACACCTTCCTCTAAATGTCGCAATAGCGACACCTTGTCTCTGTAATGTTGCAGGAGCAACACATTTCCCAAACCGTCGCAATAACGACGCCTTTTTCGAAACGTCTCAATTGTGAAACCTTGTCTAAGTGTCACAATAACGACATATTTCAGCAATCCGTCGCAATTAAGATGTTTTTTTGAAAATGTCGCAAGACCGACACTTACCTCTAAGTGTCGCAATACCGACATTTGTCTCCAAACGTCGGTATAACGACACTTTGTGTCGGGATTTGAAAATTTGATAAAATTTGGGGAAATTTTCGACATTTCGTCAAAAGTGTCGGAACAGAAGTGTCGGAATTTCCGCCAAATGTACTAGTGCTTTCTTATTAAAATATGTCATGCATGTACTTTGCTCGAAAAAGAATTTAGTTTTAGTTGCTATATTGGAGGTGTTGGGCCAAGGAAAAGGTACATTTTACCCCCATATTTAGCTTGATTTATTATTAAATTTTATATCTTTTCCTTCATTTTAGAAATAAATCAAAGGAGAATAATGTAAAAGTAGGGTAAAATGAATTATTAATAAATAGTGTGTTTAATAGTATAAAAACTAACTTTTTTTGTCTTTACTGATAGGAAATATGAACCAACCAACTGCTGACCAAACGACCAAACAACAGCAATCAAGAAAAGCAAATGAAATTGGGTCTGGTTCCTAAAAATCAAAAAAATATGGAAAGAAACATCTATCCTTGAATCAGTCGGCTGATAGCTACAAAGCCTTGGGATTTCCTGATCTTGAGGATTCACTATTCTCTGTTGTGTTTCTCCTTAGAGTTATAAAAGGCTGTAGGTGAAATATTACAGAGAGATTTTTCCATCTATTGTAGTTTTTTGTAATAAAAATTTTATTCAGACAGAGTCTTTGAACTCGTGATGATGTACCGATTCTATTGATTAATGAAAGAGTTAGAGTTTTCGTTATAAGAGGATTTCGAGTATTTCTTGGAAGAAGACTTCTGGAGGCTACGGGCCTGGTCCCTGGGAGTTCTCCTGCTATTTTGTGTTATATGTTTATTTACTGATTCTCGCAATTTAGTTATCCTTACGCTTTGTAGAATTACAATTCAATTTAGTAATTGCAAGTGTGGTGTGTCACGATTTCCTTTTCAAATAGGGTGAATTTATCATTAATATCCTTTTATTGCTGAGTGATGTTTTTCCATTTATTAGATTGATTTCAGCATGGTTAAGTAGTTGCTATTCAATTCTGCACATTGTTATTTCTTGAGTTTTTCCATTGCAAGTGTGAACGTATGGTTTTTTGTTTAATCCTGAAGGTTGTTATTGATTGAATTATAAATAATTCCATTGAAAAATGTCAATAGGTGATTGTTGTTCAATTTATTAAGTATTCATTTTCTGTTGTTGTTCAATTCATTAAGCTTGTTGTTCAATTGCAAAAGATCTTTAATTTCAACATTGAGTGTTTACTTTCTGCATAAGATTAAACTAGAGTTTCATCTGTTGATTGGTGTGAAGTATTTCATAGTTTACCTTTAAATTGATTGATTGAAATGCAAGGATTAGATAGTATTTCTTGCAACATTTAGAGTAGTTGACCTCCGATTTCACTAGCATATACTTTGCTTGCACCCTTGAAATAAATAGACTTGACCTGGGCTGATGATTAATGTGAAGCATTAAGGTTACCTTTAACAATCATCTTTTTGAAACAACATTTTGGCACCGTTGCCAGGGAGAGTGTTTATGAGTGATGTCTTTTTATTTTTCCTTTTGCTATGAAAGAATTGGGTATTGATAATGAGAGGTAAGAACCTGCGTATTAGCAAGAAAAATGCTTGCTCTCCAGCCCGCTTCTTAGCTATTTTTCAAAGGTTAAGTAGGATAGGTGTTTGTTTTTTTATGAATGACTACAAAGAAAAAGATAGAATTATATCAAAACCCCCCGTCTAAATCCACAAAACCCAAGGGATCAGTGGTCCTTGTCAGAACAACATTCACAGACAAAATCATAAGGAAAGCTGAATCTCAAGCATTTGTAGGACCCAAAATCATTTCTGAAAAGATTCCTACTACAATCCCTCAGGAAGCAGCCTCACCATCTACATCCCACGCCGAGATCCATAGCAAAAACGAAGGGTCTGAATGGATCTTTCAGACTATAGAACATTTGAGTCCTGACTTTTCATGAGAGGGAAATAATTGAAATTTGCAAGAAGGAGAGGGAGAAACCAGTAGTACTGTAAGGATAAAAACTCCAGAGACTGGATCTCCTGAAATAGTGGTTGAGATAGAGACACCCAACATTCCAAATCAAGGTATTTCTGCAAGGCCTCCTCCAAATCCACCTCCTAATCCCACTCAAATTATTCTCCCAGACCAAGAAATCCCTGAAGGTTATTGGCACATCTTTGATCAGATGGCGCACAATCAACCCCAGAGGTAGACATCAACATTGGAGTATCCTATTTTTTACCCAACCACAAATTCCCCTATGAAAGCTATCCCATTACAAAACATCCCCAACTTCCACAGACTGACTTCAGAATATTTAGATGCACTTTTATTTGAAATTGATGTTTTGTGTAGGGGATATGATTACACCACTGACCCTCAGAAATTGAAACTATTCCATCTACATTTAAGGGGGAAGATCTATGCTGGTTTATGGGGCTCGGTGGGGGAACCATTAATAATTGGGATCAAATGAAAAACTCTTTTCTTAGTAAATACCAATATTACGGTCGGACTCGAGAATTAAAATATGAAATCTTCAACATGAATGCAAAAGATAACGAGACATTAGAAGAATCTGTTGAACGATTCAAATATAATTTGCAAAGATCCCCATATACTGCATTATCTAAAGATGTCCTAAAAGTAACAATGATAAAAGGAATGAAAGAAGAATGGTTAGAAACACTTAATATAATGGGAAAAGGATAAATCTATTAGGAAGATTATGATGACATTATTGCATTGTGTATCAAGTTCTCTTGAGCTAGTACGCGTAATAGACCAGCTGGACGAGATTCAGTTACTAGGAATTACAAATTGCCAGGTGGCAGCGTAATCGGAGCAGAATTTGGTAATCTCTTGGAAGATTTCAAAACCGATATCTTGTGCACCCTCATAACACACTAGATTTCCTACAATCCAAGTAGAAGTAAGCTTTAGCAGAACAAAACTTGGATTATTTTTTCCACACTGTTGGAAGAAGCACGACCAGCAGGAGTTTCCATTGGACATGGTCCAGACATGTGCTATCTATACCAAGGACCACGCCACTGAATAGTTCCCTTCACTTCCAGGGTTGAAAGCGGTCTTCAAAGGAGTGGAAGAAGAAACATAACCGGTATATATAATGAATCAACGTCGACAGTGGCAAGCCCTACCAACAGGTATGTCACAAGACTCGTATTCGTTATTTCCTTCTTCATAATTTAATCAGCAGAACTCTGGGAGAACATGGAAAAATCAATCACCTTTTTCTTCTTGTCCATCCCAACCATTTTCCATGCCCCCTTGGCCAATTCAATCCTCTCTAGGTAATGGTTAGTCGAGTTTTCCTTTCTCTCCTTCATGCTGGAAAAACAATCCATATTAGTCCCAGTGGCCTACCTCCACCTCACAAAATTCAAATTGGTCTAAAAAATGGAAACGACCCCTGGGAATGACCAATTTACCTATGGGAACAGGGGCTCAAACTTAACCCACATTACCAACTCCATACCAAATTGGTGATCTTGTTATGAAATGGGATAAAGCACATGAAGATAAAGGTAAGCATACCAAATTTCAAAAGATGTGGCTTGGACCATTTCAGATTGCTGAAAAGATAGGCTCATATACATTCATTCTGCAAGATTTAACGGGAAAGAGATAATCTCTTCCTGTCAACAGGCTTATTTTAAAGAAATTATTTTCTTAAGGAGGTAACCCCTTCTTACCTGTACATATTCCTTTCTGCAATTTTTTATTGTTTTGTAAAAAAAGGTTTTTAATAGTCTTTAATTGACTTTTTACTATTTGAAAATATTTTCGGAAAATATTATAAATACCTATTTTATGTAAATAGGAATTTTTATAGAAATGATTACAGTTTTAGATAGTTTAAAATAAAATGTTAAACTTTGAAAAAAAAATTCAAAACATTTGCATGATCTTTTGAAACCTTGAGAAAATGTGAATCATTATAAGTTTATTAGGCAGAGAAAGGTTATCCATAAAAAGTAAAGACTTTTCCAAGCTTTGGCATTCAAATAACTCTAAAAATTGTCATCCATTGATTCTTAAGGATAAAATAATTTCACCCCATTCATTAAGGTTTTGATTTTTTAGAATGTAATTCTAAGAAATTATATGTCAAATTAAGAGATAAGAGGTCTCATCATGAGCCTGCTTACCATGATCATAAGAAGTAATAAAACTGACATTACCAAGACTACATACCAAAACAGGGTAATGGCTTATAATTATAAGACAAGGGGTCTCATCATGAGCCAGCTTGTTCAGTTTCATTACAACTACTGAATGGCATTGTTATTAACTGGCTACCAAACCAGAACAATAGCTTTAAAAAAAAAAAAAAAAAACAAACATAAGATACAATGTCTTATGAATTTATCTTTTAAAGAATCATGATTTTAGTTGGATGGGACAATGAAATGGTTAATGGTTAAAAGCTAACCCTGTCGAGACTATGAATGTTTGCAGGCAGTAGAGGCAATGCCTATGACAATAGAGTAAAACACATAAGCTAAAATTGGAGAAGCCCCCCTACTTTATTATTATCAACCAATCAAGGCTTAAGAAAACCCAAAAATGTTTTTATTTTTTAGGAATTAGAAAGAAATTGTAAGTGATTTTTTATTCTTTTTCGGAGTTATATTTTATTTAAAATTTCTCTAGATAGTTTTCATTATCTTTAAAATCTTTTACTTACTAGAAATATAGTATTCATTTTATTTTTTCAGAGATAACTGTTTCTTCCAGTGAATCGCCAATTGTTGTACGGTACAACAACCCTCCCCATTTCAAAATTTTAGAATAAATTTCATATAGAAATAGGTCCCCTTTATTTTAAAAATAGGAATAAAATACTTAGAGGAAATACGATCATTTTTTAACACATCAATAAAAATTTCATTGATTAGAAAAACACATATCGCATATCATGAAGCACAAGTGCATATAGACAAATGAAACATTGAAAATCTCTGATCCGATGAAATATAAAGTCTTTTATCGCATCAACATAATACATAAAAGTATTCATATTAAACAAAGTCTGACGTGATAAAGTAATCGCAATCGCAAATCAGAAGATATCTTAAAGTTTTACTTTTGTTTTGAAAAACTCCGATGCGATGCGATGCATCGCAAATCGCATTTTGGAGAAGCAATGTTACATAGACTTGTTTTATAAACTCTGATGCGATATAACCCATCGCAAATCGTAAATCGTAAAACAAAAAGATAACCCCTCGTTCAGTCAATTGCAAAACTCCGATGCGATGTGATTTATCGCAATCGCATTTCGGAGGAACAAACATCATATTCACTCATTTCACAAAATCCCGATGCGATGGACCCCACCATAATCGCAATCACAAATCGGTAAATATCATTTGCAACTTATTTCCTTTGGAAAGAGTCGATGCGATATACCATAATCAAAATCGCAAATTGGCAGACATCATGAAATGTTATTTGTTCTCCCTTTTGAAAAGCCCCGATGCGATCAATATTTAGTCTTTATTTTTATTTTTTACTACGCATATGATTTATTCATCGCAATCGCAAAATTCAAAAGGGAAGTTTTATACTCTCATTTCAAAATTTCCGATCTCCGATTGTACGTCATTATTAAATAAAAAATCAAACGAATGATTGTGACTGATTCTATTTTTAATGCATGAGTGTGACTCTTATAGAGGGAATTTAAATTTAAAATGGAGTTAATAAATGGAAATCAACGAATAGATATTTTCACACAGTTGTTTTCATTACTTCATTTTTACCGTGTCTAAAAGCTTTTCTCATTTGCAGAACAAGAAAATTCGTAATCCTCTCATTCGCCGAGCAAGTGAAATCTTACCAGATGACAAAATGTCTAAAAGATCCAAGAAAGCAAAGGCTGTTGTCGTTGCAAATTTTGCTGCTATTCCCGTAGTACCAAAAGAAAAACCAGTGAAAATTAAGCTGGTTACAGACACATCATGCCAAGGTCTTGGAAAAAATGGCTTGGGAAGATGTATATAACCTGATTGAAAGAGAAAATCCTAAGGTTACTGAGGTGAAAGCAACAGTTCCTGATGAAGAAGACTCAATTCTGATTCTGAGACTGCTTTTAAAGTGCTCGCAAATTCATTCCTTCATCGAATTGCAGCTTGGGCAAACATATTCCCTTATTATGATGTAATTCGGTGGGTGATAGACAATGTCACCATAAAAAACAGGACATTCGTTTCAGCTTTTGGAGCAATATTTGGGTCTTTCAAAGCAAAGGACATAAAGGCAATGTACCATCTTCCTGACCCTTAGAAACTATACAACAAGACCTTCATTAAGGATTTTGCTGCAAGTAATGAGACTCAGTCGGAACCAATCAGAGAATGGAGAAAATTTCCAGAGAAGCACAAAAATGAATCATCAGGTATGTACTCGGTGGAGTCCCTTTCACCTCCATATTGTTATGCCGTCGCAATGATGTGCAGGCTATTTGGAAATGATAATTCAGCTTGATTTTAAATACAAATGGTACCCTTAATCCATTATGCTGTGAATTCTGAAATCATGGAATGGGCAGTTATCCTTTCAGATAAGATAGCCAATAGAATCCTAGAGTATAGAAAGGATAAGGACACAGGAAACACAACCTCGTTTTACTTTTGTGCCTATATTTTAGATGCCCTATGTTGTAACTCTGAATTTCCCATTCTTGGTTGGAAACGGACCCCCAAAGATCTCGTTCCTATTCATATTTACCATAAGCTCTTATGGAAGGTGCATTTTAAAATCCATGTTTATAGAATCTGTCACGGTTTCCTCATCCCTGTCTATCAAACCATTTTTGACCGATTTCCTCCCAGGGTTTCTGAAAAAGCTAAGACTGATATATCCCAGATTGGTGATTGGTTTGGGGAAGAGAAATTTACCTATGTCAGAGTTTTTGGGAGCATTGTGGAGCCCTATATTTTACCCCTGTATGTTCCCGACAAACTGTTAGCACAAGAAATTTCCTACCAGTTGACAGTAGAAGGCATGTCAAGGTCTCTCAAGAATAACAAGAAATTGATGTGGCCTACTTTTCCATTTCATTGTGGAGATTATAATCTTAATAAATTCATACATGCTGAGAAGCAAGTCATCAAAATAAGGGATCTTAAGCTCTCAACAGTCCTAGGCAGGCAATATGACCCGAGAAAAGTAGCATTTGATTTCATAAATTTAGTTTCAATTGCTCGGTTTGAGCATGAGCCCGATGAATTTGATGATTTATTTATTTCTATTGATAGATTTCCCCAAGTTTATGACTTGGATAAATCCAAATTTCAGACTGAGGATATGAATAAATTCATGCTATTTAGAATTCAGAGACTGCTGAAAGCTTCTCTTGACCAATTAAGAATTATTTTGCAAGAATCTGAAAATATAGAAACAGAGCAGAATGAAAAAGAAGATGCAGTTAACAAAGCAGGAAAAGAAGCATCTAACAATAAGAGTAATGTACAAAATGAGAAAGAAAGCACAAGGAACCAAGCCTGTGGTACAGAAAGAGAACACTGGTGGCAAAACAGATGAATCTATTGAAAAAGAAACTACAATACAGAGAGAAAAGGAAAAAAAAGGTATTAAGAACAATGTGCAGAATGAGAAAGAAAACACAGGCAGCAACGCTGATGTTCAGATAGAAAAAAAAAATATTGGTAATAAGCCAGATAATCAACTTGAAAGAGAAAAGACCACGAAGAAAGTGGTGGATTCTACTAAAGTTATTTTTACTTCCCATTTTCTAAGTCAATATGAACAATTTTCTCAGCAAATAGGATTAAAAAATAATCCTCAAGTTGACATTTTGGAAGATCAAGATATGGAAATCATCCCTGAGCATCCTACAAAAGAAATTGTGTTGAAAGTAGAAGATATTCCTCCTCTAGATATCTTTTATAGTCCTAAGCATAGGGTTGTTGTCAGGAAGCAGAGGAAGAGAAGAAGAACAGATCAAGAATCTCTTTCAACATCACAAGTTGAACTTATGAACATTGTCTAGAAAAATACTGAGGTGAATCCTTTAGAGGATCTCACCAATTTGTCACAATATGCAGGTGCTTATAGTGCAGCCACTATAGACAAATCTTCTGAAGTCTCCCAAATAATGAAACAAAAGGACTTACAGATAGTTATGCTGGAAGAACAAACAACAGAAAATCAGCAAAGGATAATGCAGTTAGAGCAGCTGTTGTAAGAGGAAGGGCTCAGAGCTAAAAAGTTGGAAGAGAAACTTGACATTGAGAAGAAAACGCTTGATCAACAAGCCTTGAATAAGCAGCAGCAGTTAAGTCAAGAGGTGGAAAAGTTACAAACTCTACTACAAAATGAGAAAATTGCAAAAGTTGAACAAGAGAAAATATTCCAATCAAGATTGGACAAATTTAGGGATTATCCTAAATTGGATCAATTTAAAACTGAAGCTCTTAAAATAAATAAACTACTGTCTCAGTAGTTAAATGAATTCTGTCAAAAGATGGCACAAGCCGAGCCCTTGTGTGAAATAACATCATCTTTAATAGATGAAGGAATAAACCTCAGGGTTGAGTTTGATGATGCAGATGAGAAAATTTCTGAATTTCTTTCATGGCAAGACTCAGAGCAAGGAAGGAATGCAAAACTTCCCAGGATTGAGGAAAGACACAAATAAATTCTGTATACTGAATGGGAAAAGCAGTTGACAAAAGGAGAAAGAGCTACATCAAGAGCCAGAAATATGACGAATAATATAACACAGTTGATTAATGATAGCTTATATGCCACCAATTTAATTTCAGATTGTATTCTAGGTAAATTACCAAGGGTAAAGGAGACTGAGACTAGGTGGAAACAAGAATTAGTCAACAAAGATCAGAAAATCAGCAAACTTCAAGGAATTTCGTGGGATATCATGTGGACATATCTAATCAGGCCACACAGTCATCAAATGGAAATTAAATTCCTTTTCAATGCCATTAATTGCATCATTCCATAGTTTTCTGATGCCACGTATACTGGTCAGTTACATTCGAGGCTGAGTCATCCAGCAGAGGTCAAAGATATGCTCAAAATTTGCCACCTTGGCACATTGAATGCAAGAGAAAACCAATGAATCTGTTTCATTTTAATATCGCAAGTCTATTTCTAGATTTCCGATGATAGATTGTAGCAATAGTTTTAGTTATTTTGTTTTATTGAGTTCTTATTTAAACCCCTTTCATGCATTTAGAAAGGGGTCCTGAATTTGTAATATTTTTGACTTGGATGTTACATTTTTGTACTCCATTGACTATTATATTTTTATAAAGGATCACATCTAGTGGTTTATGTTAAATTGTCTCTGAGAATTGCATTTTTGTACCTTAGATTCTGTTTTACATTGAAGCACTGGATCTGGATATTGAATTACATCAGGAAAAGTATCAAGATGAATCTGGTATTTCTATCGATTTACTGTTATTTTCTTATGTTATGAGACATTCTCTTTAAATTTGCTATCATTTATATGTACTTGTTTTACAAATATTTCTTTATACATATCATTTCTGAGTGTGTAGAAATATTTCATCTTTCACAGAGTATACAAATGATATATAAAATGATGAATACAATGTGTTATTATAACTCTGTTTAATTTCTTAAACAGAGTTATCATTATTTGATGCTACATATTTTAGTTAAATTATAATACATTTTCATGGTTATTGCTTTGATTGGAACAATCTTAAAGTTGTATTCATATTTGATACCCGGGCTAAGTTTTAGAATTATTTATCAGTTATAGATTAAACTAGATAGATTATTTCAGTTATTTAGTTTTCATTATCCACTCACATAATCATTCCATCACCAACCCATTTATTATTAGGAAACTGGTCCTATAAATCCAATCGAAGCCACCACACCAAACGGAAATGGAGCTATCCTAAGGTCCCGACCGAGTGGTTTTCCGCCAATGTTTGAAGCAGCGATTTTCGAGGCTTCAACAAGTCCAAAAAGAAATGACCCACTGGTGGTAGATGATCAGTTCCCTGATGATAATTTGTTTGTTTTGGTAGTAAAAGTGCCATGGTACATAGATGTAGCGAATTATCTGGTCGTAGGGAAGCTTCCGAGACACTTGACAACAAAGGAACGAAAGTTGATTGTTCAAAGCAGTGCAAGATTATCTTGGATTGGTGGATACCTTTTCCACACAGGAGCTGATATGCACATACGTAGATGCATTCTGTTGTGGTTCCTATGTTTTGGTTAGATTGGCAAGACCAAAAGATAAGAAAACATCAAACCACTTTGGGATATTAGGATCTAGCCCTCCTGGATCCAGAGAGGGATCTCTCTATAAAGGTAAAGGATAATATATCTTTGAAGTTCGATTTTAAGGTATTAGGTTATGAAGCACAGGGGTTTGTTTGATTTTGTTTGTTTGTTTGTTTGGTTTGGAATCGTGAAATAAGGGTTCAATGTAAGACAAAGAAGTCAACAAGAAGGATTTTTGGTAATGGGGAGATAATTCAAAGAAAACTCAAGTCCATTGGGCAATGGGGTCATAAAAGGGTTTAGTTTCGATTCAATATCCAAGGCTTTCAAATGGGCTAGTCATCTAAAACAGAGGATCTCTAAAGATGATAGTATGGGATGAAATGATAGGAAATGAAGGTGAATGACAAGGAAACCTTCCAAGGTGACCACTTAGGAGAAAATCTAGGGACAAGGCATGCCTTAACCATCTATGATCAAACTCCAATGAGGCTAACTCTTCAGACAATAGAAAACATTAAATATTTGACACAAAGTGAAGCCTAAGATCAGAGAAAGAATTTTAACTTTCAATGCTTTTGACATTCAACTTAAGGGATCTTATAAAAGCTAAACTGTTGGAAAAGGACCCTAGTGAGACAGAACCAACTCTGAACCTCTCAGTATCCCAATTCTTTCAGCTTAAACCAGACAAGAACATCTAAAAAAAAACTCTAAATTCATACATTAGTAAGCAGGGAGAACCAACTACTATCCTAGTTAAATTATCTTGAATCTGTTCTTAGATCACACATTTAGTAGAAAAAATATAAGATAAGAAGAGCAAGAAGCATTAGGGTACTCTACAGTAGTATATCCTAAGCTCGATTATTGATTCTTACCAGAGAAATGAAATATGATGAATAACAGAGGGAAAACATTGACAAAGATAGAACACATCACCACTAATGTAGATCAGGATCCAATGAAAATTCTTGTCATATTAAAGAGCAACACTAGTCACATACATCATTTTCCAACAGCTCGATATCAGCTTGAAATCATCTCCCAGCCTATTTTACAGCTAATACACACAGAACTCTATCTCAAAGAAACAACTTACAATCCACGAATAACCAACCAACAATATGTATTTCTCATGAGTTATTGTAGTTGAAAGTGTGGCAGTAGAGGTATATAGAACTTTAAATGAAACATTAAAATAGAGGAAGAAGAGTGCTTGAGGCCCATTCTGTTTTAATATCCCATATTGACTTTTAGTACTCTTTGGTGAATTAGTAGTCTTCGATAGGCGGAAAATAACTCCAAAGGTATGTTCTTGAAGTACTCTCTGGCAGTTTGTACTCTATTTGTACACTGGGACAAGTAAGGAAGGTAAATGACTTTTAGGCCTTCCATTCTTTGTAACTAATGCTCTGGCAATCTTAGGACTTCTGTCAGGGTGGTGATCTTCTCAGGAACTCGATGGAGAATAAAAACAATATGGGAACTCTGTCCTTTCTTGGGAAAGAACATTCTGCTGACGTGAAACACTGATATGGCTTGTTTCGTGCGCTTTAGGCCTTATTAGGCCTCTAGATCATCTATAAGGTCTTCAATATATATCTTTGTCCTTTAGACACCGAATTATAGCATCTAATATTCAATAATGAGCTTTGAATCCCTTAAAATTGTCACTGATACTCTTTGTCGCTTCTGTTCTGTCTTGTCTGTGGATGCACAGGCTTTAATGGTGCTGGAAGGTTTGAAACAGAATTAATAACTTTGATCTTTACTAAAAATCACGTTTAAACCCTCACAGGAACCTTCCTCTGTGATCTCTGACTCTAAAAATGTCTTCCTGTGCTCTATTTTCCCTGTCTGTGACTGTGAGACAGAGAGCGATTTTTTACCATCTGTTACCCTACAAAAATACAATAAACATGTTAAGAAATTTATGCGGGAGGGAGGATGGATGATTTGGAGGCTTGTGGAGGATGGAGAGAAGCGATGAAAATGGTGGTAGCAGCGAAGAAACAGGTGAAAATCATGGCGGAATGGTGAAGAACGGAGCCGATGCAGGTCTGGTGCGAGGACGGTTCTGGACCATTGGATTAGATTGGTGGATGGTGATCAACGGTCAGGATTTACCGGTGCAGGAGGTTAGACTAAATTAAGGTGGAAGAAAATACTTTAGTCTTAAAAGCACAAAGGTTTAATTTTCGGCGAATACAAAGGAAAAAGGGAAAAAAAAATGATATCGGGGCCTTTGGTGTTGGGACCGGAAGGGCGGAGGGTGATTGAACGTGGACCGTGTTGGTCATGAATGAACATTAGTCATTCTTCCGAGTTAAATTTTGGATAGACATGTATCGAATGTTATGGTTGATGATGAAACATTTAAAAGGTTGGGTAAAAAGAGATGAGGATGTGACAAGTATTGCGCTTAAAGCAAAACATGTATACGAGAAGGGTCCAAAATATAAAACAAAAGAGCAAAGGTGCCGCAGAAAGGTGCAAATACATGGTGCAAAAGATGCAAAAACGAAAACTGTTAAAAAACTGGCCACGTCCCAAATGTGCATGTGAGGGAATTCTCCATATGAGAATTTCCGCGAGGGTCGAGAGGCGGAAGAGGGAACAGACCCATACCCCCGCAGAATTACATGGACGTGCCACGAGGTGGGCCCAAGGTAAAAAATGACATGGCAGCTCAAAGCACGGAATTTCAGTGATGTGGCAGAATAGAATGTGGGCTCTAAAGACTGGTATGATGTGTATTTAACCCATCTTACGAATAAGGTGTTTCAAGAATCGTATGGTTTATTGCAGCAGAAAGGTAAGGTAAGTTTCTAGGCAAACTGGTACTAAGGCCCGTACTAGTATTAAACTCGGCACGCGGTGTTCACCTATTCCCAGCTGACACCCAATCCCTACGCCCCGCGTGCTCCACTGTCAGTTTCCTTACGACACTTTCCCCCTGTTTATTTTACCTATCCGCCTTTTTACCTCAAAACGCTCAGTCGTAAAATAACAGTCTTCCCGTATTTTACTCCAGTAAAAGTCACAGGTTTTCCAGCTATGGTATAAACTAAGTGGGAACCAGTGCCAAGGTCTACCCAGTCGCTATCAACATCCCCGCGTTGTTTTCCTGAGCATATTTCCCTGTTTCACAGGTATTCCATCCCTCATTTTCTCTCTGCTTTCCTTTCATCTTTTAAAAGTTTTATATGTCATTTATGGGAAGGGGCACGCCCAAGAAAGCCGAACCAGAAACCTCTCAGGTTCAAGAAACCAGAAACCCTCCCAGGTTCGATCCTTTCATCGACCTGCAAGCTGAAATCTGTGATCCCCAATACCCTTTTCACATCAGCAGCATTAAACCCGAGCTTTTTAGACGACATATTGGGAATAGAGACCGATACCGAGTGGTTGTGTCTGGTTTATACCATCAAATTACCCCCCAGTCTATTATGTGGTTGATTTTATTTGTTGGCTCAGAGATGCTTACGATGAGCGTCGAGGCACGTTTACCTCTCCTCAGGGGAATAGGATTTTTTCTCTTTCCCCCGACATTATCAGGCAAGCCCTCCGCTTTCCCACCAGCGCCACATATATCAGTTTCAGCGAAGTGGCTTTAACCTCCCAGTTCACCAAACTTCCATGGGAGCACCAAAACGACTTGATTTCCTCCATCACGAGCACGCTAGAAACTATATTTCATTCTTGAAGGAGTTGGAATCTGATGAGATGGATAAGCATGGCATATCAAGTCGATTCATGGAAGCCTTTGAATGCCAGAAAATCATTGACAAGGAGGTGGCCCGAGTTACAGCTTCGAGAGCCCTGCAACAGGTGGTAGCAAACGTGGGTCGACTCGATGCAGTATGGGATGAGATTACAACATCTGGAATGCCGTCTTGTTGGGACCCAACCACTCCTTCCGTGCTATGACCGTTGACAGAGTATAAGACACGCCTACAGGAATAAAAAGACCGGACAGACGTCCTGTCGGATAAAACCGCTTGGTTAAAGGCCAAAACAATTGTTTCATCCCTCTGTCAAGAGTTCGCCCTCCTTCATCTTATAAAGCACAAGCTCCCCACCGAGGCAAGTTTCAACGACCTCACAGAGGCATATTTCAAGGTGGAAAAATTTGCAGCAATGCCCGAACCATCATCAGACAGCCAGCAAAGATGCACTCAATTCGCTAGTCAGATCGCCAGTTTGTTCGCAAATGTTCCACCACCTATGTTAGCAACAGCCTCGACCCCTTCTCATCCAAAAAACACTGATAATTCATGATTCAGCCCAAGCGACCTTTTTAATTTTACTTTGGTTAATTATTTTCAAGTTTCCGGTGGAATTTATATTTCACCTCTGTCTTTTACTTTTTGCCCAGACGTTTGTTTCAAATTTTGTTTCAAAATGGCCTAGTGTCTAACCGCAAATGATGAGAGGTCTGCATTCCTCATCATAAGTTTTGATTATTTTGATTAAGACCTTTAACAAATTTTTGGCATGCGAGGAAGATATTTTTTCCAAAAATTATCTTCTCGCTCATGCATGAAGAGGTCTATATAAGAAAGATCAAAAGAGTAGAAGAGGTTCCAAATTTTCGGAAGAATTGACTATAGAAGAATTTCTTGTATGCATTTCTGTGAAAGCTTTAATACAAATGTGAAGAGTCCATTGGGTTTCAATGAGAAGGAGTTTGATCTTTAATGAGGATTTTGTTCTTGGTGCTTTATAGAGCGTAATTTTCTTCTATGTGTTTTAGCTTAGCCGTTCATTTCGTTTACATCCATTTATCTTGTATCACATTCTGGAATGCGAGTAGCCCACTGTTTCTGATATAAATTTATCCCCGTTGATACTTATGTCATAAGCTTTTCGACACTTTAAATATGGCTCAGGTGTGATATACTGTTTCATTTTCAATTCATCTGTATTTCTGCTATACTGGCTGTTATGAGATGTTATTTACAAATGTTGTCTTCATGTGTGGATTCTTAATTTCATAAGCCCACTACGTGCTGGTATATATTTTTGGATGTTGTCTCAACAGTAGTCAGTATTCTCTTTATTCTACGTATGCAGTACATACTCTATGATTATCAATCTCTGTGAAGTATTTAGAATCCAGCCCTCCTTGCAGTAAAGCTGCCTTTGAATTGTTTGATACAATTCGTGTTAAAGTTTCGCATCTTGCCTCTGCAGTATTGCTTTCTCTATATCAAACTTCTGAAAGTTTTGGTCCCATTCCAGTTAAATTTCCTATTACAAGAAATAGCATGAGAGCTTTTTCTTACTAATTATCCCTGTCATATCATTTTTCTCCTTGCTACATAAGATGTCCTAGGCACTGGTCTTTCACAACTCAAGGTTGTCTCTTGGATTGACAAAATATTTTTGTCGCCGTTGCCGGGGAACAAAGTTGAGAACAAATTGAAATCCCTGGGTCTCGAAAAAACCCTATTCACTCTTCAATTAGGTGAGCATGGAGAGTTGAGAGTTGTATATCCCTCACTTTGGAAACTCCACATTCATTTTTTAGATAAATCTAATTGCAGTCCTGGCTCCTCGAAAGCCACACCTTAGGTCAGATACGTCTCAGCCAAAGACACCCTCTGTGTCTGACCCAGAGAGAACATTACATAGAAGAAATTGGAGGGAGAGACAATTTATCCATACTGAGATCCCACAATTATATTTAGAATACTTTCCTTCCTCCTCTTCTCAAGTGGCCCAAGTACAAGGTTCTGACTCTGCTGTGGGAGAAACCGGTTACTACTCAGACAGTTTACCTCCTGGAAACATCCGAGTTAAGGACAAGGCCGAGTCAATAGATACCACTCATTAAATACTCCACCCCACTCCAGAGGCTAAAGAAGTAAAAGAAGTCACTGAAGTATCTGCTGTTAATACTCCGCCTTTGTCTCCATCATCCCAAGCTGTTGTTCACTATATTCCCATCATCATCCACACCTCACTTCCACCTCCTCCTCCACTTACACATCAAACCCTCTTGTTACCTCCACCCCCTCCTCCAATGGCTAACGTTCCGGGTTTCTTGCTGAATAGATATGCCCCTCTAGATTTACCTCAAGTGCTGAACGACCTACCACAGGATTATCTAAAGATCCTGCCTCGTTTCAATGGTGAGAACGAGATCAAAGCTAAAAAACACCTTGAGGTCTTCTGCTCCTTTGCAGAAAATTTCAATGTGGAACATCTTGATGTATTCCTAAGACTATTTGTGCAATCCCTTGATGGTGAAGCCAGAAAATGGTTCAAGATGTTGGGAGACCATTCTATAAATACGTGGGAAGCAATGGAAGACACTTTCCTCCAAAAACGGGGAGAGAAGAAAGACCATGGACACTGTCTGACTGAGTTTAATACGCTCAAGAAAAGACACAATGAAGGAGTGGCCGAATTTATTAAGAGATTTAACAAGTTGTACCTGAACCTTCCCACAGAAATGAAACCGCACCAGACAGCTGCCAAGGTTGTGTTTGTGGCAGCCTTTGACTCAGAATTCGACTTCTCTCTGAGAGAAAGAAAGCTAGCCACTCTGGATGATGCTCAGATAGATGCACTGGAGCTTGAAGCAAACTTTGCCTCCTCTGGGAAATACAAGGGAAAATCTGAGCAGGACACTAGAAGAAGGGGGAAGGAAGAGGTATCCACCTCAAACCAAGATAGAGATTCAGCTAATGACAGAATTGAGGAGATGAACAAGATGATCAAGAATCTCTCAAGCAAGCTGGTAAAGCTTGAAATGGAGGCAAAGAATTCCTCCTCCAAGAATTTCCAAAATTCCCCAAACAGAGGCTTTAATCCTCAATACCGAAAGCCACCCTTGCAGATATTGCAAAGGGGACAGAAGGAGCAACCAGATCAGGTACCACACCCTCTATACTTGGAAGGGAAAATAGAAGGTCCTATTGAAGACACTACTTATGAGCAAGAAGAGGCATACCTTGCTTTCTCAAACAGTGATGAAGTTGAATTCCCTTTACATGAAAGTGACGAAGTGGAGGTGCAGGCACACACAGAAGGGAAAGCTAGTGAAGATACTGAAGATCCTGAGATTGATGACTACTGTAAGCAGTTCGTCGATTTCATGCAAGCTCAATTCAATAGAAGATATGACCTCAGATCTTCCAGGAAGAGAACTCACACTTAGGACTAGGAGGAGGACACACCCCAAGAAGAGGAACCTGTACAGAAGGAGGAAACTCCTCAAAAGACCCCGGACAAAGGTAAGAGGCCCCTTAACCAATCTTTACAGTCTGCTGATCAAATTCCTTCATCTTCGCGAGTGTCTACACCCCCTAGTGTCAAGCCAATCTTAAAATAAGTCAAACCTTCACCTCAGAATAAAGACTCCAAAGATAAAGAACCAAAAGAGGTGTCAGTAGATAAGTCCTCCTCTACTTTCAGTTTACAGAAGGAGCTTGAAAAAGTGAAAATCCCAGTCCCCTTGACCGATTTGTTAAAACAACCTGCATATCAGTCCTAAGTCACATCCTTTATGCTCCCTCCAAAAGTAATAAACATTCTAGACAGTCTGAACCTTTAGGAAGAAAGACCTATGGTTGTTTTTGGCCCACATGTCGAAGAATTGGATGCTGCTACTCCCCCTTTTTATGTGTCTTTAGTAATACATGACCTGCTGCTGCATAACTGCATGTTAAATTTGGGAGCCTCTCATAATCTTTTACCCCTCTCGGTCATGGAGCAACTAGGACTACAGATCACCCGCCCATACAAAGACCTATACTCATTTGACTCCAAAAGATTTAAATGCCTGGGCATGATAAAGGACTTAGTGGTTAACCTGGTTCAGATCCCAGCAAAAAGTGTAGTGATGGATATAGTGGTGGTTGACATTCCAGCTCGCTTTGGCATGCTACTGTCAAGATCTTGGGGGAACAAAATTGGTGGATCGATCAAGTTGGACCTGACCTATGCCACTATCCCTGTATTTGGTGGTCAAGAGAGGAGGCTGTATCAGGAAACCAGATTTGTCAAGACAGTTACCAAGGCAGATGATTCAGTAAATTCTCCGGTTTATAGCAGGGAGGGGGATTTCTCATGTTTAATGCTAGAGGAAGATCAAGAGTACGCTCATGAACCATCATTCTGCCAGATCAAGACAGAGCAGTCCATAGAAAGTCCAGAATTAGAAATCTGGACACTTCATTTTGATGGGGCTAACTCCAGGGAAGGTAATGGGGCTGGGGTGCTATTGATTTCTCCTAAAGGCCAATGGGTGCCTTTGTCTTTAAAGCTGGAGTATGAAGCCACAAATAATGTGGCCGAGTATGAAGCACTTCTGCTGGGGATGCAGACAACCAGGAGTATGAACATACAAAGTCTAAAAGTTCTGGGAGATTCAGAACTGATAGTCAGACAGGTGAGGAATCAGTGCCAAGCTAAACATCCTAGGCTAAGGGCTTATAGGAATGAAGTTTGGGATCTGGTGGAGAATTTATTCTTGGAATTTAATATCCAGTTCATGCCCCGGGAGCAGAATAGAATGGCAGACTCCCTTGCAGTGGCTGCCAGTACTTTTCGCCCACCTCAGAATCCTCTCTTGAGATATGAAATTTAGGTATGCTATCGGCCATCAATCCCAGACAATATCAAACATTGGCAAGTATTCGAAGATGAGCAGTAGGTGAAGAGATTTTTGGAAACAGTTGGAGAATTCTCCAACATGGAGATTGATAGTTGTGAAGAGGAGGAGACTGAAGACACTTTAGGAGATAAGTGGGAAGAAAAGGTAGCTGGTCATAAATTTCTGTAGTTGAAATGGAATGTCATTCCCCGAGGACTAGTGCCCTTAGAAAGGCTGTTTAACAAGAACGATGTTCCACTACAGCTGAAAAAAATTGTGGAGGAGAATCAGGTAGAAGATTTGAATCTTGGCACCAAGGCTAACCCCAAGATCGTGAAGCTATCCAAGAAGGTCCCCGAAGAATATAAACAGCTTTACCAGAAGTTATTTCAGTCCTATAAAGATGTGTTTGCATGGTCTTATCAAGACCTAAAAACTTTTGATATCAACATTATGCAGCATAAAATTCCACTGAAGGGAGATGCCAAACCTCATAAGCAGAAGCTTAGGCAGATAAATCCACTGTTGCTACCCTCGATTGAGAAAGAAATTAAGAAACTGCTGAAGGCTAAAATCGTTGTGCCCTTGAGATATTCTGAGTGGGTAGAAAATTTAGTCCCTGTGCGAAAGAAAAATGGAGAAATAAGGATGTGTGTTGATTTCAGGAATCTTAACAGAGCATCTTTGAAGGATAATTATCCACTGCCGAAGATGGATCATATCCTGCAGAAAGTGGTAGCAACATCTTGAATGTCGATGATGGATGGATTCTCTGGGTACAATCAAGTGGCTGTACTTCCAGAAGATCAAAAGAATACTGCCTTTACCACTCCATGGGGGACGTTTATGTATGCCAGGATGCCTTTTGGGCTGATCAACGTGGGGGCCACTTTCCAGAGGGCCATGAATATTGCTTTTATCGGGGAGCAGGATAAGTTCGTGGTGGTATACCTGGATGACATTACTGTGTTTTCAAAATATGATGCAGAACACATTGAACACTTGCGTAGAACTTTTGAGAAGTGCAGAAAGTATGGCCTCTCCCTCAATCCACAAAATTCTTTGTTTGCACTGGAGGAGGGCAAGCTCTTGGGACATATTATTACCAGAGATGGAGTAAAGATAGACCCTAAGAGAGTGGAAGTCATAAACGGCATTTCCCTCCCCAGAAATAAGAATGAAGTTCAGGTATTCCTAGGTCGTATAAATTTGCTGAGAAGATTCATTCCTAACTATGCTGAGATAGTTAGGCATATTACTGACATGCTAAAGAAGAATAACGAGGTTAAGTGGTCACAAGAATCAAGAGAAGCTTTTTCCAGGATCAAGAATGCGTTTGCTGAAGCCCCTGTGTTAGCCGGGCCAGACTATACCAAACCTTTTATGATCTTTTCCTTTGCATCACCTCATACAGTAGCAGAAGTTCTGTTGCAGAAAAATGAAAATGGGTATGAGCAGCCTATTGCCTTTTTCAGTCAGGTGCTTCGTGATGCTGAGCTGAAATATGACATATTGGAAAAGCAGGCATATGCGCTGGTGAAATCCCTCAAATCTTTTTGTATGTATGTCCTCCAGTCCCACATCACTGCATTTGTGCCCACAACAGCTGTCAAAGATATCCTTGTTCAGGGAGATAGTGAAGGAAAAAGAGGGAAATGGATAGCCAAAATACAGGAGTATGAGCTAGACATCCGCCCTACTAAATTAATCAAGGGGCAGGGATTAGCCAAAATCTTATCTGAGTCAAATTGCCAGGATTTGGGTATAAATCTATCCATGATGGCAAACGATGCATCTGAAGGGAAAGAAGAGCCACAGGGGGTAGAGATAGCTTCCCAGAAGACACATATGAAGTACCTCATCAGCCAGTGGTACAAGGAAATAGGGGAATATCTACTAACATTAATTTTCCCACCTAGCTGTGAAAAAGCTAAATACAGAGCACTGAAGTTGAAGTCACAGAAGTACGTAATTGCAAATGGTCGGCTATATTGGAGGGACCCCTCAAGCATCCTGCTCCTATGCTTGACAAAGGAAGAGGTAGAAGGTATAATGGTTGAGTTTCACGAAGGAATCTGTGGGGGCCATTACAGTTGGAGGGCTACCACTCACAAGATCTTGAAGGCTGGTTTCTTCTGGCCTAAACTATTTGGGGATGTGTTTACCTGAGTGAGAGGCTGTGAGAAGTGCCAAAATTTTGCCGAGAAACAGAAGCTAGCACCTCTCCCCATGATACATGTCCACGTAGATGAGCCATTCCAGCAGTGGGGAATTGACTTCATTGGAGAAATACACCCCCCATCCAGCGGTCAGCATAAGTGGATATTAACCGCCATGGATTATTTCACAAAGTGGGTAGAGGCTATACCCGCCAGAAACGCAACAGACACCGTGGTGATGAAATTCATAGAAGAAAACATCATATCTAGATTGGTTTCCCTGCTAATATTGTGACCGATAATGCACAGGCCTTTAAGTCTGCAAATTTCGTCAACTTCTATCAACAGTACAACATCGCACTAGGCCACTCAACAACCTATTACCCACAGGGAAACGACCTAGCAGAGTCATCAAATAAAACGCTGGTGAGGGCACTAAAGAAGGCGATAAATGAAAACCAGAAGAATTGGGATTCCCAGTTAAAATTCTCTCTATGGGATAACAGGATCACTAGCAGGAGAGCAACCGGGAATTCCCCATACGAATTAGTATATGGGAGGGCAGCAGTTTTCCCTGTGCAGCTAGCATTACCAGTGGCTCGATTCATGCAAGAAATTCAGGAAGAACCGGATGATTTGACCAGGTGAATTAACCAGTTGGTGGAGCTAGAAGAAACGCGCAACCAGGTGAGTCAAAGGCTAGTTGAATATCAGGAAAAAATGAAGGACCTCTTCGATCAACATGCCAAAGACAGGAAATTACAGGTTGGGGATATGGTGCTCAGATGGGACATTAGAAGGGTTGATAAAGGTAAGCACGGAAAATTTGATCCCCTTTGGTTCGGACCCTTTAAAATTGCAGAACAAGGAGGCAACAATACCTTCAGATTGGAAAATTTACAGGGAGATCTTGTCGACGCCCCTGTAAACGGTCAGTTTCTCAAGCCTTATTTCCAATTCTGAGTCAGGCCAAGAGGGCCTGATGTATCATATTGTATATTAGTGTATGTTTTTATCTTTGCTTAAATAATGTGTGTGGTTATGAATCATGAAGAGGAATGGCGTTCACAGAAGATAAACATGTGGTCTGCAAAGTTCTCGAAACGCTTGAGGATGAGCGTGCCATCCCCAGGTGGAGCCAATGTTGGTCATGAATTACCATTAGTTATTCTTGGGAGTTAAATTTTGGATAGACATGTATCGAATGTTAGGGTAGATGATAAAGCATTTAAAAGGTTGGGTAAAAAGAGACGAGGATGTGACAAGTATTGCGCTTAAAGAAAAACATGTATACAAGGAGGATCCAAAATATATATAAAAAAAAGCAAAGGTGCCGCAGAAAGGCGCAAATAAATGGTGCAAAAGACGACAAAATGAAAACCGTTAAGAGATCAGCCGCATCCCAAATGTGCACGTGAGGAAATTCCCCATATGGGAATTTCCGCGGGGTTTAAGAGGTGGAAGGGAGGACAAACCCATACCCTCGCGGAATTACATTGAAGCATCACGGGGTGGGCCCAAGGTAGAGAGTAACGTGGCAGATTGGAACGTCGGCCCTAAAGACTGGTACGCAGTATATTTAACCCGGCTCACGAATAAGAGGTTTCGAGAATCGTATGGTTCATTGCAGCAGAAAGGTAAGGTATTTCTCTAGGCTAACTGGTACAGAAGCCCATACCAATATTAAACCCGGCACGCGGTGTTCACATGTCCCTAGCTGACGCCTAATCGCTACACGCCACTTGCTCCACTGTCAGTGTCCTTACAACACTTTTCCCCCGTTTATTTTACCTATCCGTCTTTTTACCTCATAACGCTCAGTCGTAAAATAACAGTCTATGGGACTCCAGTAAAAGTCATAGGTCTTCCAGCTACGGTATAAACTAAGTGGGAATCGGTGCCAAGGTCTACCCAGTCACTATCAACACCCCCACGTCGTTTTCCTGAGTATATTTCCCTATTTCACAGGTATTTCGTCCCTCATTTTCCCTCTGCTTTCCTTTCGTCTTTTAAAAGTTTTTTATGTCAATCATGGGAAGGGGCACGCCCAATAAAGCCGAACCAGAAACCCCTCAGGTCCGAGAAACCAGAAATACTCCCGGGTTCGAGCCTTTCATCGACCTGCAAGCCGAAATCCGTGATCCCCAATACCCTTTTTTCATCAGCAGCATTAAACCCGAGCTTTTTAGAATACATATCAGGAATAGAGACACTGCAGAAAGAGATCGAGCAGGAAAAGAAGACAAGAGCCGACCAGCAGAAAACCATCACTGACCTCAAAAGCCGCATGAAGGGAAATATTACCCTTAGTGAAGCGAGAGGTATAATCTGGTCGGATATAATCTCAACGGTGATGGAACAGTGGGGTTTCCTAAGAACGATGGGAGAAAATAAATCTGCTATACCCTATCTCAACAAGAAATTGTAGGAGGCAAACCTTAACTTGTCCGTCAGAGCCCTGCACGCCAGAAACTATATTTCATTCTTGAAGGAGTTGGAATCTGATGAGGTGGAGAAGCATGGCATACCAAGTTGATTCATGGAATTATTTGAATGCCAAAAAATCATTGACAAGGAGGCGGCCCGAGTTACAGCTTCGAGAGCCCTGCAACAGGTGGTAGCAAACGTGGGTTGTTTCGATGCAGTATGGGGCAAGATTACCACAGTTGGACTGTCGTCTTGTTGGGACCCAACCACTCCTTCCGTGCTACGATCGTTGACAGAGTATAAGACACGCCTACAGGAAGAAAAAGACCGAACAGACATCCTGTCGGATAAAACCGCTCAGTTAAAGGCCGAAACAATTGTTTCATCCCTCCCCCAAGAGTTCGCCCTCCTTCATCTTATAAAGCACAAGCTCCCCACCAAGGAAAGTTTCAACGACCTCACAGAGGCCTATGTCAGGGTGGAAAAATTCGCAGCGATGCCCGAACCATCAGCAGATAGTCATCAAAGATGCACGCAGTTCGCCAATCAGATCGCCAGCTCGTCCGCAAATGTCCCACCACCAGGGTCTGCAAATGCCTCAACCCCTTCACATCTATGAAACACTATCAACTCATGATTTGGCCTCAGTGGCCTTTTTCATTTTACTTAGTTAGCTACTTTTCAAGCTTTCAAGTGGGCTTCATGTTCCACTTCAGCATTTTACTTTTTACAAGACTATTGTTTAATATTTTGTTTTAAAAACGGCCGAGTGCCTGAATGTCCATGATGAGAGGCCTTTATTCCTCATCATAAATTTTGTTATTGTGATAAGGACCTTTAACAAATTTTGGTCATGCAAAGAAGATATTTTTCCCAAAAATATCTTCTCGCTTAGTTATGAAGATGTCTATATAAGAAAGATCCAAAGAGAGGAACTGGCTCCAAATTTTCTGAAGAATTGACTGTAAAAGAATGTCTTGTATGCTTTTTGTGAAAGTTTTAACGCAAATGTGAAGAGCCCATTGGGTTTTCAATGGGAAAGAGTTTTGATATTTAAGGAGGATTTTGATCTTGGTGCTTTACAGTGTGTACTTCTTTCTTATATGTTGTAGCTTAGCCATTAATTCTGTTTATATCCATTTATCTTGTGTCACATTCTGGAATGCGAGTAGCCCACTGTTTCTGATATAAATTTATCCTTGTCAATACTTATGTCATAAGCTTTTCGGCACCTTAAATATGGCTCAGGTGTGACATACTGTTTCATTCCCAGTTCATCCACATTTCTGCTATATTGATTGCTAATGAGATGTTATTTACAAATGTTGTCTTCATGTGTGGATTCTTATTTTACCAAGCCCACTACATGCTGGTATATGTTTCTAGATATTGTCGCAACAGCAGTTAGTATCCTCTTTATTCTAAGAATGTAATAGATACTCTATGATTACCAATCTCTGTGAAGTTTTTGGAATCCAGCCCTCTTTGCAGTTAAGCTGCTTTTGAATTGTCTGCTACATTTTGTGTTAGAGTTTCACATCTTACCTCTACAATATTTCTTTCTCTGTTATTAAATTCTAGAATTTTTGGTCCCATTCAAGTTAAATTTCCTATTTACAAAGAAATAGCATGAGAGCTCAGTTCTGCTAGTCATCCCAGTGATAATATATTGCTTTTTCTCTCTGCTATATAAGATGTCCTAGGCATTGGTCTTTCACAACTCAATATTGTCTCTAGGATCGACAACACTGTGCATTGTCCAGTCATCCATGTATACTTCTAGAAACTTCTGGATATAGTCTCTAAAAGTTGCTACCACTATTCTTGAAAATACAGCTGGTGCACTCTTTAATCCAAAGGGCATCACGTGATAAGCATATGATCCCCATCTAGTTGTGAACGTGGTTTTTCTTTTATCCTCCTCTATTATTTGGACTTGACCATAGCCTGAGAATCCATCTGTGAATTATTATGATTCATTTCCCGCCACATTATCTAAAACTTCATCGCTGAATGGTATTGGGAAGGATTATGAATGCATGCGTTATTTAGACTTTTGTACTCTACGCACACTCATATTTCAGATTTCTCCTTTTTATTCTATATCACTATTGGGCTGACCAATTTTGTTTCCTTAATTGGGAAGATCAATCCTGCATTCACAATCTTCTATATTTCTTCTTTGAACTTTTCTTTCACCCTTGGGTTGAAGCGGTAAGGTCTACGCTTTACTGGTCTGGCGTCAAGCTTCAGTATTATTTGCATCTCCCCCAAATCTCCCTTGATACCTTTTAATTATGTTATCAAATATGGGAGTAAATATTTGTATTCCTTTAGCAAATCAAATATTTCTTTTGTGTCCTCTCCATCCCAATAGTCCCCTATAGATTCTATCTTGGGCTTCTCTTAGATTCCAATATTTTGTTTCTTTGCCTTTAGAGGTAACAGGTGCAGTCCTTCAGTAGTAGGTTACTCCTGTATTTCACACTCTCCCTCCTTCTCTTCGAATGAAAAATGTCGAAGATTTCCCAAATCATCATAATCTATGTCCTGGCCTATCTTTTTGCATGTTGCTTCTTCCTGATAGTTAGACTTGGCCTTCTAATCTGACATAAGCATCTCTTCAATTTTCGCAAGTTCTGAGAAAAACCGAGTTCTTTTGATTACATGCATGGTATTTGTAATATGTTCACTATCTCCTTTGAAATAAAAATTATGCATAAGCCTTTCCGCTACTGTCTCCTAGTTGTCGATTTGTCTCTTCTTTTCTTCTATCAGGTACCAAGTTTGCAGGATGGTGTCTAATGAATGTATATAGTTATGTACCCACAACAATTTTATGTATTTATCTATTTTCCACTTACATTCACAGGCTTGTATATGTACATGGGGATATGAAAATCCTTTGTACTTATCATCTAGTTGTAGTCCTAAAGACACTTGAAATATTTTTTCAGTGCCTATGCTACCTCCTCCCAACTATTTAGAGATTTGTGATGATTTTCCCACCACCTTACTGAAGTGGATTGCAATGCCACATCCATGAGAGGAACCCTATGCTCTTCTGGTACCTTATCTTCAATTTTGTTAACAAATGTTCTCACAGATCCCATATTAGTAAGGGTGGGGTAACACCTTACCTCTGTGGCAATCTAGTTAACTCCGTGAATAGAAACACACATTCCAGTATTTATCTCATATCCCCCTTGCTGGAAATCATCCCATGCAACTTCTGATCCGATGTAGGAAGTCTAAACACTTATCCAAATTATTGTTCCTCATGTTTTAGGGTTAATATAATCTTCTCTCTTTCCCGTAGTCATTTGATAAAGTTGACCGAGAATTTATGCATCTTCCATGTTCTCGATTTTTTCTATATACCAGGGTCCCTGATATGGATCTAGTGGTTGGACCATTCTGACTTTACCATCTTAAAATATTATAAGCTCCTTCTTCAAATCAATAACTACATAATTTTCAAATGCCCAGTCTATCCCCAACAGGGATGGGTAT
Source organism: Pinus albicaulis (assembly GCA_034641835.2). Taxonomy (NCBI): domain Eukaryota; kingdom Viridiplantae; phylum Streptophyta; class Pinopsida; order Pinales; family Pinaceae; genus Pinus; species Pinus albicaulis. Next base: position 177,987,811 of record CM076573.1, on the reverse strand, counting down.
GGATCCTTATCTCCCATAATATCGACCACCTCAAAATCTGTGTAAATTTTTACTCCCAGAACATCCACTTCAACTTCTTCCAGTCTTCCTACTGGTACAATGAAGTACTGGTTCACCATTCTTAGTTGTATAAGAGAGTACAAAAACTTTGGCTTTCCTATGCTTCCCATGTCTTTATAGGAAAAATATTCACATATAATCCGAGATCCAACATTGTATCTCTTATTTAAAATCCCGCAACTCGAGCATTTATGCGAAATTATTTCCCCGTTCCTCTTTTCTTTCTTTTCACTCTTCTTATATACTTTTCAGGGAGGTTAGTGTTAATTGAGTCCTCAAGCTCTATCCCTCCTACTACTGTCTTCCTATTTTTATTTAACTTCTCTAGCATTTGTCCATCGTTTAAAATATTCAAGAATAGTTGGAACCATTCTTCTATTGGTGTTCTTGTGGTAGCCATATTTTCTCCTTCTTTGGCTAGTTGCATTAGTTCCATGACCTTCTGACTCTCCAACTTCGGGAATGTTTCCAATTCTTCATTAAAGTATTGTCTCTGTCGCTCCAGATTAAAAATTTTCTTTGGGGATGGAGGTTTGACTAGCTTTACAGGGTCCATCTCTTATGCATCCTCCCTTGTTTTCTTCCCTCCTATGGTTATTATGGCTACACTAAGCAAAAGCTATGTCTCAACTACTCTTGGGTCCTCATTGACCAAATTGACTCCTCATTGCTTGGTTCTTTCTTCCCATCTTTTGATTAGCTCTAGATAGTAGTAGATGACCATGGGAACACCATAGTCATCTTAGTAGCAGACACTCCCTCACTACATGGCCTTATTGATCACAATTGTAAAACCTCATAGGTCCTCTTCCTCCAGTCTTTCCCCCTCACATTCCTTCTCCTCCTCATCCTCTCAGAGTTTCAATTACTCTATAGGATGATCTATTTAGTCAATCTGCTAATGAATCTACAGCTATGCATTTCTCTTTATGATGAGTTTTTGAATTGTAGAATTCACAACGAATGTTGTTTGGAACGTTTGAGTATTTTTGCGGGATTAGGCATAAACGTGGAGGATGACCAATACCTTTATATATTCACAGTATTTTTCTGTTTTCTAATTTTGTTGATTAGGAAACCCTGGGAAATAGGGTTTCATTTTGTACAACCCTTGAGTATTTACTTGTGCAAATCCTCCCACTGGCAGGGCGCCTTGTGCTCCTGTCGCCGAAATCCTGACATTGGCTCCATGCAACCTTGGGTAGTTCGTAACTACATGTACCTCCAACACACAATGTGTACACCACAGATTGGGTTGCGCTGGTTGCACCAGTTGAATACCTTTCAACTTTTCCATCAAACTTACTATTTGATGTTGCAACCCAAATATGGATGGATCTTGCGCGGCTACTCCCCCCCAAAACTCCTGTGGGTAGCCAACCATTTCTTTTATTTTCATTTCTTGCTCTAGTGCATCTTGATGGGTATCAATATTTTTTTGTGTCAAAGCTGTTCTTGTCAAGGGTAAAAGTGCTTTAATGAACTAGTCTCGTTGCTCATTTAGATCAATTGGGTAACTTAGTTTCCCGATTTCATCTTTGAACCTTCTCATTAGATCCGAGGCTGTTTGTCCTTCCCTCTTATGCTTTTGATGATCATTTCAGTGGTTTTTAGTAGAATTTGTAAACCTTTTTGCATCATGAATTTGGAAAATAATAAAGAATTATAACAAAACATGTGAGAGTTGATATGCAAGACTTAACCGCTGATAATTGTTATTTTTCTGTGCAGGAAAAGGTGAAAACGAGGAGTTTCCGATCCAAAGGAAAGGACAAAGATGAGATAACTGCTGTCCCTTTGAAGGGGAACCGAATGCAAACAAGGCTAAGCAGATCAAAGCAAATCGGCCCGGAAAAGGAGGAGAAGACACCAGCTCGGCGGAGAAGAAAAGAAAAGATGAAGGATTAACAGTTTGGCGATCGCTGCTTTATTTATCTTGTTACTTGGACATCTCCGCCGTCACCTTTATATAAAGGGACAGCACTGTTAGCTTGGGGATGATACTTTTTATGTAATTTTCTGTTAAAAATCAACTCTGATCATCGAGTCTCATTGAGAACTGCTTCATTGTACTTTTGTCTTATGCATTAATATAAACTTGGTGATTATCTCACTTCTGCGTCTGGATTAACTTAAGGCGGTGTACCCTTGGAGGCTAAGGGCCCGGCCCCGGAGGACACTTGCTTCTGTATCACTACGATTTGATTTCTGCGTGGTTTGCTTATCGTTGTTATTCGGTAATATGATATGCTTTATAAGTTGCTATTACATGCTCTGTTAAGATTAAATCATTAAGGTTTTTACAGATAGAATTGTGTATTGACTCTGCATTATGTTATTGATCCTTTCAGAGTTAATTGCATGTTATTAGTCTTAACCGAATATTCTTATTGTTCTGTTACAGAGCTTTTATATTGAACATTCATGTCATAGATTCGTTTGAAGTAGTGTTCTTCATGATTATTGGATTTAGAGATAATGCTGTTCTGTTTGGGAGCACAGTTGAATTCCTGTTAATTAAGATTACTATTTCAGCGTGTTGTGTGCGTATATGATTTACTAGAGCGGTTCCATAATTTGTCAATAGTTAATGCTGTTCCATTAGTGTGTTTTGCGTGATTTGCCTTAAGAGTGAAAGATTGTTATTTGATTGCGAAGAGTGTGTTCGGGTTAATAGATTAAGTTTGGTTACAACTCGCGAGACTTAGTTGTTCGATTGCTGTTCCATTTTAGAATTACTGTTTCATTCCAGATTTGCTGTTCAATTCTTTATTTGCTGTTCCATTTACTCGCATTTGTTGTTTTGGTGTGAGAGATGATCTAAGGCTGTAGTGAGCTTTGGCATTCACTGTCTAGCTCCCAGACCCATGGTCTATGCTCTAATTTCCTTTCCATCAGTTTCCCAAGGGATGGGTTATCGCTGCCGAACCCTTGACTGATAAGCTGCCTAGTTTTCTGAATGTGTGATTTATTCTTTTGAAGTAATTTAGTTACAGACAAGCATCTGTTTACTCTTGTATTTCTTAAACACTGTACTACTAGCATTACTCTGACAAGTGATAGCCTCAGACTGAGACACTCTTTGGAATAACAAAACGCTCCCGGGTTGACATATTAATGTGAGGTAATTAGAGGTGAAAGAGACCCTTTTTATAGCTCTACATTTTGGCGCCGTTGCCAGGGAAAGAGTGTAGCCATTTGTCTTTTTCAGAGTAGTGTACGAACCTGCTAGGGAAGAGTTGGATCTTAAAAACGGAAGGTAAGAACCTACGTGCGGAGCATGTAAAAGCCCTGCTCCACTGTCCGCTTTCCTAACAGATTTGTTTTTGCTTTGTTTGAATAGAATTTAGTAGTTCATTTGAGTGCATGACTAAGCAGAAAAGACCGGAAAAGAATATCAAACCTCCATCCAAGCCTGAAAAAGCTAAGGGGCCGGTGACCCTTGGCCGAACGACCTTCATAGACGAAATCTATAAGAAAACAGAATCTCAGCCATCAGTAGGCCCCAGGAAAATCATTTCTAAACAACCTACTAGTTCCCTTCAGGCCACAGGATCACCATCTGTAGCCTTTGCTGAGGTGCATAGTCAAACTGAAGAGCAGGACTTTCAAGAAATTGAAAATTCTACTCCAGAACTATTACAGGAAGGGAATTCCAGCAACTTTTGTGAAGGAGAAGGAGAAACAGGGGAAACCAAGGAACCAAAATCTCCTATTGGAACAAATCAGCCATTAAATAGCCCAGATAAAGGGAGTGCTGCGAAAATCATTGTTGAAGGAATCCAATCTCCTCAGACATCAAGTATTCTCATTATTCCGGATAAGGGAAGTGCTATTAAAACTATCCCTGTCAAAACCATTCCCTCTCAACCTAGGAATACCCTCCTAGATATCCCAGAAGGTTATTGGCATATATTCGATCCCATGGCTCAGAACCAGCCAAATGCTCAAACCTCTACATTACAATATCCTATAGTGGATTCTGCAGCAAATGCACCCATGAAAGCTATCCCTCTTCAGCATATTCCTACATTTCACGGTCTCACATCAGAAGATCCGGATGCATTTTTATTCGAATTCGATGTGTTATGCAGGGGGTATGATTACACCACCGATCCCCAGAAATTGAAATTATTTCCCTCTACATTAAAAGGGGTTGCTTTAAGATGGTTTATGGGACTAGGTGGCGGGGTTATCAACAATTGGGATCAAATGAAAGAATCCTTCTTAAAAAAATATCAGGATTATTGTAGGTCTAGAGAATTAAAATACGAAATATTCCAAATGACAGCCAGACCGAATGAAACATTGGAGGAGTATGTGGAACGTTTTCAGTACAATCTACAAAGATCTCCTTATGCATCGCTACCTTTGCCTGATAATGTGTTAAAAACTGCATTAATAAGGGGCATGAAGGAACAATGGATTGAAACATTAAACATCATGGGAAAAGGGGATATTTATCAAGAGAATTTTGCTGACATCATTGATTTATGTATCAGGAGTTCGAGAGGCAGCACAAGAATAAAACCGACAGAATATGATCGGTTTGCAAGAGACAACAAAGTATCAACAGAAGGAGTAACACGTGCAGAAATTGGAAATTTATTAGAAAATTTCAAAATTGATATTCTGGGGACACTAACTACACAACTTGATATTGTGAAGGCTAAACAGAAGCAGATGGAGGCAGAACAGAATTTGGCGATCTTCTGCCCCCGATGCAGAAAAAAACATAGCCACAAGGAATGTCCACTGGATACAGTCCAAACATGCGCCATCTGTACAAAAGATCACCTTACGGAGAGCTGCCCCTCACTTCCTGGATTGAAAGCGATATATAAGGAAGCGGAAGAAGAACCAGAATCGGTGTACTTAATCAACCAGCGTCGCCAGTGGCAGCCGAGACAATCTGGTATGTTTCCAGACTCAACCTCTTCTTTTCAACCTCCACAGTATAATGCTCAACAATATAGTATGTGGCAAAATCAATCTCAACCCCCATTTTCAAACTGGTCACCACAATCGTTTCCTTCTTCAAACCCATGGCTGAATCAAACAAGCCAATCTGGTTGGTCGAATTTCCCTTACACTCCACCATATTGGCAAAATGGCCCATATCCTTCACAATGGACTCCCCCTACTTCACAAAGTTCACCCTGGCAGACAAGCTGGCAAAGACCGATGCACCGGCCAGCTGGAACTATTCCGCTCCCTCAACCTACTCTGCCAGCATTACAACAAAATCCCCAGTCTAACCTGAGACCGCAACTCCCAGCCCAACCCAATCCCAATCCAAATAACAGACCGGTCCAATCTATCCAAATCATAGAATCACCAGAAATAGGACCCGACCTGAGGGAGTGCAATGATCTTCAGTTAAGATCTGGACGCATAATTGAAACTGAGGGAGATAAAACAGTTCATATTGAAGATCAGTTACCAAGAGAACATCAGTTGCAACAAGAGGATGTAAATAAGCAGCAGACTCATAATCGAGCAACCACATCCTCTCCTCCATTCCCAGAACGATTAGTCATACCTCGACCCATACAATATCCTGACTTTGACATTCTGGGAGAATTACAAAATCTGTACATAAAAATCCCATTCCTCCAAGCCATTCAAGACATTCCTATATACGCAAAAACTATCAAAGAGTTGTGCATAAAGAAACCAAGGAGGAATATAACAAATAATCCAAGAGTCCAAGTAGTCGGTACTTTATCTGACCTATTATCCAGGAGAGAAACACCCATTAAATATGATGACCCAGGGAATCCAATTATAACTGTTCAAATTTATGGTCAGACCCTGTCTAATGCCTTAGTTGATCTAGGAGCTGCAATTAATATTTTAACAACCACTACTTGCCAAAATCTTAGCATTACATCTGTAGAACCCACCTCTACTTTGTTAGAATTGGCTGACCGATCTGTGGTTAGACCAGAGGGTACTCTACATGATGTCATGGTCTCTGTAGATTCCTGGGAGTATCCAACCGATTTCCTGATAATTAACCCAAAAACCCGACTTGATGGACACCCGCTAATTTTAGGTAGACCTTGGCTTGCCATTGTCGATGCCTACATTGGCTGCCGGTAGGGAAATATGACCATAACCAGAGGACCGAATAGCAAGAATTTAGTTCTATATCCTCCAGTGCAGCCAAGTGTCACAATAATCAAAACTAATAAGCACCCTGTATCATACCTTACTGATAACATCAGATCTCCATTAACTATACAAGAGGCACTTGGTTTTAAAGACCAAACAGAAGATGATGCCATTAATAATTTCATTAGTCAAACTGAATCTCGCACACAGTGTCACATGATAGAAGCAGCATTTGATAATGAATTGGAGGAAGATCCTCTGAAAGATACGCATGACCAAACGATACCTGTTACTTCTGTTGCAAATAGTAAAATTGTGGAAATTGAACCAGGAAAAACTTTAAACATCAATGCCAATCTCACGCCTGAACAAGAAACAAAGCTCATCCATCTATTAACAAAATATCAAGAAGCATTTGCATGGGATTACCCTGATATGAAAGGAATCGATCCCCAATTATGTACACACCACATTTATATAGAAAAAGATGCCAGACCTGTTCGTCAGCCGCAAAGGAGACTTAATCCTCATCTAAAGGATGTGGTAAAAGCTGAACTTCAGAAACTTTTAGATGTCAATTTTATCTATCCTATTTATGATAGTAAATGGGTCTCTCCGCTTATGGTGGTACCAAAAAAGAATGGAAAATGGAGAATCTGTGTGGATTATAGGGAACTAAATAAGGCAACACAGAAAGATCATTTTCCTCTCCCATTCATAGACCAAGTATTATATACTTTAGCAGGGAAGAAATTCTTTTCTTTCCTGGATGGCTTCAGTGGATACAATCAGATTCAGATTGCCCCTGAAGACCAGGATAAAACTACTTTTACTTGTCCTTGGGGAACATTTGCCTATCGAGTTCTACCTTTTGGCCTATGTAATGCTCTGGCCACATTCCAAAGGGCTATCCTTAGCATTTTTGCAGATTTAATAAATGATGGACTTGAAGTTTACATGGATGACTTTACACCATATGGAGATGATTTTGATCCAGCTCTAGACACCCTAGAAAAAGTCCTACAACGCTGCATTGTTACCAGGCTTTGCTTAAGCCACGAAAAATGTTTCATGATGATGACTGAAGGACTTATCCTAGGACATTATGTTTCGGCAGCCAGCATTCAGGTAGACCCGGCCAAAATTCAAATACTTTTGCTCATTCCCACTCCTACTACTCAAACAGAGGTACGCAGCTTTCTTGGATTTTCTGGTTATTATAGACGATTTATAGAACATTATTCGCACATTGCTGCTCCTTTATATGCACTAACTGGTAACGTTGATTTTCTTTGGATAGAAAAATGTGACCGTGCTTTCGAGGATTTAAAGAAGCTCGTATCCACAGCCCCAGTCCTTCGAGGACCAAACTGGGACCTACCGTTCTAGATATCATCTGATGCCTCAGATACAGCGATTGGCGCAGTCCTTGGGCAGGAAGAGGATAAAAAACCATATGCTATCTATTACATCAGCAAAAAATTATCCCCTGCTGAATTAAATTACACTGTTACTGAAAAAGAATTCCTAGCTGTAATACATGCTGTCAATAAGTTTAGATATTATATTACAGGCTATCCTGTTATCTTGTATACAGACCATTCTGCCATAAAATATTTAGCAAATAAGCCTGTCACAAATGCCAGAGTAACTAGATGGTTGATTTTATTGCAGGAATTCGATATCACAATCAAGGATCGACCTGGCAAAGAAAACCCTGTAGCCGATTTTCTTTCGAGAATACCAAAACCAATCGATGCAGCAGCAGTTGAAGATCAATTTCCGGATGAGCACCTGTTTGCTGTTGCCATTCAAACACCCTAGTATGCTGATGTTGCCAACTACCTCGCAGTAGGTAAACTACCAAAACATTTAACCCCTAATGAGCGCAAGCAGATTGTTCAGAAGAGTGCTCGATTCTCGTGGATTGGGGGCTATTTGTTTCACACAGGGGCAGACATGCATATCAGGCGATGTGTTCGAGAAGATGAAATCTTTGACATCCTAAAAGCTTGTCACGATGGACCGTGTGGTGGACACTTCGCTGAGCGTAGAACTGGACATAAAGTATTGCAGACAGGATATTACTGGCCTACGATTTTCAAAGATGCAAAGAAATTTGTCCAAGCCTGTGACAGCTGCCAGCGAGCAGGACGACCTGGTCAAGCTGATGAGATGCCTCTGAAACCACAGTTAGTCATTGAACCATTCGAGTGATGGGCTCTTGATTTCGTTGGACCCATCAACCCATCATCAAATCAGAAAACATATATCTTGGTGGCAACAGAATATGTCACCAAATGGGTTGAGGCAGAAGCATTGCCAAGAGCCACAGAGGACTCTGTCATACAGTTCCTGTTCCATCTATTTGTACGTTATGGCCTTCCAAGGGACATAATTACAGATGGAGGACCACAATTTGCTGGGAATAGATTAGCTGCAACACTCAACAATTATCACGTCCAGCATAAAATCACTACTCCATATCACCCACAAGCGAATGGGCAGGTAGAAAGTAGCAATAAGATAATAGAATCAATCCTAACAAAAACCATTGCGTCACATAGGCGTGATTGGGCTACCCGACTACCTGAAGCACTCTAGGCCTATAGAACCACATGGAGGAGCACCACCGGTTACTCACCTTATCAATTAGTGTTTGGAAAACAACCCATTTTTCCCATAGAATTCGAAATCCAAACATTACGGACAACACAGGAAGTTGGCCTAGATCTAAGCGAGGCACAAATCAATCGACTACAGCAGATCAATGAATTGGACAAAATTAGGCTCTCCGCACTACAAAATACAGCATTGATTCAACAGCAGCGAGCTAAATGGCATGATGCGCTCATCAAAAACAAAGTCTTCCACGAGGGAGACTGGGCTCTGTTATACGACTCTCGGTTTCGGGACTTCCCTGGAAAACTTCAGACTCGATGGTTGGGACCATACGAAATCCAGAAGGTGCATGACAACGGAACCCTTACTCTAATTACCATTGACGGTTCTGGATATGCATTCAAAGTAAATAGCCACCGAGTTCGTCTCTATCGCAAACCACTCACTCGGGAATCCTTCTGCCAGCAGCTACGCCGAGACACTAATATGGAGATTTTAGGAGAGGAAGAGAAATCTTCCTCACCTGTAATTCATTAAGGAATTCATTTCTTTTTACAATTTGTACATAAGTTCTTGTCTTTGAGTCATTCTTGTACATATGTTTGAACTAAATGTTTTCTTGTCATTTTTGATGTTCCTTTTCTTTCTCAAAATTTCGATTTTTGCCGTTCTGTTTCTAAAAGAATGGCATTTGCGTGTTTTTTTGTTGTTCCTTTTTCAAAAGGAATGGCACTGCGATGTGTTTGCTGTCCCTTTTCCAAAGGCGTAACATATTTTGATTTCTGCTGTTCCTTTTCCAAAGGAATGCAATTTTTGCGTCTTTTGCTGTTCCTTTTCCAAAGGAACAACATTTTTGGTTGCTACTGTTCCTTTTTTTTTCAAAGAAACAACATTCTTTTGTTGTTGTTGTTCCTTTTTCAAAGGAACGGCATTTTGAGTGTGTTATAGTATTTTTATTTTTGTTGTTCCTTTTTCAAAGGAACGGCATTTGCATTTTTGCGATCTATCGTCCTTCGTTGTTTCTTTTTCAAAAGGAACACCACTAGCATACTTTTGCTCTCCTTGTGAAACAACTTATTCCTTTTGCTGATCTAAATTGAGGATGCTTCTTGCCCATATTCTTTCAAGTCTTTAAGATACAGCTATGTACTTGTGCAATGAATATAAAATCACAACATACTGAAATCCGCAAACCATAAATCGCTATATTTATAAGGCTCTGCATTGGTAAGAGGACAAAAGGAAGGACATACTTATTTCTTATCTTTTGTTGTCATTGTTTTACTAATTTTGCCCTGATTGGTTATCTTTATCATGTTGATCCCTTTAACCCTCTTTGATTATTATTTAGGAATAAGAGCAAAGGGCTTATATCTTCCTATTGAGATGATAAGACTTCTTCCACCATTCCTACTCTTAAGGAGTGTTGAACCACCCTTTGTGTATAAATAAGGAAAAGTACTCTATGAAAAAGAAAAAATATGTGAACATGATATGTGAGATGTCAAATGCAGGATAAGGGGTCTCATCAAGAGCCATCCTACCATGATCATGAGGATGGAAGTGAAGTGGCATTCCCACTATGGCCACCACACCAGGGATATGGTCCAAAAGGTATATCAAATAATCGAACCTTGGAACAGGAGGTCTCATCACGAGCCGGCCTGCCCACTTTTCGCTCCTTCCTCGTGAATGGCATTATGATTAACTGGTCACCAAGCCAGCATAATGGTCTACACTTTGACATAACAACATTCCTAAGTATACACAAAGGATCATGGTTCCAAGGGTGAAAAAAAAAACTTTGCCAAGGTTATGGACACTTGTCGGCAGTAGAGCACTGTTAATGGTATTGAAGTCACCTTGGTTACACCAATGGGTAAGATACTAATACTCTTTTGTTTCTTATATCCTAGGAACTAATCATATATTATTTCCCGATTTATACATCGCATGAACATTTATTACCACCAATCATGGCAAAGGAAGTGACCATGACCACTTGAGATTTGGAAAATACGACAGACGTCCTATCCACCAGCCTCATATCATATCACAGCAGCCTCTTATGTAATACGTGATCAACTCTCCGCCTCGATTTCGGTAATTCGTTGTCTTTCTAAACATAGCATAATTTCATACGCTGTTCCTTTATGACTCGGTTGCAGATTGGGTGATGCTCCTTTATTTGACGGCTGGGACAGCCTATCAGGTATGCTTTTGATGACTATTTCAGTGGCTTTTTAATAGAATTTGTGAACCTTTTTGTATCATGAATTTGGAAAGTAATAAGGAACCATAACAAAACATGTGAGAATTGATATGCAAGACTTAGCCACTGATAATGGTTATTTTCTGTACAGGAAAAGGAGAAAACGAGGAATTTCCGTTCCAAAGGAAAGGACAAAGTCGAGATAACTGCTGTCCCTCTGAACGAGAACCGAATGCAAACAAGGCTAAATAGATTACAGCAAATCGGCTCGGAAAAGAAGGAGAAGACACCAGCTCGGCGCCAAAGAAAGGAAAGGATGAAGAATTAACAGTTTGGCGAATCCCTCAGGATCTTCGATCCTGAGGGATCGCTGCTTTATTTATCATGTTACTTGGACATCTCCGCCATCACCTTTATATAAAGGGACAACACTGTTAGCTTGATAGATAGGATACGCTTTTATGTAATTTTCTGTAAAACATCAACTTTGATTATTGAGTCTCGTTGAGAACTGGTTCAATGTATTTTTGACCGATGCATTAATAAAAGCTTGGTGATTATTTCATCTCTGCGTCTGGATTAACTTAAAGCGGTGTATCCTTGGAGGCTAAGGGCCCGGCCCCGAAGGACACTTGCTTCTGTACCATTACGACTTGACTTTTGTGTGGTTTGTTTATCATTGTTATTTGGTAATTTGATATGCTTTATAAGTTCATATTACATGCTTTGTTAAAGATTGAATCATTGAGGTTTTTTACAGATAGAATCGTGTGTTGACTCCGCATCAAGTTATTAATCCTTTCAAGAGTTAATTGCATGTTCTTACTGTTTTGTTACAGAGCTGTTATACTAAACGTTCGTGTTGTGCGCGTTTCTGATTTATCAGTACTGTTCCATAATTCATTAATAGTTATTGCTGTTCCATTAGTGTGATTTGTGTGAATTGCTTTTAGAGTGAAAGAATGTTATTTGATTGCAAAGAATGCATTTGAGTTAATAGATTAAGTTTGGTTACAACCTGCGGGACTTAGTTATTCAATTGCTGTTCCATTTTAGACTTGCTGTTCTATTTCAGAATTGTTGTTCAATCCTTTATTTGCTTTGCTATTCCAT